>CM040238.1:182738982-183090787 GCA_022545495.1 Chrysanthemum lavandulifolium
ACAAGCCCAAATGGACCCCATCAATATTTTTTAGTTGGGCTACGGCCCAGGTTTAATTCAAATTGGCAATAGAATTTTTAACAGGTTTTAATAAGTTTTAGTAAAGTGAATTTTGTATTTTGAAAATATGAGGAGGAAAGATTACAAGGGTGAACCAAGCTATAGACTCGGAACAAGCCATGACTGGAGCCGTAACTTCACGAGACCATTGGCTACACGCTCTATGTCTTGACAAGCTTATCACGGGTCCAAGACTTGAGTCAAGAGACTTGACATAACATCTCTTTTACACGAAAGTTAAATGTGACTTATAGCAAAATGTTTTGAGTCGGACTCGGACGAGACTCAAAGACCAAAACTGAGTGTGTTACTACTTCCAATAATTCCTAGACTGCGACTAAAGACAAACAAGCTGGAAATTAAGAGTCGACATCAAATTTATAGGCAAGGTCTTTCTAAGTAAAACGAAAATAAGTCGGACCAAAAGCTAATAAGCAGATTTTTAATTAAGTCAAGATTATTAATAAGCAAATTACAAAGTATTATTTTGATTTTCTTATTTCTTTCCCTTGTGTTCAACAGCCAACATCAACAACATCAAGTAACAAGTATTTATTTTAAATTTTTCTGGTTTTTCCTTCTTGGGTCTAACGACAACATCAAAAACAACATTATATCTCTAAATATTCCAACAATACCAAATCGACATAAAAAGAAATTCGAAATATACCAAGAGTTAAATTAACAAATGAAATTGATATCAAAATAACAACAAAGACATGATTCTTACAATCAAAATTCTGTGGGTCGAATGGGATTAAGAATCGAACACCAAAGGCTCCAATTCGAAGGACTCGAGATGAATTGAAGCAAATAAACACTTGGGAAACCTTCCTTATACTTCCCTAAGCAAAACCCCTTGATCAATTTTGAAAACCCCTTTGTTTTGACATGAACCCTAATTTTTAAGTTGAAGAGAAAATGATGATGAAGCTTTCAGAGATGAAACCCTTTTATAGTGGAAAGAGTTGGAAGGTGATAGTGACTCTATTGTTATCCCAAAACATGTTTCTTCCTTTTTTGAGGTCTTCCTTCCTCGAATTCGGATCAAAACGCACCATGTGTGCTTCTAGGATGTAGCTTAGACTTATTTGGAGTGAAGACATAAGTGTTTTCTTGGTTTGATACCAAAAGAAAAGAGAGCACCTAAAATGGTGTTTCTGTGGTTTGTGTTTCGAAAAACAGAGAGAGAGAGAGAGAGAGAGAGAGAGTTCTGAGAAGCAGAGAGTAGGAGAGGGACGTGTGAGAGGGTGTGTTTTATAAAAAATTTTTTGTCCTATTATTAATCCCGTATAACTTGTACTGCGTGTTTTGTCGGGTCTCCACGTAAACGTACTCTCTGGGTGTCCGAAAAATATAAAAATTATATTTTTGGAAGCGTCTTCGAAATACTCTTATAAAAATACTGTCGTCGGCTTTGCTAGTTTACTTTTATATTTTAACTGTAACTGGTCGCGATTATAGGTTGAAAAGAAGAAGAAAAAAAATCTAGCCGCGAAAAATCAGTAGGAAAATTTACGGGTTGTTGTAGTACCCACCCACTTAAAAGAAACCACGTCCTCGTGGTTTAAGATGTGAGAATCGTCGAGGTCGATATAGTGAAGAGATGTGAGCATTTATACTCTTAAAATGTGACGTGGAAATGTGACGTGGAAAAGGGCTAGTCGTTCAAAAAGATTTAGTTACAAGAGGCGATACGTAAATAAAAGATAAATGATTTGTTATGCGGAATATAACGCGGTTTCATAAACGAGTACAATAGGAGTAGCGGCGGGTCGGACACGGGTGATCCTGGTTGACTTTCTCCTAGCCATCTTCTTCGATATAAGAAAAGGCAATAATCGAGTTATAGAAGGATTAGTGACGTATGAGGTTACAAAGGATAGAGCAAAAGAGTGAAATAAGAGATCGTGACCAGTGACAGAGGTGGTTTAACTATGTGTGTGAGAATAATATAAAGCAAGTAGTTGTATGTTACATAAAGATATAACATAGAAGCAATTATGGAAGCATAGCATAGTGCGATATTGTAATAGTGGGCATGTTACAAGTTTAACATGAAGAGGGGTAACAACTCTAAGCATTCGTAGTCTACTCTACACTATCCTTAAATTAATTATTCCTTAATTTCATTCAGTTTGTTACATCAACATTATTCTCATTTAAACTTCGCGACCCAATCAAACAAGAACAGCCTTAAAGTTCAAATGAGAGTAAGCATATACACATTTAAACTTCGCGACCCAATCAAACAAGAACCATCAGTCCTATTAGCTTTTCCCCTATTACCAATCTCACCCAACCCCGATGTAACACCCCCAAAATTTCACAGCGGAAGCGTTCGAGTCATGGGGTGCTACTAAATCAATATACACAACACAAGGTAATAAAGAATGGAAATTCTATTCCATTTTCAAAATATAGATTTATTTAAGAAATAGTTTTACATCATTTTTTCAAAGTGCGGAAGTAAAGCCCATAAAAATATATGTTGTCCCATTAAAAGTTGTATTAAATATGATTAGAAACACTTCGAATGCCAGCCTTCAACGAATGCCTTTTCCATTGCCCACGACAAGTAATAAACCTGAGAAAAACATGCTAAAATGTCAACACAAAGGTTGGTGAGTTCATAGGTTTAAGTTTAAGAAAATCAAGTTGGACCACAGTTGCACATATAACATATCCGTGAATGAAACTATATGCAAAAAGGCTATTACGCTAGTACCAAGTTCATGCGACCGAAACTACGACAGTGTACATACATCTAGAAGCATGATAAATAAAGGCCCAGCAAGTGTATTTCCAGTACACTCGTGTCGATACGATATCGCTTCGGCGTTTGCCTATCCGGTCAAATTCGAGCGGGTGTCATCGATAGATCTATTCATAGTAATCGCGCCTCCCAAAGGAACTAACGGTAGCATAGTTGGGATTCAACGTTGTTTCACATAATAGTGTTTTCAGTTTCAGGTCTGAAAAGAGTTTTGCATGTTTCTCACCCCAAAGTTTTATAAAGCAAGTAAATAAGAGTAAAAGTGGGGCTATAACTCACCTTAGCAGTTCGATGAATAAAGCACAAAGAGATCAAGTAACAATTAGCTCCAACATGCAACCTAGATTAGTACGACAACTTAGTCTTTATTAATGTTTAAGACTCGATCAAGTTTAAAGAAATTTTATAAATTTTAAATGTTGTTGTTGTTGTTGTTGTCGTCGTCGTCGTTAAGTTTATAAATTTCAAAATAGTATAATTTGGCTAGTAACAACGGGTTTAGAAATGACGTTGAAAGAGTATATTTCGGCTATAAATAGATAGTGATATTGATTGATTTGGAAAATTTTGATAAAATACCGTCATAGTATAGTTGACTTGTTTTAGTTGTCAAAAGTATGCATATGTATATGTATATAGGTTTTTAACGACGACTTTCACAAAAATATATGTCTTATTTTATAAAAGATATCGAAGTAATATTTATCTTGAAAGTTTTACATATAGTTGCTATGTGTATGTGTAAGTTTAATAAAAATCTTTCATTGGTTTTTAATATGTCATTTGTATATTTATACTAGAGTTAATATCTTATCGAAAATATATTTGTCAAAATAATTCTTGTAACTTTGGAAATGGAATACCTATGGATTAGTTTTTGTAGGTATTGAAATAGTAATTTGAAAACATAGGTTCAAGAGTTTTATTTCTTATGTGGTATTAGGTATATATATGTACTTGGCGAGTTGAAAACTTTTAACAGTGGCGTGCTCGGCAATGCCCGAGACACGAACCGGGTTTATATTGTGACAAACTAAGAGTAGCAAGGGATAGGGGCTGCGGCTGGTTTGGTTTATACCAAACGGACCCATAGCAAAATCGGGCTTTGGCCGGTTTCCATCTAAGCCCAAACGGACCCTTCAATATTTTTTAGTTGAAATTCATGACCTGGTTTAAACAAATTGGCAATAAAAATTTTAACAGGTTTTAATAAGTTTTAGTAAAGTGAATTTTGTATTTTGAAAATATGAGGAGGAAAGATTACAAGGGTGAACCAAGCCATAGACTTGGGACAAGCCATGACTGGAGCCGTAACTTCACGAGACCATTGGCTACACGCTCTATGTCTTGACAAGCTTATCACGGGTCCAAGACTTGAGTCAAGAGACTTGACATAACATCTCTTTTACACAAAAGTTAAATGTGACTTATAGCAAAATGTTTTGAGTAGGACACGGACGAGACTCAAGACCAAAACCGAGTGTGTTACTACTTCCAATAATTCCTAGACCGCGACTAAAGACAAACAAGCTGGAAATTAAGAGTCGGCATCAAATTGTAGGCAAGGACTTTCTAAGTCGAACGAAAATAAGTCGGACCAAAAGCTAATAAGCATATTTTTAATTTAGTCAAGATTATTAATAAGCAAATTACAAAGTATTATTTTGATTTTCTTGTTTCTTTCCCTTGTGTTCGATAGCCAACATCAACAACATCAAGTAACAAGTATTTATTTTAAATTTTTCTGGTTTTTCCTTCTTGGGTCTAACGACAACATCAAAAACAACATCATCTCTCTAAATAATCCAACAATACCAAATCGACATAAAAAGAAATTCAAAATATACCAAAAGTTAAATTAACAAATTAAATTGATATCAAAATAACAATAAAGACATGATTCTTACAATCAAAATTCTGTGGGTCGAATGGGATTAAGAATCGAACACCAAAGGCTCCAATTGGAAGGACTCGGGATGAATTGAAGCAATTAAACATTTGGGAAACCTTCCTTATACTTCCCTAAGCAAAACCCCTTGATCAATTTTGAAAACCCCTTTGTTTTGACATGAACCCTGATTTTTAAGTTGAAGAGAAAATGATGATGAAGCTTTCAGAGATGAAACCCTTTTATAGTGGAAAGAGTTGGAAGGTGATAGTGACTCCATTGTTAACCCAAAACATGTTTCTTCCTTTTTTGAGCTCTTCCTTCCTCGAATTCGGATCAAAACGCACCATGTGTGCTTCTAGGATGTAGCTTAGACTTATTTGGAGTGAAGACATATGTGTTTTCTTGGTTTGATACCAAAAGAAAAGAAAGCACCTAAAATGGTGTTTCTGTGCTTTGTGTTTCGAAAAAGAAAGAGAGAGAGATAGAGTTCTGAGAAGAAGAGAGTAGGAGAGGGACGTGTGAGAGGGTGTGTTTTATAAATTTTGTTTTGTCCTATTCTTAATACCGTATAACTTGTACTGCGTGTGTTGTCGGGTCTCCACGTAAACGTACTCTCCGGGTGACGGAAAAATATAAAAATTATATTTTTGGAAGCGTCTTCGAAATACTATCATAAAAATACTGTCATCGACTTTGCTTGTTTACTTTTATATTTTAACTGTAACTGGTCGCGATTATAGATTGAAAATAAGAAAAAAAAATCTAGCCGCAAAAAATCAGTAGGAAAATTTACGGGTTGTTATAGTACCCACCCCTTAAAAGAAACCACGTTCTCGTGGTTTAAGATGTGAGAATCGTCGAGGTCGATATAGTGAAGAGATGTGAGCATTTATACTCTTAAAATGTGACGTGCAAATGTGACGTGGAGAAGGGCTAGTCGTTCAAAAATATTTAGTGACAAGAGGCGATAAGTAAATAAAAGATAAAGGATTTATTATGCGGAATATAACGCGGTTTCATAAAAGAGTACAATAGGAGTAGCGGCGGGTCGGACACGGGTGATCCTGGTTGACTTTCTCTTAGCCATCTTCTTCGATATAAGAAAAGGCAATAATCGAGTTATAGAAGGATTAGTGACGTATGAGGTTACGAAGGATAGAGCAAAAGAGTGAAATAAGAGATCGTGACCAGTGACAGAGGTGGTTTAACTATATGTGTGAGAATAATATAAAGCAAGTAGTTGTATGTTAAATAAAGAAATAACATAGAAGCAATTATGGAAGCATAGCATAGTGCGATATTGTAATAGTGGGCCTGTTACAAGTTTAACATGAAGAGGGGTAACAACTCTAAGCATTAAGTAGTCTACTCTACACTATCCTTAAATTAATTATTCCTTAATTTCATTCGGTTTGTTACATCAACATTATTCTCATTTAAACTTGCTGACCCAATCAAACAAAACGACCTTAAAGTTTAAATGAGAGTAACATATACACATTTAAACTTGCGACCCAATCAAACAAAACGGTCTTAAAGTTTAAATGTGAGTTAATTAAGAAACTTAATGATTTTGAGAAATAATTAATTTAATTTAAATAAGAGTTTATACGAACCTAAAATACAATAGTAACACTAGCACGACTACATCGTGTAAAAGTAGGCAAGGCATGGCAGACATTGGCAACTGTGGCGGCATTGAAGTGTTTTTAAGGAAATGTGGTTATAGTTTAGGTTTTGAAAAATACCCAATTCTCTATAACCTTGGCTCTGATACCAATCTGTAACACCCCCAAAATTTCATAGCGGAAGCGTTCGAGTCATGGGGTGCTACTAAATCAATATACACAACACAAGGTAATAAAGAATGGAAATTCTATTCCATTTTCAAAATATAGATTTATTTAAGAAATAGTTTTACATCATTGTTTCAAAGTGCGGAAGTAAAGCCCATAAAAATATATGTTGTCCCATTAAAAGTTGTATTAAATATGATTAGAAACACTTCGGATGCCAGCCTTCAACGAATGCCTTTTCCGTTGCCCACGCCAAGTAATAAACCTGAGAAAAACATGCTAAAATGCCAACACAAAGGTTGGTGAGTTCATAGGTTTAAGTTTAAGAAATCAAGTTGAACCACAGTTGCACATATAGCATCTCCGTGAATGACACTATATGCAAAAAGGCTATTATGCTAGTACCAAGTTCATGCGACCGAAACTACGACAGTGTGCATGCATCTAGAAGCATGATAAATAAAGGCCCAGCAAGTGTATTTCCGGTACACTCGTAATCGATACGATATGCGCTCGGCGTTTGTCTATCCGGTCAAACTCGAGCGGGGTGTCATCCCAATAGATCTATTCATAGCAATCGCGCCTCCCAAAGGGAACTAACGGTAGCATAGTTGGGATTCAAGGTTGTTTCACGTAATAATGTTTTCGGTTCGGGCCGAAAAGAGTTTTGCATGTTTCACCCCATAGTTTTATAAAGCAAGTAAATAAGAGTAAAAGTGGGGCTATAAACTCACCTTAGCAGTTCGATGAATAAAGAACAAAGAGATCAAGTAACAATTAGATCCAACATGCAACCTAGATTAGTACGACAACTTAGTCTTTATTAATGTTTAAGACTCGATCAAGTTTAAAGAAATTTTATAAATTTTAAATGTTGTTGTTGTTGTTGTCGTCGTCGTCGTCGTCGTTAAGTTTATAAATTTCAAAATAGTATAATTTGGCTAGTAAGAACGGGTTTAGAAATGACGTTGAAAGAGTATATTTCGGCTATAAATAGATAGTGATATTGATTGATTTGGAAAATTTTGATAAAATACCGTCATAGTATAGTTGACTTGTTTTAGTTGTCAAAAGTATGCATATGTATATGTATATAGGTTTTTCACGACGGCTTCCACAAAAATATATGTCTTATTTTATAAAAGATATCGAAGTAATATTTATCTTGAAAGTTTTACATATAGTTGCGATGTGTATGTGTAAGTTTAATAAAAATCTTTCATTAGTTTTTAACGAGTGTTGGAACCCGCGCGATGCAACGGGATTGGTTTCAAAGGACTTACTTTGTAACGATACTTAAACCTCATGGGCTGTTTTTGCCAAGTTGTGAAACTTTGCATTTAATGTTTGGACTTACTTTGCAGTGCCACTTGAACCTCAGGGGCTGTTTCTGCCAAGTTGAGAAACTTGGCATTAAATGCGTGCTTTTAGCCCCACCCCTCCCCGATCTTTAGTATATATATTAATATGTCATTTGTATATTATAATTATAATATATACTAACACCCAAAACATAACGGAGGGCAAGGCAATTTTTTACGGGGTCCGTTTTCAAGTAATTAGGCTTCTCATTGGTGGGTTTTTGGGTTTGCAGTTGAATAGTACCGTGTACAGTGTCTTAGTGGAACATTCGGCACATTCTGATTGGTTGATATGTGGTTGTGTTTCGACTGTTCATACCCCGTTCCCCATAATTACACTTTAATAGCATTTTTTTTCATACACACAATTTCAAACCTTCCACCAACACACAATCTCCTTTCTCAAGTCTTCTAGAGAAATCTCGCACCATCACCTGACAAAACCCTAAGCACAAAATCCAAATACAAAATCCAACCACTTTGAAGATGCCGGCCCCTTAACCCTTCCCGTCTACCAAGAAAAATTACCTTGATTCCTTAATTGCTTCAGCAAGTACATCCAACATGGAAGACGAAAAACTTGAATATGAAAAGCACAAAACAAAAGATTTAGAATTGAAATTATGAGGCAAGTACTAACCCAAATTTTGTAAATTGATTTTTTCCTTTTTCATGAGTTAAGGGTTTTTAGTCTTTTTTTTTCAATTGAGGGTTACTTAAGTAATTAATTTTAATGATTTTGATATTGATATGTGTTTGTTGTTTTTGGTAGTTCAGTTAAGCATCCGAATGTATAAGGGTGTTTAGACTTACATTTTGATGATTAAGTATCAGAATGTATATATTAAAGTAATAAATCAAGTTATCTATATTGCTTTTGAATAATCTGTTTTGTTGCAGCCGATATGAAAAGTCATTAGATAATCAAAGCCGAATCTTTTTATGCAGTCATTAAATTCTAATATTTGAGATTTCAAGTTGCTATAATGAGTTCCAAATCAGATATCTATATTCTTAACACCTTTATATGTAAGACTACTAAACATGGACTTGATTTATTACTCCAGTGTATACATTTTGATACTTAATTATTATACCTTTTTCAATTTAGCTTCAGGATATACACGGTTTCGAGAAACTAGCAACACAGGAGTCGTGCATGCTGTATACCAAAGACTATGGAATCAAGTGCATAACTGGTCGTTGTCACAAATCTGTGGATGCTAAGCAGTCAAGTCAAATAGACTTAAAAAGCTTAAACACAAATGCAATTAAGATCGGAGGAATATAGGGAATTCTGGGTCGTTAAGTCCCACGGAGGATGAATTGGTGTTAAAACACTTAATCGGATGGTAGAATGATCACTAAGGATAGTGATCGATAAGGTTTGGATGGAAAATTATACCTAAAGAGAAAATCTACAAATTAAAGCGACTTAAATGCAAATTAAAAGAAATTAAAAGATAAAATCTATTAAATAAACGCTATCACTATTTTTAAAGGCGATGAGCGTTTAAAACCTAAAACTTAAAACTTACGTTTAAAATAAAATTACGTCTACGTACAAAATAAAAAGTGAGTTTTAAAGAAATAAAAGACCTACAAATATGAAAATGGTATTTTATAATCCTAATAATAAAAGAAAATTATTAGAAAAAGAAAATTATTTTTACAACTATTTATTTATTTATTATTAATTAAAAACTATTTATTAAGTATTTAAATTGCACTAAAATACAAGAAAATACAAAATTAACCTAGAAAAATGAAATTATAACTTGGAAAAATCTAAAATATGATAAAACTTATTTTAAAACTAAAAATATATTTTTAAGACTTATTATGTATTTATTATTAATTTAAAACTATTTAAAACTAATTAAAATGCTAAAAATACTTTTAAACTAAGAAAATTATGGAAAAATACTTTTATTACTTTTATATTTATCTTAACCTAAGAAAATTGAAAAATCATTTTTTGGACTTTTTATAATTTATTTGTATTAAAAGCTATTTAAAATACCTAAAAGCATTTTTAATTAAGAAAAATAGCAAACAGTTATGAAAAATTATGAAAATTTCAGGAAAAGTCTATTTTAATATCTGAATCTAGGAAAATAGAAAAACATAGGCTTGTTTGGAGAAATAAGCAAGCTGCGGTTATATTGCTTATTATTAAGCACTTGAAAAAGCCAAATGATAACCAAAGACTACCAACTTGATACGAAGCTAAAATATGCTATAATAACTCAAATGCAACCAAAATCAACAAGCTTGAACCTCTGGATTACAAGTTAACACAGATTTGAGGTTTGAGCTAAATAAGCAAAACAGATTTTGGTATACTACTTTAAGCTATGCACGAGATCACAAAATAAGCTAAAAGTGAAAAGTAGAAATTGGAACTTGTATAAGACCTGGTTGACTACCTAGAAACAAAAGATGAGATCAATGACAAGCTCTTATGAGCTTTTGAGAAGCTTTTCAAAAACACGAGAAACCATCGATTTAAAACTCGGTGAATCTTGAGTAATATGGGACAAAATGATAAGCACTTGCGACCGGTGAATAAGTTCCAAATGGAAATTTGACACTTGGAACTTGAAAAGGACCTTGGTTGGCTATCTCAAAGAGCTAAAAATCACAAGGTTATGACCAACTAACAAGCTCTGTGTGAGCTTATGAAAAGCTATAAAAGCGGTGCACAGGCACATTTTGAAACAGATGCTTGAAATAAGCTAAGAGTTAAGCTATTTAAAAGCTATTTGGAAAATAAGAAAGATACTATTGTAAAGTTAAGCGGTTCTATTTTGAAATACTAAAAGCTCAAGTCTTGTAAGCTAATAATAAGTCCTATATAACTTAATCTAGTTTATTCAAAATCGCTGCAATCTTGAAATATTTGACTTTTTATAAGAACTAACTAAGTTGACTTTATTGAACTTTAACTTGATTCTACTAGCGATTATGTTATATTAAGCTAGAATGAGATTAAATTAAGCTAAGTTAACAAGTTTTAAGCTAACGTGATGAATTTTACCTATAAAATCCTAACGGTGAGCTTATGAGGTGAGATTAAAAAGTATTTTGACTTTCTATCTAATGAGCACGAGGTTTTCTTGTTGATATAAGTTCTTTAGACCAAATGTAACTTAGAACAACCAAAAACAAAGAACTGCACAACTTTGTCTGATAGAACAAGTAAAACCAAACACCCTTTTATGTGGTGATTTGGTGTTTTCAAAAGATTTCAATGATTCGGACCATGAGCATGATTTCAAACTGCTATTATCACTAAATAGGACTAAATTAACTTTAAACAACAACAATAACAACATAAGACGGTGATATACCAAGATTGATAAAATGCTTACAAATTGGTTTCCAATGTAAAGCGAGAACCAAGGCCTAAAACACATCCTAAAGCTTCCCATGAAGCACTAATCCCAAGACCATCCACTATTTATCCTGCTCCATATTCTTGAACATCAATCCTGTGATTTTTGAATTTCTTTGATTTTTTAGTATTTTGGTGAATTTTTGATTTTGCTACTAAACTGCTTTTAAGGTATCTAAAAGCTTTAATAAGCTTTATAAGGAGCTTATATGAGTTTCTAAGTCCAAAGTAACCATTTCTAACAACATTTCAACATTTTGAGATTTCTTTGAAATTTGAAAATTAACAAAGCGAGATTAGAACTTAAACACTTGAAATTGATTATTGAAAAGTTTCCACATACTGAGAATACTTAATTAAGTGCTTGAGAGCTTAAAAATACCTTTGGATAAAGAAAATTAACTAAAGCGACATAAAAATTGAAAATTACACTAGATACTTTCTTCATTGCTTCACCCTTGATATTTATTGACTTCAATATCATCCTTGTCGACCTCTTGAGTATATCCCACCAAATCGACCATTGAAATCATCCGGATAATCGGATTTGCCACTTGGCGATTTTGGCGCCAAAATTTCTTAGAGCGGGTTTTCTGCATTAATTGGCTTTGGATTGATGTGGAGGTGGAAGGAGGGTACTCAGTGGTGTTAGTGAGGTGGAAAGGTGAAAACCGGTGGTTAAAACCACCTTGGTATTGGTGAAACAGGGTTGGGAGGAGGGTGAATAGTGTAGGCGGTTTTATTTGATTTAAAAATTTGGGCGGGTCAAGTGTTTGGGTTTGGATTTGGGCTAGTGATAATAAAGGGTCCGTTTGGTTTGGTTTAACAATAAGGACCATATATGCAATTTAGCCAAAGTTAAGGGCTGATCTTGAACATGTTCCCAAGCTCTCATAAGGACTAAAGCGCCAAGTAAGATTAGTACAAGGACCTTTGTTGTTAATTTCCATTTTACAAATCCAGGGACCAAAATTGTCAATTTAGAAACTTGAGGACCAAATATTGTAATTTTCTCCAAAGTTTATCATAAGGACCATTTTGTCATTTATTAATAGAACAAGGTTAAAACTTGATAATTTTCACTTTTAAATTAACCAAGGACTATTTTGACATTTTCAAAGTTAAAGGACTAAAGTTGTCAATTTGTGATTTTAAACTTTAAAGGGTTTGTTTTGACAACTTTTGAATCTCATGGACCTAAAATGATATTTTACAAGTTTTTGAATTACCGAGGACTGATTTTGACAACTTTTGTAACTTGGGGACTAAAGCGCCAATTATGCAAACTTGATCGTTTTCACCGATTTTGATGTTTTGCATTTAAAACATATAAAACACTTGTTTGTGATATTTTATCATTTTGATGTGTTTACGAGTGTTTTCGGATGTTTTGGCATTTTAACGATATAAAAATGATGAGTATTTAGACACTCATCAATCCCCATACTAAGATATTGCTAGTCCCTAGCAATGATTTGAGAAAACTTAATGGATTTTAATCTCTTTACCAAAAGCCATTACTTACGGAGTAGCCAATTGTTTTGAGTTCAAGTAAGAACCTTGGTACAATGATAACCAAATGATTTTGAGCAAATCATAATTTGTCAACGGTTTGATTTGTCTTTACGAGCCGTACCATACGGACTAGCCAACTCTTAGATAAATTATCAATATTATCTTTGGTGAGTGATTACCAATTATGGATTTTCAAGCGCCTTTACCA
This sequence comes from Chrysanthemum lavandulifolium, assembly GCA_022545495.1. NCBI lineage: Eukaryota > Viridiplantae > Streptophyta > Magnoliopsida > Asterales > Asteraceae > Chrysanthemum > Chrysanthemum lavandulifolium. The sequence goes on from CM040238.1 coordinate 182,751,987, forward strand.
CAAGCCATAAACTTGCGGGCTAGCCAACTTTTCACTAGTTTAAAGATATGGTGAGTTGAACACCATACAATTTTAGGCAAATTGCAAGCCATAAGCGGTTTGAGATATCTTTACCAAGAGCCGTTTGCTCTGGATTAGCCAATCCTTATGTGGGTTAGACATGGCGGATGATTACCATTTCTTTGAGTAAGTGAAAACACTTACTCCAAAAAAATTTTGGCCAAAAGCAGGGGAATTGGGTGAAATAATTACATGAAATTCGTGAGAATTCCCCCCACTTAGAAATGAATATTGCCCTCAATATTCAAAGTACCGCGGTTATGCGAAACAAAGAACATAAAAGGAAATACTACGGCCATTATTTTGTTTTGATATATACTTTTTTTTTTTTTTTTTTTTTTTTTTTTTTTAGAAAGATTGAGAATATACAACAGTGTGGAAAAACTCCCCAGCACTAGGGTGGTAGAAAGGGGATAAGAAGGCGAAATATGGGTGAAAACCCATATGATGTGTGCTACTATTTTTGATTCCCGAGTCACTAGCTTGACTCGATCCCGCATTCATTGGTTCATGGGGAATGTTTGTAGATCCGGGACAACCACGGATGGAATGTCCTCTCCAAAGTAATGCTTTAATCGATGACCATTTACTTTAAAATTAGGACCATCGGTTGAGATAACTCAATGGTACCATAAGGATAAACCTTAGTGATAGTAAATGGACCGGACCGGTAGGGACTTAAGCTTTCAGAAAATCTTCAATCTAGAGTTGAAAAGAAGGACTCGATCACCAACGTTGAAAAGCGGTTCTTGATTTTAGAGTCATGAATCTTCTTTGTCTTTTGTTTGTAGATCAAAGAGTTCTCATAAGCTTGATCACGAAGTTCATTTAGTTCATTCATTTGAACTTTTACGTGATCACCGGGTCATCGTATATCGAAGTTTGCATGTTTTAAGGCCCGATAAGCCTTGTGCTCTAGTTCAATCGGAAGATGACATGCTTTTCCGTACACTAGCTTGTATGGAGTACACCCAATTGGTGTTTTGTAAGTGTCACGAAAAGCCAGTCGTCATCCGGTTTATCCGACCGGGATGCACGATTTTCACCTCTTGTCCTTTCAAGTATTCTTTTAATACCACGATTTGAAACTTCCACCGCCCACTTGTTTGGGGTGGTATGCGATAGATAGGCGGTGGGTAACACCATACTTTTGCATGACACGATCAAATTGGTCATTACAAAATGTGTACCACGATCACCGATTATTGCGAGGAGTTCCAAATCGGCAAAGAGCTTTCAAAATTTCACAACTACTCGGGCATCATTTGTAGGTAAAGCTTTTGCTTCAACCCATTTTGACAAATAGTCAACGACCACAGTATGTACTTGTTACCACGAGAAGATGGAAATGGCCCATAAAATCAATACCCGGATGTCAAATATCTCACAAACTTGAATGGCATTTGTGGCATTTCATTCCTTTGAGATATGTTTCCATATGTTGACAAGCATCACAAGTTTTGACAAAATCGTGGGCATCTTTATAGATTGTGGGCCAATAGAACCGGAATCAAACACCTTTTGGCGGTGTAGTTTGGACTATGATGGCCCCGGTGGGTCCGGCATGGCAAGCTTTGAGAATGTCAAGAGCTTCTTGTCCATAAACACACCGTCGGATGACTTGATCCGCATGCATTTTGAATAAGAAAGGTCGTCCCGAAATAGTGTTTAACATCCTTGAAGAATTTATTCTTCTGCTGGGTCGACATCCCTTTCACAATGAAGTTACCGCATGGTAATTTGCAAAGTCGACAAACCATGGGGTGAAGAGTTTCCACGAAAAGAAACCGCATTGAGTGTCTCGAGAGGAAATGTTTCATTTATATCCTTTTCTCGAAAACATCTTGGTGAGGGTTTTCTAATCAGACGAGATGATCGTGACCGGGTTCTCGGCTCCTTTTTATCACGTATGATGATATCAAATTCTTGGAGGAGGAGAACCCAGCGAAGCAATCTCGGCTTTGCATCTTGTTTTGCAAAGAGATATTTAAGAGCCGAATGATCCGTATACACTACACATTTGGTCAAGATTAAGTACGGCGAAACTTCTCAAATGCATACACCACGGCTAATAGCTCTTTTTACGTGGTGGTGTAATGAGTTTGAGCTTGATCATAGTCTTACTTGCGTAGTGAATAGGTGAAAATGCTTGTTTCTTCGTTGCCCTAAGGCTGCGCCGATAGCAAAATCACTTGCATCGCACATAAGCTCAAAAGGTAAATCGATCGGGAACAGCGAGAATGGGTGCTTGATAGCTTTTTCTTCAATGTTTCAAAAGCTACGATGCACTCGGGTGAAAAGATAAAAGGAGCATCCTTTTCAAGAAGATGGGTCATTGGCGGGCGATTTTGGAAAAATCTTGAATGAATCTCGATAGAAACCGGCATGACCTAAAAACTCCTAATACCTTTAACGGTAGTAGGATGAGGTAGTTTAGCAATAACATCGACTTTTGCTCTATCAACCTCAATCCGTTCTTTGAAATCTTATGGCCAGGACTATGCCTTCTTTGACCATAAAGTGACTTTTCTCCAGTTTAGACAAAGATTGGTGTCTTCACACCTTTGAAGCATTTTATCTAAATGGGAGACATGTTTGAAACGAATCCCCAATGACCGAGAAGTCATCCATAAACACCTCCATTGTTTCCCGATCATGTCGTGGAAAATGGCCATCATACATCGTTGGAGCGTGCGGGAGCATTACATAAGCCAAAAGGCATCGTCTATAGGCAAAAGTTCCGTATGGGCGGTGAATGTGGTTTTATCTTGATCCTTTGGATCAATGGGAATCTGAAAGTACCGAGAAACCATCAAGGAAACAATAGTATTCATTCCTGCTAATCTCTCAAGCATTTGGTCCATAAAGGGTAGAGGAAAATGGTCTTTCTGGTGGCGTCATTCAACTTACGATAGTCAATGCAAACACGCCATCCGTAACCAATCGAGTTGGAATTAACTCGTTATCTTCATTGTGATATGATTATGCCACCCTTTTTGAACACAATGAATTGGGCTAACCCAAGGACTATACGAGATTGGGTAAATCAATCTGCATCAAGAAGTTTGATAACCTCTGTTTGATAACATCATGGATTTTGGATTTACTCTTCTCGATGTTGAGCTGCGGCTTAAAGTCATCCTCCATCAAGATTTTGTGAGTACAAAATTCGGGGTTGATACCCTTAATGTCGGAGAGTTTCAAGCAATTGCTTGCTTGTGTGACTTCAAGATTTTTATGAGGCGACTTTTTCATCTTTACTCAAATCTCTAGCAATAATGGTGGTAATTTATCATCACCTTCAAGAAATGCATACTCGAGATGAGGTGGTAAGTCCTTAAGCTCAACCTCGGAAATTCTTGATTTTCTCAAGTGACTTGACTTCCTTGTTATGAAGTTTGATGGAAGGAGAGGAGAAGAAATGTCATGATTTAACAATTTCTCAAGAAGAAAATCTCCTCAGTTAATCTCATTTTGATTAATCTCATCGAGAATTGAATCACTAGAGTGAGGGTGGATGATGGATCATCATTAAGCAACTTCTCAATGAGAAGTATGTCTCCTCAATGTCAATTGGGCGTGATCAATTTCCCATGGAGCAGAATCCTTTGGATAAGTAGGCTTCAATCTCTTCTAAGATGAAGTCACTTTCCTCAAATGGGGTGAGAGAAGGAGTAGAATTGGCGATGATAGGTTGAGATGAATGAGTGAGATTATCACTCGAAGAATTATGATCATAACCAAGAACTTCTTGCAGTACTCTTGAAGCAACATCAATGATATCTATTCGGTTAACCGATTCGGAATCATAGTTTGCGGAGTACCTCGAAGTTCGATCAAGGTTAAAAGTGGCGACTTCATTACCAACACGTAATGTGATTTCTTGCTCAAATACATCTATGAGAGCACGGCCCGTTCTCGGGAATCCTCGACCAACAATGAGAGGAACCCGATGATCGGCATCAAAATCAACAACCACGAAGTCGGTGGAAAATGGAACTTTCCTACTTTCACAAATCGTCCTCGGCAATGCCAAGAGGACGGGATATTCTCGATCGCAAGCTCGAGAGTCATGCATGTAGGAGTAAGTTCGGAAGAAAGTTTCTTCCATCTTGAATATGGCATAAGATTAATGCTTGCACCAAGATGCGCTAGGGCAAAGCATTCAACCATTCTGAGGAATACACAAGGTAAGAGAAATTTCCGGGATCTCAAGCTTTTGGAAGCTTTTTAGAATAGCTGCAGAGCAGTTCTCGTTAAGAGGAGTTTAGCCATTTCAAACGACTTTTCCTTGTTGCTTAACATGTGTTTGAGAGTTGATGCAAACTTGGGCATCGGCATGATAGCATCCATAAAGCTTATGTCAAAATGTAACTCTTGGAAAATTTGGAAAAATTTGTCCATTTGATGACTAGCTTTTCACGGAGCTTTTGCTCATTCAAGCGTGATGGATATGGAATAGAAGATTTGGATTTGATATTTTCAATGGGAGCTACGGTGGTTCAAAACAACTCTGGATTAGACTTGGGTTTCGGACAACGAGGATGGACTACAGAAGGTGGGACTTGTCGGTACTAAGTGGACTAGAATAATGCACCTTGTCCGTTGTTTCCTTGGTAACTTGACTCATTGCCACGGGAGGAGGGGCATTGGAGTCGTGGGTCCATTGTGAGTCGGAGGTTCACTTTCCACTACCTTTGGAAGAAGAAGAAGAAGAGGTAGTAGGAATAGCGGGTCCATTGTATGAAACACCACTTACGGTCGTGATCGCCTTAGCATCGCCCCTCGGGTTAGCGATCGTGTTGCTCGGAAGTTTTCACGAGCAGGGTTGATCATTTAAAGACTTCTTGAGATCGTGATCGGTGACCAACAATCTGTTCATCTCATCTTGGGATTTCATAAGCGCTTGATAACTCATCGGATGATGGTCTGGAGGAGTAATGATGGGAGGTGGATTAGGAGGAAATTTTGAGGTCGGATGTTTTGATTATGACCTTGTTGTTGAAAATTCCCTTGATTAGGATTCACATTCCCATGAAATTGATTCCCTCGATTGAAATTGTTTTGATGAAGGTTCCTTGTTGTTGGAAACCTTGATTGGGTCCAGGATAGAAATTACCTTGGTTTTGATAACCTTGGTTCATTCTAGGTTGATTCGATTCGGTTAGGATTACGGTTAAAACCGGGTGGTGCACGATAAGTGTTAGCACGGTAGTTTGGTTCATTCGAGGGCGGTATTGATTACCTCCTTGATTTGAAGTACCGGCTATAGCATTTGCTTCAAACGGACTACCATCGGTGGCGATCTGGTTGTAGTATGCATGAGGACCACCACAAGTAACACAAACTTCAACTTTCTTCACTTCACCATGTGATGGTGTTTGAGTGAAGGTGACTTTCTTTGGTTAGCAAGAACCAAAGCACGAACAACATCGTGAGTTTATCAATCTTAGCATCGGTGCTAGATGTACTCACGGAGATGAAGTAGAAGGTCCGACATTAGGCGATTTTGATATGTCTTAGTGCGGAAAGAACGGACACAGGACTTGTTTTCAATGATTTGTAAGGCTTCTTTGGTGGTTTTGCTAAGGAAATTACCTCCAGCGGAGGCATTCGAGAGAGTCTTGGTCACTGGTCTCGAGACCATTATAGAAAGTATCCATTTGCATTAACTCGGTAAAACCATGATGTGGACACTTGCGGAGCAATTCTTTATAACGATCCCATGCCTCCCGAATGATTCATCAAATCTACGAGAAAATTTCATTATCTCATTCTTAAGACTTGTGGTTCGAGATGGAGGATAGAACTCGTTAACAAACTTGGTAACTAGATCTTCCCATGTCTCTATAGAGCGAGGGGTTGTTTCTCGAGCCAATTCGGGCTTGTCCTACAGAAAATGGGAGCAGAAGAAGCTTGATAGCTTCGTGTGGGACATTCTTGTACTTGATGGTTGATGCAATCTTGTTAAACCATCGAATGTGTGCATGAGGATCATCCGCTCAAAACCATAGAATTGGCTTTGGGTTACTAGATTAAGCAACCCGGTTTTGAGCTCGAAGGTATCGACCACATGCATTTGGGACAACAATGGCATCTCCGTAACCCTCGATGGGTGCTTGGAGAAGCTCATTCATAGGTTTGTCTTACGCCATTTCGACGGTGGTGGTGGTGGTAGGCGTTCCTCGATCACGGTGAAGGAGGTGAGCGTCCTCTCGTCTGCGAGGAATGTTTCCAAGTTCGGAAAGTGGACTTGTAGAAGCTGGAAGAGCAGTCGCATGCACTAAGTATAAAATCAATTTTCAAAACAAATGAGGCAAAACACAAGTGAACTTAACCAATAATCACAAATGAAATGGCTTCTTTGAAAAAGGTACACCAAATCACAAGTGACACAAAGGCAAGTTTTAAATCGATGTTCGGGAACTTATTAATGGTCGCACCCCAGTTAGGTAGTCTTTGCCTTGATTTCGGTGGTTGATTTTATGTATATTTTAAGTACCGTGAAAAGGCGTAGGTATGATTTGTCTTGATGGGGTTTAAAACTTTTGGAAAATATTTTTGGTATCGTCCGTTTAACCAAATCGTATCTCTTTAAGAATCACCTTAAAAGAAAATACAAAATAGAAAACGTTACGATTGTTTTGTTGTTTTATATTGTTTTGGGTTTTAACACTTTAGGAAAAGTGTTAATGAACTTTTGATTTATATTAACTTTACTGAAAACTTTTACAAGCTGTGGTATATGTGCAAATGCAGATGCGAAAATGCTAGAAACACGCTTACTGACCTCCCGGCGTGGCGTAAAATTTGATCCGTGCTAAGCGGTCAAGTCAAATAGACTTAAAGCAGCTTAAACACAAATGCAATTAAGATCGGAGGAATATAGGGAATTCTGGGTCGTTAAGTCCCACGGAGGATGAATTGGTGTTAAAACACTTAATCGGATGGTAGAATGATCACTAAGGATAGTGATCGATAGGGTTTTGGATGGAAAATTATACCTAAAGAGAAAATCTACAAATTAAAGCGACTTAAATGCAAATTAAAAAATTAAAAGATAAAATCTATTAAATAAACGCTATCACTATTTTTAAAGGCGATGAGCGTTTAAAACCTAAAACTTAAAACTTACGTTTAAAATAAAATTACGTCTACGTACAAAATAAAAAGTGAGTTTTAAAGAAATAAAAGGCCTACAAATATGAAAATGATATTTTACAATCCTAATAATAAAAGAAAATTATTAGAAAAAGAAAATTATTTTTACAACTATTTATTTAATTATTATTAATTAAAACTATTTATTAAGTATTTAAAATGCACTAAAATACAAGAAAATACAAAATTAACCTAGAAAAATGAAATTATAACTTGGAAAAATCTAAAATATGATAAAACTTATTTTAAAACTAAAAATATATTTTAAGACTTATTATGTATTTATTATTAATTTAAAACTATTTAAAACTAATTAAAATGCTAAAAATACTTTTAAACTAAGAAAATTATGGAAAAATACTTTTATTACTTTTATATTTATCTTAACCTAAGAAAATTGAAAAATCATTTTTTGGACTTTTTATAATTTATTTGTATTAAAAGCTATTTAAAATACCTAAAAGCATTTTTAATTAAGAAAAATAGCAAACAGTTATGAAAAATTATGAAAATTTCAGGAAAAGTCTATTTTAATATCCTGAATCTAGGAAAATAGAAAAACATAGGCTTGTGTGGAGAAATAAGCAAGCTGCGGTTGTATTGCTTATTATTAAGCACTTGAAAAAGCCAAATGATAACCAAAGACTACCAACTTGATACTGAAGCTAAAATATGCTATAATAACTCAAATGCAACCAAAATCAACAAGCTTGAACCTCTGGATTACAAGTTAACACAGATTTGAGGTTTGAGCTAAATAAGCAAAACAGTTTTGGTATACTACTTTAAGCTTTGCACGAGAACACAAAATAAGCTAAAAGTGAAAAGTAGAAATTGGAACTTGTATTAGACCTGGTTGACTACCTAGAAACAAAACTGAGACCATGATAAGCTCTTATGAGCTTTTGAGAAGCTATATCAAAAACGAGAAACCGATTTAAAACTCGGTGAATCTTGAGTAATATGGGACAAAATGATAAGCACTTGCGACCACGGTGAATAAGTTGCAAATGGAAATTTGACACTTGGAACTTGAGAAGGACCAGGTTGGCTCTCAAAAGCCAAAAATCACAAGTTATGACCAACTAACAAGCTCTGTGTGAGCTTATGAAAAGCTATTAAAGCGGTGCACAGGGCACATTTTGAAGCAGATGCTTGAAATAAGCTAAAAGTTAAGCTATTTAAAAGCTATTTGGAAAATAAGAAAGATACTATGATAAAGTTAAGCGGTGAATTTTGAAATACTAAAAGCTCAAGTCTTGAATACTAATATTAAGTCCTATATAACTTAATCTCTTTTATTCAAAATCGCTATCTTGAAATATTTGACTTTTATAAGAACTAACTAAGTTGACTTTATTGAACTTTAACTTGATTCTACTAGCGATTGTGTTATATTAAGCTAGAATGATGTGAAATTAAGCTAAGTTAAAGTTTTAAGCTACGTGATGAATTTTACCTATAAAATCCTAACGGTGAGCTTATGAGGTAGAGATTAAAAAGCATTTTGACTTTCTATCTAATGAGCACGAGGTTTTCTTGTTGATATAAGTTCTTTAGACCAAATCTAACTTAGAACAACCAAAAACAAAGGATTGCACAACTTTGTCTGATGAGAACAAGTAAAACCAAACACCCTTTTATGTGGTGATTTGGTGTTTTCAAAGGATTTCAATGATTCAGACCATGAGCATGATTTCAAACCTGCTATTATCACTAAATAGGACTAAATTAACTTTAAACAACAACAATAACAACATAAGACAGTGATATACCAAGATTGATAAAAATGCTTACAAATTGGTTTCCAATGTAAAACTGAGAACCAAGGCCTAAAAACACATCCTAAAGCTTCCCATGAAGCACTAATCCCAAGACCATCCACTATTTATCCTGCTCCAGTCTTCTTGAACATCAATCTGTGATTTTGAATTTCTTTGAATTTTTTAGTATTTTGGTAATTTTGATTTTACTACTAAACTATATTTTAAGGTCTCTAAAAGCTTCAATAAGCTTTCTTAGGAGCTTATATGACTTACTAAGTCCAAAGTAACAATTTCTAACAACATTTCAACATTTTGAGATTTCTTTGAAATTTGAAAATTAACAAGCGAGATTAGAACTTAAAAACTTGAAATTGATTATTGAAAAAGTTTAAACATACACCGAGAATACTTAATTAAGTGCTTGAGAGCTTAAAAATACCTTTGGATAAAGAAAATTAACTAAAGCGACATAAAAATTGAAAATTACACTAGATACTTTCTTCATTGCTTCACCCTTGATATTTATTGACTTCAATATCTCTTGTCGACCTCTTGAGTATATCCCACCAAATCGACCATTGAAATCATCCGGATAATCGGATATGCCACTTGTCGATTTTGGCGCCAAATTTTTCAAAGAGTTGGTTTTCTGCATTAATTGGGCTTTGGATTGATGTGGAGGTGGAAGGAGGTAATTGAGTGGTGTGTGTGAGGTGGAAAGGTTGAAAACCGGTGGTTAAAACCACTTGGTTTTGGTGAAACAGTGGTGAGGAGGAGGGTGAATAGTGTGGCGGTTTATTTTGATTTAAAATTTGGGCGGGTCAAGTGTTTGGGTTTGATTTGGGCTTAGTGATAATAAAGGGTCCGTTTGGTTTGGTTTAACAATAAGGACCATATATGCAATTTAGCCAAAGTTAAGGGCTGATCTTGAACATGTTCCAAAGCTCTCATAAGGACTAAAGCGCCAAGTAAGATTAGTACAAGGACCTTTGTTGTTAATTTCCATTTTACAAATCCGAGGACCAAAATTGTCAATTTAGAAACTTGAGGACCAAACTTGTAATTTTCTCCAAAGTTTATCATAAGGACCATTTTGTCATTTATTAATAGAACAAGGTTAAAACTTGATAATTTTCACTTTTAAATTAACCAAGGACTATTTTGACATTTTCAAAGTTAAAGGACTAAAGTTGTCATTTTGTGATTTTTAAACTTTAAAGGGTTTGTTTTGACAACTTTTGAATCTCATGGACCTAAAATGATATTTTACAAGTTTTTGAATTACCGAGGACTGATTTTGACAACTTTTGTAACTTGGGGACTAAAGCGCCAATTATGCAAACTTGATCGTTTTCATCGATTTTGATGTTTTGCATTTAAAACATATAAAACACTTGTTTGTGATATTTTATCATTTTGATGTGTTTACGAGTGTTTTCGGATGTTTTGGCATTTTAACGATATAAAAATGATGAGTATTTAGACACTCATCAAAAACTTTACGAGTGGCGTGCTCGGGCTGCGGCCCAAGACACGAACCGGGTTTATATGGCCAACGACAAACTAAGAGAGTAGCAAGGGATAGGGGGCTGCGGCCTGGTTTGGTTTATACCAAACGGACCCTTAGCAAAATCTGGGCTTCGACCCAGTTTCCATAAAGGCCCAAACGGACCCCTTCAATATTTTTTAGTTGGGTTGCGGCCCAGGTTTAAACCAAATTGGCAATAAAAAATTTAACATGTTTTAATAAGTTTTAGTAAAGTGAATTTTGTATTTTGAAAATATGAGGAGGAAAGATTACAAGGGTGAACCAAGCCATAGACTCGGGACAAGCCATGACTGGAGCCGTAACTTCACGAGACCATTGGCTACGCGCTCTATGTCTTGAAAAGCTTATCACGGGTCCAAGACTTGAGTCAAGAGACTTGACATAACATCTCTTTTACACAAAAGTTAAATGTGACTTATAGCAAAATGTTTTGAGTCCGACTCGGACGAGACTCAAAGACCAAAACCGAGTGTGTTACTACTTCCAATAATTCCTAGACCGCAACTAAAGACAAACAAGCTGGAAATTAAGAGTCGGCATCAAATTTATAGGCAAGGACTTTCTAAGTCGAACGAAAATAAGTCGGAACCAAAAGCTAATATGCAGATTTTTAATTAAGTCAAGATTATTAATAAGCAAATTACAAGGTATTATTTTGATTTTCCTGTTTCTTTCCCTTGTGTTCGACAGCCAACATCAACAACATCAAGTAACAAGTATTTATTTTAAATTTTTCTGGTTTTTCCTTCTTGGGTATAACGACAACATCAACAACAACATCATCTCTCTAAATATTCCAACAATACCAAATCGACATAAAAAGAAATTCGAAATATACCAAAAGTTAAATTAACAAATTAAATTGATATCAAAATAACAATAAAGACATGATTCTTACAATCAAAATTCTGTGGGTCGAATGGGATTAAGAACCGAACACCAAAGGCTCCAATTGGAAGGACTCGGGATGAATTGAAGCAATTAAACACTTGGGAAACCTTCCTTATACTTCCCTAAGCAAAACCCCTTGATCAATTTTGAAAACCCCTTTGTTTTGACATGAACCCTAATTTTTAAGTTGAAGAGAAAATGATGATGAAGCTTTCAGAGATGAAACCCTTTTATAGTGTAAAGAGTTGGAAGGTGATAGTGACTCCATTGTTAACCCAAAACATGTTTCTTCCTTTTCTGAGCTCTTCCTTCCTCGAATTCGGATCAAAACACACCATGTGTGCTTCTAGGATGTAGCTTAGACTTATTTGGAGTGAAGACATAAGTGTTTTCTTGGTTTGATACCAAAAGAAAAGAAAACACCTAAAATGGTGTTTCTGTGCTTTGTGTTTCGAAAAAGAAAGAGAGAGAGATAGAGTTATGAGAAGCAGAGAGTAGGAGAGGGACGTGTGAGAGGGTGTGTTTTATAAATTTTGTTTTGTCCTATTATTAATACCGTATAACTTGTACTGCGTGTGTTGTCGGGTCTCCACGTAAACGTACTCTCCGAGTGTCTGAAAAATATAAAAATTATATTTTTGGAAGCGTCTTCGAAATACTGTCATAAAAAACTGTTGTCGCTTTGCTAGTTTACTTTTATATTTTAACTGTAACTGGTCGCGATTATAGATTGAAAAGAAGAAAAAAAATCTAGCCGTGAAAAATCAGTAGGAAAATTTACGGGTTGTTATACCCGACCCTCCACCGCTCTGCAACCTTTGCATAAACTGCCAATTCTTTGCATATTCACAAAAAGTTAAACCATTTTATTGACCGTGACCAAGACTATTATTAGACAAACCACCAACTTTACTTAACAAACCCTACAGTAAGTGGTGGTGAACCAATCTTATACATATATAGCTCTTTTTGCGATCTGCTTCGCGACTTTGTTCACGAAGTACCAACAAAGTAAAATCTTAAGCTTTTTATGTACGCAACAAAATATTAAATGTAGGAAGCCCTCAAAGCTTAAGCTTATTAATCTTTTGTGATTTCCTACACACATTCACCATTTACACCTAACTTGATTTATCTTTAAACTATTCTTTTTTCTTCAGATAGTTAAGTTGATATTAAAGACACCCATAAACCATCAATTTATCTCTATAATGAAAAGGAAACGGAAATATAGCCAAGTTTCATATATTTTTTATACTGAAATTTTGAAACTCGACGCAAATAAAAGATAGTGAGTATATATATAGTGAACTCCATTTAAGAAACATGCTTCAATAGGTTATTCGTGAAAACAATCAAAGAGTGCACTTAACAATTGAACTTCATAAATATACACTCTATCTCCTCTTTTTTTTCTTTGCAGCACTTTAGACCTGCTCAACATAAAATGGGCCAAAATGGGTAGTTTTGGGTGATTCTGGGTCAAGTTGCATCATGGTCATATTGGTTAACCACTATCAACTACTCAATCCAGTTTTTGCCCATTTTGTTGTAGATGCATAACATGACAGTTGTAACTATTTGATGGATCTGGGACACTCTCCTTGTGTCAATGATATTATCAAGCAAGCGGAATTTACTTAAGTAATACTTAGAAGACGAATTATATAATGTATGAGAATGAACAAAAGTTAACACAAAACTCAAGCTCCAATATTATTAATGAAATAATGCGAGTGATCTTAACTTATCACTAGGGTTACACCTTGAAGCTTTCGTAGGTAATCTTGTAATGTAATACGTACCTAAGACAATGACCTAGGATCTCCTTTTATACAACAAGGAGTCCTTTACAAGATAAGTATAAAGCTAACATAATAGAATATACACAAGATCTATTCTATACTTATCTAGGCAGCGTTTAACCTTATCATAAAGCGATAGCGGTGGTAATAAAGAACTTGCGGTGGGAATACGTTTCCTTTGCTAGTGTTAATCAGCGGTGTAAACCACAACTATCCGTGGTAGCGGATTATTCCCAACAATCCTCCCTAAACTTATGATTTCTCCGCAAATCATTAAGTTTCTTCAATATCACTAACTTCAAGGATTTGGGAATTCAATCAAACACTTCACTTCTTTCTCTTAACTTTGTATAGCTCTTGAACATTGATCTTGAATCCTTTGTAACAATGCTCGACCTTCTCATTGTCTTCATTGACTCTTATGTGTAAGCTTAACATTCTTGTAAGAGCTCCACTACAGTGGATATTCTTTCTCAGCAAGTATGAAAAAGTCTTCTCCATTAGCTTTAGAGACATGATGAACTTCACATGAATCATAATAAAACCATTTAGTCCTAAAACATGTGAATAAGGTTTTCCAGTAGTCATCATCATCATTTGGTTCAAAAAGCCTTCTAAGAGTTACCCATAACTGCATTTCTTTTGTATCTTTGATATCTTGAACATTAAACCTTTCTTGAACTAATTTCCATAGAGTATTAAGGTCATCTCTGTCAAAAGCTTTAATAAGATCTTCAAATGTCATGAATGATGAAGTTTCACCTCCCAGCCTTGTGATCTTCCATGTTGGAGCAAAATTGCTAGCAGTGTAAACTTCCCAATCAATAATAGGATGTCGAATTTGCGGTGGTTACGGATTAAAGTCTCATCTTCAATCACAATCATTCCGGTCATTTGATCTTGATGAAATTCAAGAGGAATCTCCTTCTCGATAGACTTTGTATGATCTTCATCAACTTTAGTCTTCTTAACAGTTTGAGAATCACTTACTTTAGCCTTTCTCTTCAATCTAGGAATCCTTCTTTCTTCTTCTTCGAACCCATTGGAATAAAGGATTTATCTTGTTTTACTGATTACGTAGTAAGCCTTTTCAACTTGATCATCGGGCATTCCTTTAAATTGATGTCTTTTCGATTACCAACATGACAACAATAAATCTTCATATATGCAAGTATTTGTGCCTTGGTTGGTTGTCTTTGTTTCTTACGAACCTTTTGTTGTATTAATCACATCTTCAAGTGCTTGATTGTTCTTCATTATAATAAAATTCTTCAACTGAGCGGATCTTTGTTCCTCGATTAAGGATGCATCAACAACAAGGTCAATTGCCTTTTCTTGATTTTTGGATTATTAGCAACTTAAACCGAATATCTTCTTTAGTAGGAACATAACTAAACTCTAGAGCTTTTTCTTTCATAACTGTAGGTTGAACAGTGGAAATTGAATCTTCAGTATCTTCCATTCTATTCAATCTTTTAGCTTCCAAAAAGCTTGCATCTTATATTTCTTTCAATCTTTTCTTTTCAGCAACTTTCTCAGATATTTGATCTTCTGATATCTTCTTAGTAAGTTCTCTATCAAGATCAATCTGAACTTGTCTTTTCTTTGAAAACTTACTTTCAGGTTGTTGTACATCTTCCATAACTGCTTTACCCTTGTCTGTCTTCAACTTATCAAATTCTTCACTTGCAGTGGCAAATGGCTCTGCAGTGGAAATAAAATCAATGGTAAAATCAGTTGCAGTTTGAAAAGTGTCTTGATCTTCAAGTTGCTTTCCATGAGTTTTAGCTTCCTTTGCTCCGTTACTTGTATCTCCTTCATCTTCAAAATCAATTGTACTCCCTCGATTGTCGAACTGTTTTCCTCCCTGTTTGGAAGAATTTCCCAAATCATGATTAGCTGAATCACCATCAGTAGGTGAGGATGAAGATGAAATCACCATCTTTGCAGTTTTATTGTGCTTTTTCAACCTCTGCATCTCTTCCTTTAAGGTCTGAATCTCTGTCTTTAACAATTGAACATCCTTGGCATGCTGCTTCTTGAAAGTTGCCAAGTTATTTTGTAGAGACTCAACCTGCTTTGCTAATTTTGTAGGATATTGGATTTCACATACACATTAAAACACAAGCACAAGTAGGCGTATAGAAGAGTTCTAGAGAGAGAAAGGAAGAGAGTTGGGAACTTTAGTGAGAGAAAGGAAAATCTTATTATGAGCTCCAACTCTCTACCTTGGAGGGTAGAGAGTATTTATAGTTTTACAAAATAAACGCCACACATCGGGCTGTGGATCAGGCATCTGATGGGTAAGACCCGTCCGTCCTCCACGGTGTCACTTAGCTAAATACTACTTAACTTAAAATAACTACGACTCGAGCTTTCTAACAATTACATATACTTGAGGTGACCGACTCTTTAATACCGGAATTTCTAATTCTAACAATCTCCCTAAGGAGGTCACCTCAATCATGTACTAAAATTACATTGAATACAAACAGACATTACATTAAAATTTGTTCTTGCATTCTTGATGTAGTACTTTGCTCCGAAGCTCGTAGTCATTGATTCTGCTCATTGCATGATTGGATAATCCAAATGGAGGTCTTTTACTGATCCATGTGATAATAGAATTTGAGCCAGCCTTGGAGATCATCAGCAAACAAAAATCTCTGAAGCATCCATTGTGGTGTTGGAATTATGTGAAATTGTGACATTAGGACCGACATGCTCACATTCTGGATCATGATATCTTCTCATCAGAGTAGCGGAAGCTTTCGTTGATTCAAGATATTGGCAGCAGCGTAGCAAAAGCATGGAGTGAAAATATCAGAGTCATTGATGCCTTAATCATGATTTCTTTCGAGATGAATGTGTTGAGTGAGCATGCGGCTATGGATTGATTGCTTCATTCTGATTAGCTACAAGCGTAGGGAGTACCTGCATAAAACATTTAGCAATAAAAGCATCGAAAGTGTCTTTGATCACTTTCGTTGAATTGAGGTTCGCCCACGGTTCCCGTTGTTCGATTACAAGTCACGCACTGTGATCGGTATAATTCAAAGAATTTCCTTGCGGGGTTTCACATTGCTCTAAGCGTTCTCAAACTGGAGCGTCTCAAAGAAGACAACACGAAGTGAGTGAACCGGTAATTTAAGTCCGATTGATGAAAAGAGATTTGAAAAACAATCATGTATTGCTCAATAGAAATTGTTTTTGCAATACAACGAAGGTTTAATGAAAATCAATTATCAATCATAAAAATACCTTTTGATTTGAAAAAATTGTACACGGTCGACGTGCTAAAGAAAAGAGTTTTTAAGCACAAAGGCGGTTTTCAAAGGTATCCGTTAATCCATAACTGAACGAGGATTGATTCAAGAATTGAATCGCCCATTATTACATTCGGTTGGCACATGGTTGATCTATAAAATAGATCTCACATGCCACCTACCGAGAGCTTGTTTGATGTTGGCTCGGAAGGCTTTCCATCTTCATTGTGAATATATTCACATATCACTCGGATGTTACGGCAATACCACAAGGATAGTGCGTGGGACTCAAGATATAATCTCTCTTTCACATTGTGTGAAGCAGAGTCTTCATTTGAAAGTGTTCTAATGAGATTTATTGATGATCTCGTAGCTCTAGACTCGATTTGTGTATATTTGGATCCTATATCGGAGACTAGGGAGAGTCTCCTTCTTCAATATCAACAATCTCTAAGAGAAAGTCGATAGATAATGTCGGTTCCCGTGAGAATGAAACAAGTCCTTTTAAGAGGAACTTGAGTGGTTTGGAAAGTTGAAGTGCGATGCGTCCTTTGGGTCCATGACGTCTTGTCTTCAATACCGATGTTACCATTAGTAGCATATGAATTGAACCCGGTTTACGCCCTAAGGTTGAATATATGGAGGCTATTTGTTTCACCCTTTTCTCATTCAATTCTTTTCACTCTTCAACCCCTTGATTGCTTACCGAGACTTCATAGCTAGAACTTTGTTGGGTTTATTCCATTACTAGCTCGGTCTCGATCCGCACTCTTCCCACATCTCATTTTCTCCTTTAACATCATACCTAAGAACTCTACACTAACTAGTGGATTATCCTCGGTAGATCCCTCGGTTACAGCGGATCGTGGGAACAAATACCTAACCTTATCATCCTTATATCACCATACATAAAGTAAAGTTGGTCGGTCTATTTGGTATTGTTCATCTGCCATTGGAACCAATTGAAAACCCATTTGAAAATCAATCCAGATACTTATGATATATTATCAAAGCATTTTGTACCCGAATTGTTTTTGATATTTTTAGAACTAGAGATCCCCCTCAACATGTGCATCAAGTATTTGGAATTGTTTTGCACACGGAGGCAAGAGAAAGAAATAACTTCTTTGATTACCATTTTCTAAAAGATATCAACATCACTTCCCTAATCACATCAAGTATATAAAGCATTTTGGGGAAGGATGAGGTTTTCATAAGATTACTCCCCCTCAATACGTGCCTCAAGTTTTGAAAAGAGTTTTGCACATACTAGAGGGAACCTGCACATTGAGATAAATGATCACGTTTCAAATCATTTTGGTTTAAGATAGATGCTCCCCCTCAACATGTGCATGAAAAATTAAAATTGTTTGGCACATGTGGGAAGGAGGGCATGTACATTCTTATAAAACCATTTACCAATTTATCAGTATAAATCCAATTTAAATCACAAATTCTCCCCGATCACAATTATCAAATCATTTGAGTTTTGTGATCTCTGTAGATTTAAATTGATTTTGGAAGCTTTTTAAGGAGAATTTTGACTTTATTATGAAAACGTTTCAACTGATAAGGATCGGATTTTCAGACTTTAAACTCCATTGTTTTAAACATGCATGATTATGTTTTGAAAACAATTTAATGCCAAATAACTTTTTAATTTAATTGAAATCATTCTCCCCTCGATCAATGACATAGGTTGTTGATTAAGAGATAGATATTTTGACAAATAAGTCGAGATGATTATCAAAAATAGAGTCGAGTTATTTTCAAAACAAATTATTTTCAATAGATAACGATTAATAGAATCGAGCATGACATTTGAAAACATGATAAAGCATGGCTCGTTACTGTCTTGGAAAAGCGAGTTCTTGCTGAAATGACAATAAACCATTGTTTCTCTTTCTCCCAATTTTTTTTTTTTTTTTTTAAAAGAAAAATTCGAACAATATTTAAAGTCCGTGTCATTCTTTGAATGATGACAAAACCGTAGATATTATCGAGCAGAGAAAAACATGACAAATAGACAATATTTTTGAAGAATTTTCGTATTTTTTGATTTTTATGGATTTTGAAGGTTTTATATTTTTATATTTGATTTTTGAGGGTTTTATAATTTTGTATTTTGTTTTCGAATAGATATATACAAGAGATAGATAAAGAAAGACCTTTACTCCTCGTCTTCCTCACGAAGGCGTTTGAGTGTTACGGTTGAAGGCTTTTCATGCCGGTCGTGGAAGAATAAACTCAAAACGTTCTCTTGGAAGAGCTTTGGTGAAGATGTATGCTAAGCGGTATTCGGTCCTCACAAAATAGAGTTCCACCACACCTATTTCCACTTGTTCACGATGAAATGATGTCGAATGTCGATGTGCTTTGCTCTTGAATGTTGTACGTTGTTGCATGAGAGAGCAATAGCACTTTATTATCACACTACGGAGGATTTTGTTAAATTCAAAGCCATAGTCGAGATAATTGGGATCTCATCCATAGGATTTGAGCACAACAAGATGACATGGCTATGTATTCACCTCTGTATAGGAAATAAGTACTCATTTGCCTCTTTGAAGACCAACTCACAAGCTTATCACCCAAAACCGAGCACCTCAGGGCGTGCTTGACGAGTATCTTGACACCCTGCATGATGCGCATCGCATATCTTGTTAGTCACATACCGGTGTCTTTCGGTACCAAATTCCCATATTGATGGTTCCTTGGAGATACCGAAGACCCGTTAAGCGCTTCAAGGTGCTTTTTAGTAGGCTTAGCACATTATCTAACACACATGCACACGATAAACAAGATGTCTGGTCTACTAGCGGTGAGGTACATCGGGATCCAATCATGCTACGATATTTCGTTTGGTCTATCATGATCCACGAGTGGTCCTCATCTAGTTTGGTTCGATCAATCATGGGAGTGTCAGCAGGTCACTTGAATCAAATCCAAATTTCTTTAAGATTTCAGGTTGCATATTTAGATTGATTTATGAAAATGCCTCCGGGACTTTGTGAAATTTGTAATCCCAAGAAAATGACATTTGTCCCATCATTGACATTTGAAATTTTGAACTCATTTCATTTGAAAACGATCACACTCATTGGGGTCGGTTGAGGCAAAGATGATATCATCAACATAAATTTGAGCGTGAATTAAATGTTTGCACGACTTCACGGTGAACAATGTTGGATCAACTGCTCCTTTCTTTGAATCCGAGAGATAGAAGAAACTTTGATAGCGTATCATACCATGCCCTTGGAGCTTGCTTTAAACCGTATAGAGCCTTCTTCAAACGATAAGCGTGAGTAGGATGCTCGGGATTCACAAAGCCTTGAGGTTGGGCGACATAGACGACTTCTTTAAGATCTCCATTTAGAAATGCCGTCTTACGTCCATCGATGAAAACCATGTTCTTACTTGCAAGATTAGCCAAAAGATTACGATTGCCTCGATTCGAACAACAGAGCAAAGCGATTCCTTAAAGTCAATACCCTCCTCTTGGCGGTATCCTTTAGCAACCAATCGAGCCTTGTTCTTTAATACATCACCATGCTCATCAAGTTTTACTTTAAAGATCCACTTTAGAGCAATGATCTCAAGTTCTCTCAGGTAGCAAGCGTAAGAAAACCTAAAATATATTTTAAGCACAAAATCAATGAGGATCCGAGGAGTACAATGTTTCCCGGTCGTTATGTCCAAGGAAATTTACTTGTAGGAGCAATGGATTATCGACGATAGTGATCGGGTGATTTGAAGCGGGAAAGAGATTTGGAATTATTATAGCTACGGAAAAAGGACATAAACTACAAGGGCTAAAATGAAAATTAAAGAAAGCTAAAAAATAAAAATATTAAATAAACGCTATCACTATTTTTAAAGTGATGTTTTGTGATTTTATAAAACAAAATGACTTAAATAAACTATTTTAACTAAGACGTAAACTTAAATTATCTAAAAGCGTAACTTAAAATGAAAACGTCGTTATTTATAAAAATTGTTTGAGCGCAAGATAAAACGTAAAATTTGTGAAATAGAAGTCCTACGAATGTAAAACAATTTTTACGTAATATATGACAAAAGAAAATTTTAGGAAAAGCGGAATATTTTTTGAGTTTTATTTTATTTATTACAATTAAAACTAATTAATTCTAATTAAATCATTAAAATACTAAACTATTTCGTAAAAATCGAAAAAATCAAGAAAAGTCCTCGAACTACACCGATCCTAGGAAAATTAAAAACGGGTGGTGCTTTGTGAAATAAGCACGAAATAAGCCAATAATAGCTTATAAGCAAAAAGCATCCAAGTCCCTTATATACTAAGTAATGCAAAATATAAACGATAAAGTCCCAGGCGCAGTGGTTGTGATGTTGTGTTGTGAATCTGGGTGGCGGGTTCGAGTCCCACCATGCCGCTTTTGCAAAACTTTTATTTTTAACTTTTCTTTTGCAATTCAAAGATGCAATCAAAATAAAATATTTTTGTGAAAACTCTTTGAACTAAACCCTATGAATAAGCAGTTTCAACTGCTTTTCCACCACAGTCAACCACAAAAGCATCCAAACACCCTCTAAGTCAGTCTATAAGCACAATAAACTAAACAAGGCAATCGAAAATAGAACCACGCTAGCAACGAGTAAACAATCATGAAAAGTCGAAAATACAACAAATGAAACAAAAGGGTGGTAAATAAGCGGTAGGTAACCAATTCTAACTAAGGAATCCTAATGCTACAACAAAGTTGAAATAAGCAATAAAGGTATCTTGATAAGCACTTAGGGCACCTAATATACAATATTATTAACTAACCTAGTCTAAATACATGTCAAGGACTTAATAAGATGGAAACTAAGTCGAACAAGTACCGATAAGCATTTTGAGAATCAAATCAAGCTCTTTGAAGGGTTGCGTGTAATGACTCCATGGGGGTACTTTGGTGCTTAAAATAAGCTTCTAAGTGAGTTATCTAGTCCCTAAGAATTGCCAAAACTAAAAGCCGATCTACCCTAGTTTACTAAAAGCAAATCTTAACTTGTGACAAGCTTAAATGAGCTTGTATGAGGGTTGAGAAAAGGCACGAAGTCATTGCATTGCGTCACTTTGTAATAAAGGACGGGAGGGTTTTGGATGATTTTAAGTACTATTTAAGCTAAGCTAAACACATCCTAAGTGCAAATAAGCTAAATACATGTTGAGGTGGGTATGCTAGGATGTAAGAAAAGCAATTAGGAAAAGTTTCGGATGGAAATAAGCTACCTAAGAAGTTCAGTAAGCAATGACTATGGTCATTGCTTTATGAAAGGAGACGAGAAAACAGAAATGGGGTTTGTTTTTTCAAAACTTCACACAACTTGTTAAGTCAATCTTACTTCATTTGGAACAAGTTTAAAATCTTAAAACCACTTTGACTTGTAAAGTCAAAGTGGGTAAAAATGATTTTTGACCCAAACTTTAACTTAAACCAAACACCCTTTTAAGCTTTTGTTTGCATATTTAAATGAGCCAACTTCTAATCTAGCTAATTCCAGTGATCAAACTGAGCTTATAAGACTTAAATACAGTTAATGAAACATGTTTAAACTGATAGTAACCCGAAATGTAAACAAGCATGAGATGCAAAATGACTAAAAAATGAAAAGTGAGAAAGTCACTCACATGTACCCGACTTATGCAGCCAACATCAAACCCAAACCTAAGCTAACCTAAGCTATTTCCAATCCATATCAACATCGCATCACCCTTT
Source organism: Chrysanthemum lavandulifolium (assembly GCA_022545495.1). Taxonomy (NCBI): domain Eukaryota; kingdom Viridiplantae; phylum Streptophyta; class Magnoliopsida; order Asterales; family Asteraceae; genus Chrysanthemum; species Chrysanthemum lavandulifolium. The sequence continues at coordinate 182,774,229 of CM040238.1, forward strand.
TCCATCACCATTGCCAAATTGAATCCCAGTTGACTTTCGTTGACCATGATTCAAAAATGCTTGAAAATGAATTAAGAGCTTATGAAAAGCTTTAACAAGCTTAAACAAACATGAATGAACTAAATATAATGTTTTTAGAAGCTTTAACAACAGATTTGAGAACTCAATTTTTCAACAGTAACTCATAAACTTGGAAATGATATGAAAACTAGAATTGATGCTCAAAAGTGGCTTACAAAGGTATTTTAACTTAAAGGAAGTACAAATCAATGAAATCACAACATTGTAATTAAACTAAGACATGAATAAAAAAAACGACATAAGAAGAATTTTTATAAAATTAACTACTACTTTAACTTGCTTCTTCTTGCATCCTTTTATACCCCAAGTCGCTTCTCTCATCTTTCTAAGAAAATCCCACCATAAATCCTAACCTGGATCACTGAAGCTCATCTTGACCATTCATCACTTTTGGCGGAAAATTGTTTTGAGCATGTGAGTGAGATTGAGTGTAGGGAGGAAGTAATCAATGTTACTTGGATTCTAATGTTTGGAGTGATAAGGTTGGGTGGAAAGTGATTTGGAGGAGGGGGTTTGTGTGTTGCAGGTGCTTGCGAGAAAGCAAGTTGGAAGGACAGTGGTTTGGCGTAGGTGTTTATTTGACCATGGGTTGGTGGGTTTAATATCAACAGGGGGTCAAAAGGCAATTGACAGGGGTCCAAAACTAGTCAAGGGTCCAAATGGGTTTTAAAGGCTTTCATATTTCAAGGACTTAATATGTAATTCTGAAAAGTTGAGGGACCACTGCTGTCAAATCATCAAACTTGTTCCAAGAGCTGAAAATGACAATCTTCAAAAGTATAAGGACCAAACTTGCCATTTTGCAATTTTCCAGGGGCCATTTCTGCCAAATTTCAAAGTTGAAGGACTAAACTTGTAATTTTCTCAAACTTTTATATTTTTCACCAAAGGACTAAATTTGACAAGTTATGATTTAAAAGGACCTTTGATGATTTTTCTTTTGAAATTTTGACTCGGGGACTAGTTTTGACAATTTTAGAAACTTGGGGACTAAAGCGCAATTTTGCAAATTTGATATGTTTTCATCCGATTTTGATATTTTGAATTTAAAACACATAAAACACGATTTGTGATATTTTATCATTTTGATGCGTTTTGAGTGTTTTCGGATGATTTTGCGCTTTATTTTGTACAAAATGATGAGTATTTACACACTCATCAATCCCCACACTAAGATATTGCTAGTCCCTAGCAATGATTTGAGAAAACATAATGGATTTTAATCTCTTTACCAAAAGCCATTACTCGGAGTAGCCAAATGTTTCATTCAAGTAAGAACCATGGTACACCGATAACCATGTGATTTTGAGCAAACCACCAATTGTCAACGGATTTGATTTGTCTTTACCGAAGCCGTACCTTACGGACTAGCCAACTCTTAGATAAATTATCAATATTATCTTTGGTGAGTCGATTACCAATTATGGATTTTCAATCGCCTTTACCACAAGCCATAAACTTGCGGGCTAGCCAACTCTTCACTTTTAGGATATGGTGAGTTGAATACCATACAATTTTGGGCAAATTGCAAGCCATATAAACGGATTTGAGAAATCTTTACCAAGAGCCGTTTGCTCTGGATTAGCCAATCCTTTTGTCTTACTGAGACATGGCGAATCGATAACCAAATGAGAAAGTGTAAAACACTTACTCCAAAAAAATTTTGGCCAAAAACGGGAATTGGGTAGATAATATATGATAAAATTCGTGAGAATTCCCCACACTTAGAAATGAATATTGCCCTCAATATTCAAAGTACCGCGGTTATGCGAAACCAAGAACGTAAAAGGAAATACTACGGCCATTATTTGAAAATATATTTTTTTTTTTTTTTTTTTTTTTTTTGAAACATGTGGGCAACCCCCACACTAGGGTGGTAGAAAGAGGTAAGAAGGCGAAATATGGGTGAAAACCCATATGGCATGCTCTTGTTTTTGATTCCCGAGTCGCTAGCTTGACTCGACCCAATTCATTGGTTCATGGGAAGCAAAGTGGAAGAAACAATCTCCATCGGACTTTCATTCAAGATGTTTGGATAAACATTGAAGTACGTGAAAGTTCCACACCGATGAGATATACATAGAACCGCTCAAGATAATGGTACATGAAAATGCGGGATCAAAGATAATGTCTTCATTCCGAAGGAGTGAAGAGCAGGAGAAGTGATGAATATATGAAGAAAAGAAAGAAAATCATGATAGAAATCATGACTAGCTCTTCATCCTCAATAGGAGAATTCATAGTTTCATGAATCTCCTCGGTTAAGCTCAATTGGTCTAGACATATCTCGGTGTGTCTAGATCAAAGTAGAAGTTATCATACTCCGTGGAGATATGATATGAGTGAGTTCATCCGAGAACTCCATGAAGGTGAATGAATCATATTCGAATTGATAAGAGTGGGTTCACCGCGAACTCCTCCAATGTACATGATTCATAATCGGGAGAGAATTATGAGAATGAAAAGTGGTACCGCCACTAATCTTCTCTCCCATATTATCAAACAGAGGCTTTCATTTCGGATTAGAATCATCGGAAGAATGTCACTACCCTTAATGGGGTAGGAGATGAAATAGGTTTCTCTTTGAAAGCCTCGATTTTTGAAATGAGAAGACCGACATTCAATAATGTTGCTCTAAGAGCTTCATCTTTGATTTCGATGTCGATAACTTCATCATTCTCTTCTTCTAAGCTAACAAGCTCGGAAGGTGAATCTTCCACATAAATAATGTCTCCACAAGATAACGACTCATCATCATCGAATCGGAGGACATCTCAACATGATCATTTTGGAAGACAAGAGGAGGAGGAATATCACACATGATCAAGAATTCCGTGACTCTCACAGGATTGGGACAAGGTCCTCAACACTAGACTTTATGAATTCGTCCGATTCCTTTTCGTGAGCAGTGTCAAGATGCTCGTCCCCCATAATAAGAGAGTGAGTGTGAATCTCGGGTGTGATAGCAGTTGTTTGAGATGGAATCTCAACTGCTGGAATATCAACTGACTGAGGGGGTTGAGAAATATTACTTTTAAAAGGATAAAAACCCTCCTCGTCATCATCATACAGAGCGGCCTTAAGAAATTGGGAACGCCTTAGAGCTGCATGCTCTAGGGCTAATGATTCTTCCCTGGATTGGCGGGCCTCTCGTTCTTCGGCCAGCAATTCTCCTATGGTCTTTTTACCACTCACTTGATTCTTAAAGTTTTGAACCATATCATCAAGTGTTTTCATTGCGGCTTCAAGATCCTGGGAGATTTCATGAGACAACGGCTCAGGTGGAGTTTGAACCGTATAGTGCTGTGGAGGTTGGAAAGTATCAAACATGTGAGAGTCATGATTGTTACAAGGAACTGGGTTCCCTATTTGACAATCAGAGCTGAAATGGGGACCTCCACAAGACTTCACAACAAGAAGATGTTGAGTGCGGAATGGTGAATCATATGGATTTTGGTCATAACCAAAGTTACGAGCATCACCGAAAACTGTTCATAGACAAACGTGTTTCGGATTGACACTCAAATCCTTGGTGAGGACCTCCACAAAATTCACAACAAGAGTGTTGGTTATATGAAGAATAGTCGGTTTGTGGTGGGTAATTGGAAAAGTTAGAGGAGTCGTTAAATGAGTTCGGATTAGGATCATAATCAAATGAATTCCTCGAACCACAAAACAAACAACTCCGTTATGGATATCATTACCACATTGTACACACGTACACCAACGATGGGGTGAACCATAGAGGCTCACCACAACCGACACAAGGAATAAACGATTGCATTTGAGAATTATGAAGAGGAATCGGTTTATTCAAAGAATCATCAAAACCAACATGGTGATCGAATGACTATCAAGTCTCGAAGAACATTTTGAAAAATCCGGAGGTGGGACAAGTGGTGTGCTCTTAGAGCTAGCAATTTCCACCACTTCCGTTATGGTCTCCGGTTACGGTTCTTGAGAAGCGTGAAGATTAGGCAAGTCATTCTTGCTAATCACCGGTGTTTGAACGGGTTCATCGTAATCAATTCTAATTCTTGACCTTTTTCATCGGCTTGACTTTGTTCGATTAGATTACGGGCTCTATCTTCAAAGAAAGTGTCCTCGTAATCCTCGTTGGGTGCTTGGGGTAGCTCCGATGTTTGAACTGGTTTGTCAAGATTAGAATGTATTTCAGGTTGTGGCGGGTGGTCGAAATAACTTTGAAAAGAATTGATGATGGATAATTCGCACGAATTGCAAAATTCGCTTGAACTAGGCCCTCCACACCGCTCACACACATTTCTGACGATGAAGTCGACATAAGAATTAAACATATAGAGGATTAAGAAGAGAATCAAATGGTTGAGAGGATACGAAGAATAGAATTAAGCGGCAAAGAGGGTAAGAGAAATAGAATCAACGAATAAGAGGAATGAGAAGAATATTTTGGAGTTTTGGATAAGAAAATATAAACATATCTGAGATGGATGGTATGAACAAAGAGTGAATATCCAAATCACTAATCTTCTAGACGTAAGATTATCAAGACAGCCTGACTCCGGTGGCGCCAAAATTTGATGCGCAAGAAACCGTCAAGTTCTCTCACGCAAGCGTAAGAAAACCTAAAACGACTTAAGCACAAAATCAATGAGGATCCGAGGAGTACAATGTTTCCCGGTCGTTATGTCCCAAATGAATGTGCAATGGATTATCGACGATATAGTGATCGGGTGATTTGAACGGAAAAGAGATTTGGAATTATTATAGCTACGGAAAAAGGACATAAACTACAAGGGCTAAAATGAAAATTAAAGAAAGCTAAAAAATAAAAATATTAAATAAACGCTATCACTATTTTTAAAGTGATGTTTTGTGATTTTATAAAACAAAATGACTTAAATAAACTATTTTAACTAAGACGTAAACTTAAATTATCTAAAACGTAACTTAAAATGAAAACGTCGTTATTTATAAAAATTACTGTTTGAGCGCAAGATAAAACGTAAAATTTGTGAAATAGAAGTCCTACGAATGTAAAAACAATTTTTACGTAATATATGACAAAAGAAAATTTTAGGAAAAAGCGGAATATTTTTTGAGTTTTATTTTATTTATTACGAATTAAAACTAATTAATTCTAATTAAATCATTAAAAATACTAAACTATTTCGTAAAATCGAAAAAATCGGTAAAGTCCTCTCGAACTACACCGATCCTAGGAAAATTAAAAACGGGTGGTGCTTTGTGAAATAAGCACGAAATAAGCCAATAATAGCTTATAAGCAAAAGCGTCCAAGTCCCTTATATACTAAGTAATGCAAAATATAAACGATAAAGTCCCCAGGCGATGGTTGTGATGTTGTGTTGTGAACTGGGTGGCGCGGGTTCGAGTCCCACCATGCCGCTTTTGCAAAACTTTTTATTTTTAACTTTTCTTTTGCAATTCAAAGATGCAATCAAAATAAAATATTTTGTGAAAACTCTTTGAACTAAACCCTATGAATAAGCGGTTTCAACTGCTTCCACCACATCAACCACAAAAGCATCCAAACACCCTCTAAGTCGGTCTATAAGCACAATAAACTAAACAAGGCAATCGAAAATAGAACCACGCTAGCAACTGAGTAAACAATCATGAAAAGTCGAAAATACAACAAATGAAACAAAAGGGTGGTAAATAAGCGGAGGTAACCAATTCTAACTAAGGAATCCTAATGCTACAACAAAGTTGAAATAAGCAATAAAGGTATCTTGATAAGCACTTAGGGGCACCTAATATACAATATTATTAACTAACCTAGTCTAAATACATGTCAAGGACTTAATAAGATGGAAACTAAGTCGAACAAGTACACGATAAGCATTTTGAGAATCAAATCAAGCTATTTGAAGGGTTGCGTGCAGAAACAGACCCATGGGGGTACTTTGGTGCTTAAAATAAGCTTCTAAGTGAGTTATCTAGTCCCTAAGAATTGCCAAAACTAAAAGCCGATCTACCTAGTTTACTAAAAAGCAAATCTTAACTTGTGACAAGCTTAAATGAGCTTGTATGTGGTCGAGAAAAGGGCATGAAAGTCATTGCATTGCGTCTGTAATAAAGGACGAGGAGGGTTTTGATGATTTTAAGTACTATTTAAGCTAAGCTAAACACATCCTAAGTGCAAATAAGCTAAATACATGTTGAGGTGGGTATGCTAGGATGTAAGAAAAGCAATTAGGAAAAGTTTCAGATGGGAAATAAGCTACCTAAGAAGTTCAGTAAGCAATGACTATGGTCATTGCTTTGTTTTGTAGAAAGGTGACGTAAAACAGAAATGGGGTTTGTTTTTTCAAAACTTCACACAACTTGTTAAGTCAATCTTACTTCATTTGGAACAAGTTTAAAATCTTAAAACCACTTTGACTTGTAAAGTCAAAGTGGGTAAAAATGATTTTGACCCAAACTTTAACTTAAACCAAACACCCTTTTAAGCTTTTGTTTGCATATTTAAATGAGCCAACTTCTAATCTAGCTAATTCCAAAGTGATCAAACCGAGCTTATAAGACTTAAATACGATTAATGAAACATGTTTAAACCGATAGTAACCCGTAAATGTAAACAAGCATGAGATGCAAAATGACTAAAAAATGAAAAGTGAGAAAGTCACTCACATGTACCCGACTTATGCAGCCAACATCAAACCCAAACCTAAGCTAACCTAAGCTATTTCCAATCCATATCAACATCGCATCACCCTTTTCCATCACCATTGCCAAATTGAATCCCAGTTGACTTTCGTTGACCATGATTCAAAAATGCTTGAAAATGAATTAAGAGCTTATGAAAAGCTTTAACAAGCTTAAACAAACATGAATGAACTAAATATAATGTTTTAGAAGCTTTAACAATGATTTGAGAACTCAATTTTCAACAAGAACTCATAAACTTGGAAATGATATGAAAACTAGAATTGATGCTCAAAAGTGGCTTACAAAGGTATTTTAACTTAAAGGAAGTACAAATCAATGAAATCACAACATTGTAATTAAACTAAGACATGAATAAAAAAAACGACATAAGAAGAATTTTTATAAAATTAACTACTACTTTAACTTGCTTCTTCTTGCATCCTTTTATACCCCAAGTCGCTTCTCTCATCTTTCTAAGAAAATCCCACCATAAATCCTAACCCTGGATCACTAAGCTCATCTTGACCATTCATCACTTTTGGCGGAAAATTGTTTTTGAGCATGTGAGTGAGATTGAGTGTAGGGAGGAAGTAATCAATGTTACTTGGATTCTAATGTTTGGAGTGATAAGGTTGGGTGGAAAGTGAGTTTGGAGGAGGGGGTTTGTGTGTTGCAGGGGTGCTTGCAGAAAGCAAGTTGGAAGGACAGTGGTTTGCGCGTAGGTGTTTATTTGACCATGGGTTGACCGGGTTTAATATCAACAGGGGTCAAAAGGCAATTGTGAGGGTCCAAAACTAGTCAAGGGTCCAAATGGGTTTTAAAGGCTTTCATATTTCAAGGACTTAATATGTAATTACGAAAAGTTGAGGACCACTCTTTGTCAAATCATCAAACTTGTTCCAAGAGCTGAAAATGACAATCTTCAAAAGTATAAGGACCAAACTTGCCATTTTGCAATTTTCAGGGCCATTTCGCCAAATTTCAAAGTTGAAGGACTAAACTTGTAATTTTCTCAAACTTTTATATTTTTCACCAAAGGACTAAATTTGACAAGTTATGATTTAAAAGGACCTTTGATGATTTTTCTTTTGAAATTTTGACTCGGGGACTAGTTTTGACAATTTTAGAAACTTGGGGACTAAAGCGCAATTTTGCAAATTTGATATGTTTTCATCCGATTTTGATATTTTGAATTTAAAACACATAAAACATTTGATTTGTGATATTTTTATCATTTGATGCGTTTTGAGTGTTTTCGGATGATTTTCAGAACTTGTTTATTTTGTACAAAATGATGAGTATTTACACACTCATCAATGATGATATCGTGAGTTTCATCCTTTGTCCTTAAGAACTTGACCGGTGAATCTAGAGTAGTCATCAACCACAACTAACACATATTTCTTCCCAAAGATATTTTGCACTCTCATTAGTCCACATAAATCCATATGAAGGGTATGAAGAACTCCTGTAATTGAGTTTGTAGGTTTGGGTTTATGGGCATACTTTTGCTTTTTCCCAATTGACATCTTGAACAAAGATGATCCTTTTCATACTTTAGTCTAGGTAAACCTACAACTAAGTCTTTTCGGAGAGATCATTGATGGTGCGAAGTTCAAGTGATTGAGACGACGATGCCATAGCCATGACTTTGTTTTGAAGCCTTGACAACAAGCAAATTGGAGAAGACTTCATCATGTCGTCGATAGAGATGGTGTAAAGATTTGAACCACGAGTTCCCCTTAACAGTTCCTTACCATCAAGTTCTCTTACAAAACAAGTATGTTTTCTGAAGGCTACTTATAGATCAGAATCACAGAATTGACCAACAGAGAACATATTGTGTCCAAGACCTTCCACATAGTATACTCTAGAGATAACACTATCACCAACAACATAATCTCCATAACCCATAATTGCACCGAAATGATCATTTCCGAATCTAACTATCCCGATGAATTTGCTCATGAAGTTCATGAGTCGTGACCGTCTCGGTCATATGCTTGGAACAACTGAGTCCGGTACTACGTAGCGATCGAGCGATCTGCGGTTGAACACAGACAAGAATGGATAATCGGATAATTGGGATCCCCATGCAAGAATGTGTTCCATTTGGTTAGTAACAATGGTTGGAACACCCACATCAGAAATAGAAGCATTCATATCAGAAACTGAGGCAATGGATTCATTATGAATAGATGCAGTACTAGTATCTGTATTTGCCCTATACACAGTGTGCTCACTTCTCAAAGGAATAGTTCTACCAGTAGGCATCCATTTTCTAGTGGACGTTATCACATTAACCTTATGACCAAACGATATCCAATAATGGCCTATTTTAATGAATGATCTTCCTATGGGTTTCCACTGTTTTCTAATTTTCTTTCTCTTATGCCTTTTAGCCTTTTAGTATGATTTTTTCCATTAACAGCATTAACTTGGGATTTGATAGAATTAGACAAAACATTCACACCACATTCATGATTAGAAGCAGAATTCAAGCAATCATCATTACAAGGTTTGCAAAAAGTATCAGAATTCGAATTAATTACAGTACGCCTATGGCTAATACTAGAATCAACACGATTCGTTTTATTCGGCTCAAACTTAAAGTTCCTAGGTTGGTCTTCTACTCTCTTCCAATGTACATTCTTAGCTTGCGAGGTCCTATCATTCCTTGTATTGTCTTGAGACTTTGACCCGCTTGCTCTAATGTCACTGATTACTCCTGTAGAGGGAATGGGAACATTAGTTGGTTTTGCTACTTTTTGCTTCTCCTGTTTAGACGTGCTGGGATCTGAACTACATGTAAGCACACTAAGATTCACTTTCTTAACACTAGAAATACTGAGATTAGTACTTCTAGAAGGCACACTAGGATTTGTGTCCTTAGCATTAACAGCTTTGGAATCTGGATTTTTTGAAGGCACACTAGGGTTCATATTCAAAACATCGGGCATCGAATGAATATCATACTTGGCACTAGGCATAGAACATGGAATCAAAGGGTTAACTCTCTCACCTAAGGACTTTGGGCATATTGTGATTAAGCATTCTAAAATTTCTTGAGATCGTTTGGCATATAAACATGCATGCCCAATTGCATTGTCAAGTGGTTTCACTAACTTATCCTCTTCAACAATCTCACGTAAACATTCTAGACAATCCTTAAGAGATGAGAAATATGTTTGAATAGCGAGCTTGTTGTTCCTGAGATGAGGGGGAACATAATTCACAGACAAAGCATATTTGTTACTGAAGTGAACCCTTGATACACCATTTTCCCCATTTGTCATTGGCATTTTCCCTTTTACCTGACTCTTCAGATTCTCAATTTCCTTTTGCAATGAAGCTATTTGTTCGTTGTTTTTGTTACGAGTAACCTTTATTGATTCAAATAACTCATTGAAATGACGCTTAACCTTTTCATTCTCTTCGAGAAAACTTTCATTTTCCTTTTGTAATGTATTTACTAAGTTTTGAAGATGAAACGTTTGAGGATTCTGAGAATCTAAAGGAGGAGGCATTTGAGAGCCAGTCACATTGTTCTTTTCACCCTTTAATTGTGAGATTTGGGCTTTCAACTTTCTGATCGTGTTACAATGAGCTTGAATTTGTTCATCACGTTTGTTTATTTGAAAAGCGCATCAAACTCGGAGCATCCGAGGATGTCTTGATATTTGAAGTTTTGACATTTTCTTTAAGATGTTGATATTTTAGTTGTAAATTAAAATGCTCAACTTCTAGTTTAGAAAAATGTTTAACCAAATTGTCGTGATCATCCAGTTCAATTTTCTCGTTTAGTTTAGAATTAGTTTTTTCAAGCTCAATGACACGATCATGGGAGACTTTGAGAGCAACAGATAATTCATGAAAATGAGAAGCATTAATAGAACAGTTTGTAGCAGTGAAAAACACATCTTGAGCAACACATTCAGAAATTAGATTCTCATTTAAGGTATGCAAGTTCTTCCTCTCGATCTCATTATATTTGAATGCTCGCTCATGATCATTAACCTCGACAATCATTGCATCAAATTCCTTTTCCATTTCTTTAATGTCCGAATTCATTCCCTTTTTAAGACTCTCAAATTGATCTTTTAATTGTTTAAAGAAAGGCATGACTTCTGTTAAGTAACATTCTTTAGTTTGCTCAAAACCCCTTTCCCCTTCAGTTATACCAGTGGGTGTGATCCTTTTCTTGCAAGTTTTCTTAAAATCAACAAATAGTTGAAAGATAACATATTGACTGATTAAGGTCTTGCTTTTAGTGGCAATAGTTCTAGGAACTAGATGCATTGGTGTATTGGGAGGATACACAGTTGCTTTAGGCATTTTCCTAAGGGGAGGGTTAGTTTCAACAATATTTTCCGCTTTCTGCTTATCTAAGTCCATCTTCCAGAACACTTGTTCGGGTGTTAGCAATGTTTGAGGCTTAAACTTGTTAAAGGCGATCCAATTTTCCTTAGAATAGTTAGGTGCCTTGTAACTGATTTTTTTATCTATGCAGGGAGGGCTCTTAAGTTTTTCCTCTAATTTCCTTTTAGTGACATCTTCTAATTGCTTATCTTCTTCAATGCTCTCAGTGCAACTAGGTTTTTGTCTGGGCTTAAGGATCTCATTGCCATCATAGATGACCTTTTGGGCTTCTTTAGCCTTCTTAACATACTCAGGATTGGATTCCTTGATTATGGGGATATTGTGCTTGTCGCTTAAGACTCTATGTGTATTGATCATGTGAGCAGTTTGAATGGTGTTTCCTTGTACGTACAACTTGTTTTCAAGCTTGTTTTTCAAAGTTTTCTGATTAGAAAATCTTTCAAAAGTTTTGATTCCTTAGCGATGAAATTCTTGCTTAAGCATTTTCACATTTTCTTGAAGTTCTTGTTTTTGCTTAGCAGTTTTAGAAAGCTTTTCTTGTAAGGAATTTAACTCTTGTTTCAAAACTTCTTCTTTAAACTTACTTTTTCTCATGATTGTACGCATTTGGTCATCCATTTCCTGCTCACGGGTGGTCAACTCAAATTTAGCACGTTGTTCATAGATAGCAACACGTTCTTTATAAGCATTCAGTTCAGAGAAAATAGAATCATCAGGAGCAACTGCAGTGAATTCTTCAAAAATATAGTCATTATTGACTGCAGAAGATGCATTGCTTGGTACAGTCTCACATACACTTTGCCTCACATGTTGATCATATGTGACATTAATATTATCCACATCATCAACATCTGATTCATAAGTCTCATGAGATTGTACTTCATTATGCATCTTTTGCTCATCAACAATATCATATAATTTTAATACCTCTGGGATTATCTTGTCTTTGGATGGTCCAGTTGGTGGTGAAGAAGAGACCTTAGGAGAGACCATTGGAGAAATGCTTGCCATGAAAATTGTTTGTGCAGAAGTTCCATCATCAACATCAGAATCGTATGCATCACAGTCAGCCACTTGAAAAGCATTCTGATGATTATGACCTATCTCTTGAATCGGTTGTTCATCAACATCAACATCATAGGTTTTGGCATTTCCTTCAGCAAGAAATAGTAACTCCTCTTCATATAAAGTCGCTCCATTATCTTGAGCTTGTACTAGCGACATCTTATCCTCAAGTACTCAAAGATTCGTGGACATTTTGGAGATGTGCGGTTCCTTGCAATGTGTCCTCACCACCACGCTTATAGCATTTGATCGGCTTAACTTGACCTTGATTTCCATTTCTCCCCGATTACGATTTGCAACATAACACCTACCGACCCACCTCTTTCTTGATCATATTTTCTTTCTGAGGCGGTTGCACAACAATCCTCCCATCTCGGCGGTAGCTTGATTGTGCGGGTTAGATCTTTGCTCGAGGTTGTTGTTGGTTTGTGGAGAGAATTCATGTTTTGACCGATCATAAGTGCCAGTTGATTGATGAAGTTTCCTATGCTCGCATCAAGATCGACTTGTTTGAACATTGGATCGAGGATAAGTTTATGATTACCATTACCCATAGGTACAACTTGAGAAGCTTTGGTGGTAATCCCAATATTTGAGTAAAAGCGGTTGAATCATTTGTTGAACTTGTTTCTCCACGAGCTTTAAACCGATCAAGAATCCTCTTTTCAAACATGGCATGTCTCTCATTCGAAGAAGGAAGGCATCTGATTGCTCATAATTCATATTCTTCATCCTTTAGTGAGCTTCATAGAAGTGACAAATTTGTGCCATTATGGATTCATGTTGTTAACAAACTTTGAGTTCAAATTGAATGTTAGGCATAGTCATTCGATGTTCCTCATGTCATTCACCGACTTATGAAATCTCACATAGTACTCATAGACACTCTCATCCGGTTTCATCTTGAAGTGCTCAAATTCATCATACAAATGTGATTCACGGTCTTCAACAGCTAGCTCGAACGGAGAGAAGCATCTTGACATTATCCCATGACTTTTGCCTCGGTGTTGTGATTGATAAGCTTGTAGATGTCTTTTGGTAGACCTTGCAGATAATGTTAGAAGCTCGGATATCTCGCATCGAATCTCTTTTCTCCTTATCATCAAGCTCATCATACATTTTTGGTCCGTCCATTCCATAAATCGAGTTCCATCTTCAAGAGTATCAATTGCATCTCTAGTAGTCTCAACTCGGTAAGGTCCTTTATCAATGGATTTGAGAATGTTAACCCCATTTTCTTTTCCAAGACAGATGCAATCGATTCGTTAAGCCCAAGAGTCATAGTCGGTTCTATCAAGCATGGGTGGACGAGTATCGAGCCAGCACTTGAACATCCTCTCGCAATGAGTGGAGATGATAGTAGAACGTTGTTTGTCATGATAGTAAATTCTACGGGATTTTACTATTCTTTGATTAAACCGGGAAATTGATTCTTTCACGGGATTTTACTAAACCAAAAGAATAACCGTAAGAATGTATCACGAAGAAGTAACAAGTCTAACTGAACAAGTAGCTAAACACACAACTCGCTTAAGCAGTCAACTCGCTAAATGGCCAAGTCACATTAGCATCAACTCGCAACACAATCAAGTCGCTTAATGAATCAAGTCGCTAAATAGCCAACTCGCTTAAGTATCAACTCTCAAAAGAGTCAACTCGCTTAATGAATCAAGTCGCTAAATAGCCAACTCGCTTTAGTCTCAACTCGCAACACAATCAACTCGCTTGAACACTAAGTCGCTTAAGTTAACACGCTACCGTTACAACTCGCTAAATAGCTAAGTCGCTTTAGATCTCAAGTCGCTTAAAGAAACAACTCACTTAGAACCCAAGTCGCATAAAGATCAACTCGCTAAACAGCTAAGTCGCATGTACCAACTCGCATAAAGTAACTAAACAACTCGCTTTGAAGAAAATGAGTCCGAGACACAACTCGCTTCGTCCTTCTTACACAAATAACCACTTTATCAATCTAAAACAACCAAACCACAATGATTTAAGCCTTCCAATTCAAAACATAAACACATATGATGATCCTAAACACAAAAGTACAAGCAAAATTCAAACTTTAACACTAGAATTTGTCCAAATGAATCAAACTCTCCTAAACTCTTAATACCCCAAAAACCTTATGAAATCCACCAAAACAAAGAGCATGAAAGATGAGTGATCAAACCATGGCTCTTGATACCAATTGTAGGATATTGGATTTCACATACACATTAAAACACAAGCACAAGTAGGCGTATAGAAGAGTTCTAGAGAGAGAAAGGAAGAGAGTTGAGAACTTTAGTGAGAGAAAGGAAAATCTTATTATGAGCTCCAACTCTCTACCTTGGAGGGTAGAGAGTATTTATAGTTTTACAAAATAAACGCCACACATCGGGCTGTGGATCAGGCATACAGTGGGTAAAGACCCGTCCGTCCTCCACGGTGTCACTTAGCTAAATACTACTTAACTTAAAATAACTACGACTACGAGCTTTCTAACGATTACATATACTTGAGGTGACCGACTCTTTAATACCTGGAATTTCTAATTCCTAACAAATTTGGTACTCAAAACCATCAATTTCAATTGGTTTCCACTGCCCTCAGCACTTCCAACTGTGTTACCTGTTGGGAGAGGTGAATCATAAGGCATAGGTCCAGATTCCTCCATAGTAGGACTAGGTGGAAGTATAGAATCACCATTGCTTGTTCCTAGACCATAAGGTTCAGAAACTTGCTGTGTTGTCATGAGAGGAGTTGACTTTTTAGGCCTTCTCTCATAGGTTCTTGAAACTGGTGGGGTATAATCAATGTTTGGAACATTAATTATGGGTGTGTTTTGTTCAGTTGAAATCTTAGCAAGCATTTGGGGTAGGAGAGGTGTAAAAATCATATTGCCATATTTGTTCAAATTTTGAAAAGATTTAGGCTTGAGGCAACTGATTTGATAAACATCATTGTGAGGTTGCAGTAGAAACTGATTTAGCACTGCTTGCACAAACCGTGGATACATTAAAAATTTGGTTTTACTCTGTACATTGCCTTGCATACTTGTAAAAATATAATTTGACCAGTTGAAAATCTTATCAGTGACTAGACAAACCAAAGGATAAGCCATGGTTGAACTAAATTGCTCATAAGAGGTTTTCTTAGGACTAAGACAATGCAACAGAGTATGAATCAAAAATCTCCATTGGGGACAAAAACCACTCTTTTTGAAAGTAGCCTTTTGTCAGTGGTATCATACCCCATGGATGCTAAAGTATCATGAATTTCAGACATAGGTAATGTGATGAGACCATTGAGATCATCCAAGTGAAGTACACTCCTCAGGGATGCCTCAGTAACATCAATAGTTACCCCATCTACAGTGGCTCGTAGAGCATCCACTGTTTCATGTGTATCTCTATTCTCAGGTGTTATGGACTGAGCAAAAGTCCAAAACTGTTTGATTTGAGAGATATAGATTGTAGGTTTTAAAAGCAAAGCATACCTTATATGTGTGGTATTGAGAAAGTCCACAATCTGATGAAAAACAGGGCCACTCTTCTCGTTATACTTTTGTAAATAGGCTACAAGGTTGTGCTCATCTGCAAACTTCAAAGATGCCATAGAAACTTTTGATGAAAAACAATATTATGTCAGTAAGAATTGAAGGAATAACTAGCCAATTGAGAGAAAAAGATATATAGGGTTAGGGTTTAGAATTGTTGCGCAAGAAAAATTATCTTTTAGAAAGTATTATAAGATGGAAAGAAGATAATTTCCTTAAATATTTTAACCCTATATCTATGATAACAGTGGTTAATTTCAACGACTAGTAAAAAGTAGTTCTTGACACAATCGGTAACGGCTAGAACCACATGGTAAAATAACACATCGGTGGAAATCTGTGAACTAGCAAAGGGTAATTTTCACAAAAATTTCAAAGAGCAATGGAAAATAAAATCATTAGAAAAACAAGACTGCTCTTATCATAGTTTTAGCAAACTACCACTATCAACGGAAGAAAAATTATCTTTTAGAAAGTATTATAAGATGGAAAGAAGATAATTTCCTTAAATATTTTAACCCTATATCTATGATAACAGTGGTTAATTTCAACGACTAGTAAAAGTAGTTCTTGACACAATCGGTTGTAACGGCTAGAACCATAGTGGTAAAATAACACCATCAAGGAAAGCGTGAACTAGCGGTGGTAATTTTTCACAAAAATTTCAAAGAGCGATGGAAAATAAAATCATTAGAAAACAAGATCGCTCTTATCATAGTTTTTAGCAAACTACCACTATCAACGGATTTGATATATCTTTACCATGAGCCGCTTGCTATGGACTAGCCAACTCTTAATCATAACGAATATGGAGAGTTGATAACCATATAGTTTTTGGTAAACTATCAACCATAAACGGATTTGTCAAGTCTTTACCAGTACCCATTTGCTCTGGACTAGTTGATTCTTATGGTAAACTATCAACATATTGAAATTAGACAACTTGAATTAGTCCCTTTTCATAGCAATCACGAATGAAATGGTGTCTAATTTCAATATGTTTGGTCTTCGTGTGTTGAACAGGATTCTTGATTATGCAAATGGTACTCCTATTGTCAATATGTATGATGGTATTCATGAAATTGTACCCATAGCCCAAAGGTTGATTTTGAAGCCATAGAACTTGAGCACAACAACTTGCAGCAGCTATATACTCTGCTTCAGTTGAAGAATTAGCCACCATTGTTTGTTTCTTGCATCGCCATGACACTAACTGTTGCCAAGAAATTGACATCCACAGTTGTAGATTTTCTATCCAAGCTAGCTCCAAAGATAGTCACTATCCGAGTAAGTAACCGGATCTAAAGGAGAATCTCGGAGTACCACAATCCCGAGTAGGAAATGCTTTAAGATATCCAAGATCTTCTTCACGCAGTCAAGTGAGAGAACTTGGGAGTAACTTGAAACCTTGCACAAGCACACACAACAAACATTATATCTGGTCTAGATGATGTAAGATACATCAAAGAACCAATCATAGACCTATACATGTGCACTTCAACATGACTTCACCATTATTTTCCTTAAGTGGTGGTGTAGTCTTGTCTGCAGGAGGCCGGATGACTTTGCATCAAGAAACTTGAACTTCCTTAGTATCTCACCACATATTTATCTTGATTAATGAAAATACCATCCGCTTCCGGAGTACTTGAAGTCCTAGAAAGAATGTGAGTTCACCCATGGAAATCATCGAAATTCTTCTTTCATCGGTTTTCAAAATCTTTGCACATCTCGGCTTTGTAGATCCAAAATGATATCATCAACATATACTTGGACAAGCAAGATATCATTCTTGTCTTTCTTGATGAACAAAGTTTGATCCACTGCCTCTATGAAACCCATTTGTAAGAAGATAAGTAGTTAAGGTTTCATACCATTTCCTTGGTGCTTGATGCAAGTTATACAAAGCTTTAACTACCCTCAGACTTTGTTAGGATAGTCGTGGTATTCAAAGCCCTGGAGGTTGTGAGACATAAACTTCTTCATCTATCTCGCCCATATAGAAAAGCACTTTTACATCCATTTGATAGACTTTAAAGCCCATAAAAGATGCATAGGCTAAGAATGCCTAATTGCTTCAAACTGCAACAGCAAACACTTCTTCATAGTCAATACCTCCTCTTGAGTATATCCTTGAGCCACAAGCCTAGCTTTGTTTCGATAACAATTCCCCTTTCATCTTTCTTGTTTCGAACACCCATTTAGTACCTATTACCTTCTTGCTAGAAGGAAAATCACAAAGCACCCATACCTTTTGAAGCTTAAATTGGAGCAATTTCTTCTTGCATTGCTTCCACCCAACTTTCATCTTCAAGTGCCTTGTAAACATTCTTTGGCTCCATTTGTAACAGAAAGCACATAAATAGACATTCATTCTTGCCTTCATGAATTTTAGATTCATATATTTTACTTATGAATCCATGAACATCAGGCAATTTTGTTTGTCTTATAGTCTTCACAGGTGAATAGACATCCCCAATCACATTTTCAAGAGGATGTGATTTATGAGCAGTGTGGGGAGTCCGAGGAACGCAATCTTACTTGGCATATTTGAAATTTCAACATCATTGGTTTGAGCTTCCATGGTAATCGGAGTGGTGATTCTACATCGTGTTGCGGTGGAAACACTTTGCCAATAGTGAATCAATTTCCACCGCTTCGTAATTATCAAGATTCAAATGACTATTTCTTCTTTTCCCAAATCACTAGAAGAATGAGCAACTCCGGTTTCAATATATCATTATTATCGCATAGTCCCAAAGAGGTAGATCAATTCATCTTGATCATCTGCATCCTCTTTGCTTGGTTCATCATCATCAAGAAACTCTTCGAACTCGCAAAATCAAAAGATGATGTTCTGTGGAAACAGTACATAGTTCATAGTATTTTTAGAGTATCAAGATCAAACAGTTTTTTGGACCAGCCTTTGACATTGACTTTGTTTTCTAGGAACTCAACATGCATATTCTCTTCAATCTTTTGGGTTCTTAAGTTGAATACTCAAAGCTTTACTAACCATGGAATACCCAACAAAATACCCTTCATCGACCTTTTCATCAAACTTGCCCGGATAATCTATGGTATTTGAGAATAGATACATGACACCCAAATGGTCTCATGAAGTCAAGTGGTAGGTGGTCTTCCTCAAACAATTCATAAGGTGTCTTGTTCTTTGTCATTACAACTAAAACCATGTTTTACACATAACATGCAAGTGTTAACTACTTCATTCAAAAAGTAATTGGCAATTTGGAATCGACCAACATGGTTCTAGCAGCCTCTATCGTTGTCCTGCTCCTCCTCTCAAGAACACCATTTTGTTGAGGAGTTCTAGCCACACTAAATTCTCTTTAATACCTTTATCTCGCAAAACTCATCAATAACTCTATTCTTGAATTCGGTTCCATTGTCACACCTAATGATTTAACTTTCATATCATATTGGTTTTCTACTGCGTGATAAATATCTTGAGGATGCCGTTGTTTCATCCTTAGTTCCAAGAAAGAAAACCCATGTAAATCGCTAAATCATCACCACCACTAGACAATATCTCTTTAGATTCAAGTCGCCACCGATGTAGGACCAAACAAGTCCATATGTAACATTTGAAGTGGGTGAGCAATAGAGTTAACCAACTTAGACTGAAGAAGCTCGTGTTGTTTGCCTTTAAGACAAGCCACAGGGTTTGATCATTTTCAAATCGCTTCGGGTAAACCTCGACTAAACCATCTTTGACAATCTTGTTAATGGTTTTGAAGTTAACATGACCAAGTATTCTATGCCATAACATGGATTCATCCACTGTGGCCTTTGCAAGCAAGAAAGCATAATCATCTTTAGCTACAATGTTGTTCATATCAAAGCTATAGAGATTGCCTTTTCTAGGAACTTTAAGAAGAATTTGACTTTCATCAGGCATCTTAAAGTCCTTAGAGAGAACAAAACTCATATCTTTGGTAAAAAGAACATTGTTCATCTTGTCACACATTTGTGACACACTAAAAATATTGTACTTTAGCTCTTTTACATAGTACACAGGTTCAAAGTCCAAGTTACCGCTTTTAATAACACCTTTACCAAAGAACTTTTCCATTTACTTTACCTCCAAAGTCGACATAATGTCCATCATATTGCTCAAAATCGAAAGATAGGACTTGTTGCTACCATGTGCCTTGAACACCCACTATCTCAGATATCCTTGATCCGATCTTTTGTCCTTGGATGTTCCGCACATTTGAGTAAAGAGTTAGTTTCTTTTGGGGACCCAAGCCATGATTGACTTGGATCCGCCTCGTATCAATATAGTTAAATCTATCAAAGGTCATTGATACACCATTAGGATTGGTTGTAGAGGTTTTTCCTTTAGGTTTCCATTTCCAACGTCACGAGGCCTTCACAACATTGCCCATGTCCCTTTTTTCATATTTAAAACCCTTGCAGTGGTAACTTTTGAATGAGCAAGTGGTAATCTTTGGTTTCTTTTAGGTACCCAATGTTGATTATTATTAACCTTTTTAGCTTGAAGGGTTCTTTTTCATGTTTGTGCGATTTTTAAACTTGTTTTGAAGTTTGCACTCTTAACAGTGACTTAGGGTGAGCAGCACAGCTTTTGCATTGGCAAATGTTTTGAGGCCACTTCTAAGTTGAAGCGCTCTTGGGATCATGTTGCAATTAGAACCGGGTGTACATTATGTTGATTGCTAGACTCACCCTTTTATTCCCATAGACTTCCTTCTCCCAAAATGATAGTCACAATAAGCATGTAAATGATCAAAACTACCACGGATATAGCATGCCTTATTGTTCATAACAAAATCACTACCTAGTTGTTGAGATTTAACATGATTCCAACTCCTCCGGTTACCCTTAGGAGTCAGAGGCTTGTTCCTATACATCTCAAAGATACTTTACAGTTGGTCTAGGTTTATTAACCGGTTTCCTAGGTTCCTCTGTAATGATGATAACAACTTTTGGGATAGTAGTCTCTACACTCTTTTTAATATTCTCATCAACAACTGATGAGTCACTAGCACTCTCAAAAACATCATTATCTAGCTTACTCTCTTCCTCACTCTTCACAACTGTGTCCTTTAAAGGACCATATTTTATTTCAAGATCCTTAAAATCTTCTATGCCAGTATGAGCTAAATCTATACTTGGAGGTGATGGAATACCTCTTAGTGGTGGTGGCACTGTATTATAACCCATACCAGACTTAGCTTTATTGTATTTTTGAGCATTCCAAATTTTATCAATTGACTTAGACTGATGATAACATGTGTCTAAAGTTAAATTGACATTTTCAGTTTTCTGCTTAAGTTTATCAAGTTCCTTTTGGTATGCCTCATTCACAGCTGTAGTAAACTCTATCTCTCTCCTAATAAGAATCATATCATCATTATATTTTGCCTTATTAGCCTGATAATGCTCTATTTGCTTTTCTAAAACTGCCATAGCTCTCCTAAGATTAGACACATTATAATTAGCATTATATAACTCTTGTCTTTCGTTTGAGTATAAATCATTAAGCCTTTCAACTTCTTTAGCAGCCCTACAAGTTTTAGAACAACTATCAAAGTTTTGTACCTCAAAGTCAGAAAAATCCATAAGAGCAACTTCAGCAGAAACAAGAGCAGCATCTGTGTGTTCTTCTTCAAGATCATCAGCCATGAAACTCCAATCATAGCTCACACCATCA
Source organism: Chrysanthemum lavandulifolium (assembly GCA_022545495.1). Classification (NCBI taxonomy): domain Eukaryota; kingdom Viridiplantae; phylum Streptophyta; class Magnoliopsida; order Asterales; family Asteraceae; genus Chrysanthemum; species Chrysanthemum lavandulifolium. The sequence continues at coordinate 182,795,649 of CM040238.1, forward strand.
ATAGCCAACATTGCCTTTGGTTCTTCCACAGTTGGACCCTTCTTTTGCTTGTACCATGTAGACCTATTGTCCTTGGTCTTTGGTCTTCTACATTCTCTAGCAAAATGTCCAAACTTGTGGCAGTTATAGCACTCCACTTTCTTCTTATCATCACCATTAATGTGGATAGGCTTGCCAGTCTTCTTGTAGAATTTCTTAGCCCTCATGCTAAGAAGAGCTATCTGCCATTTTATATCCATCTCCTCCAAGTCATCTTCGTCGATTTGATCTATGTCTTCATGAGTTAAGAGAGCCATCAACTTGTGTGGAGATAAAAGCATAAAAGGTAGGATCTCCAATACTAGCAACCTTCTTCTTTGATCCCGCAGTGGCAATATTTACATTGCTGGAAACTTTAGAACCTACAAGTGGCAATGTCATCATCACTTTCATCTTGTAATCATCATCGTCAATGTAATTTGACAACAATGCCAAGCTACTAGAGCTTGTACCAAGTTTCCCTGCCTTCTTTAACCTTTGCTCAATTAATTTGAAGTTTTTGTACAGATCATTGAGCTTCATTGTTTCAATGTCTGATTTGTTTTCCCAAACAGTGACATTTGTTTGAAACTCTGAAGGTAAACTTCTTACAAACTTCAAATTGAGGTCTTCCTTTTCAACCTCAATGCCAAACACAATTAGCTGTGTAACAATCTTTTGAAGCTTGGTAAAAATGCTATCAAGTGAGTCTTTGCTTGAAGCAGTGAAGTTTTCATAGCTTTGCTTCAACAATGTCTTTTGAGTCTTCTTAGTAGCATCATTACCACCAAACACTGAGCAAATTTCTTCAAATAGTTCTTTAGCAGTCTTGAACTTGCTGAATGCAATGATCTGGTCTTTGGGAAGAGTCATCAGCAATAAACTTCTAGCCTTAAGATCATTCTTCCTCATTGCCTTTTCAACATTGGATTCAGGCACCGAAACTTTCACAACATCTGTTTCACCAACCTTCACAGTACTGGTCACGGGCTTGAAAGAATCACCAAGTTGAATGATCTCCCATAGAGCATAATCCTGTATGAGGAAGTATTGCTCAATAAGTATCCTCCACATCTCAAACTCATTAAGTTTGAGCTTAGGTAGTCTAGGTGCAGAAGCGTTGGACTGGTTATTTTCCATCTCCATTGAACTGAGTGAGTGAGTTAAGCAAATTCTTTAGATCTTCTAAAACAAAATACCAGAACCTTCGCTCTGATACCACTTGATGGATCTGGGACACTCTCCTTGTGTCAATGATATTTTGTATGATATTATCAAGCAAGCGGAATTTACTTAAGTAATACTTAGAAGACGAATTATATGATGTATGAGAATGAACACAAGTTAACACAAAACTCAAGCTCCAATATTATTAATGAAATAATACGAGTGATCTTAACTTATCACTAGGGTTACACCTTGAAGCTTTTGTAGGTAATCTTGTAATATAATATATACCTAAGACAATGACCTAGGATCTCCTTTTATACTACAAGGATTCCTTTACAAGATAAGTATAAAGCTAACATAATAGAATATACACAAGATCTATTCTATACTTATCTAGACGTTTAACCTTATCATAAACCGATAGCGGTGGTAATGAAGAACTTGCGGTGGGAATACGCTTTCACGCTAGTGTTAATCCAAGCAATGTAAACCACAACTATCCGTGGTAACGGATTATTCCCAACATTATTGATATTATATAAAACTCATAGTGATTTACTTAGATTTAAGTTTTCAAGAAATCAAATGAACAAAGGCTATATACGTAAAGATATTCAAAGAGTCAATCATACTATAAACAATTGTCTTAAGCACTATTGTTATGACGACTTGACTACATTCACTAATCTATAATCCCGTTCCTAATATACATGTCATTATTAAGACCACGATTCGTTAAAGCATATGACTACTACATTTATCATATACAAAATATAAACCATTAACGAATATGTAATGTCAATGAAAATCCTTGAACATACGATAAAAAATAAAAGTAAATATAGGATAAAGTGCAACATAGGATAAAGTGCCTGTGATGACAGAGATGTGTGATTGTGTGATATTGCTACTATCCTTAAAAAGGATTTCCATCTTTTAGTATTTCATAGGTAAGATAAGACTTCCTTTTGCTAATAATAATTGGACGATAGTATCTTGTTAGGAATTAGAAATTCCCGGTATTAAAGAGTCGGTCACCTCAAGTATATGTAATCGTTAGAAAGCTCGAGTCGTAGTTCTTTTAAGTTAAGTAGTAATTTAGTTAAGTAACACCGTGGAGGACGGACGGTCTTTACCCACTGTATGCGATCCACACCCAAAGTGTGGCGAGTTATGTAAGACTATAAATACTCTACCTTCCAAGGTAGAGAGTTGAGCTCATAATAATATCTTTCACTTTCTCTCACTAAGTTCCCTAAACCTCTAACTTTCTCTCTAGAATTCCATCTATATGCTACTTTGTGTTATGGTTTGATGTGTATGTGAAAAGCAATATCCAACAATTGGTATCAAGAGCCATGGTTAGATCATATCTTGCACATCTTTGGATTTATAGTGGTTTTAGGTGGTTTTGAGTTTGAAAAAGTTTAGTGGTTTTGCATCATTTGGTTGATTTCTTGTGTTAAAGTTTGAATTTTGTTGGTACTTTTGTGTTTAGAATCATCAAAAGTGTTTAGGTTTTCATTTGGTAGCTTGAATCATCTTGGTTGGGTTGTTTTGGATTGAAAAGTGAAGTTTATTTGGTTTTCAAGCTAGCGACTTAGCTCTCGGTATAGTTTCTTGCTAGCGACTTACTTCACGTTTTGTAGCGACTTACGATGTTAAAAACTAGCGAGTTAGAGCTAGCGAGTTAAAGTACAAGTAGTGGAATCTCCACTACGGGTAGCGACTTGTTGTAGCGACTTGGTCAAGAGAGTTGCTCTTTAGCGACTTGTGTTTCTAGCGACTTGTGTAGTAATTGTGTCAAAATTTGGCTAGCGACTTGGGGTATGTGAGTTACTACTTAGCGACTTGCTTCTATCTAGCGACTTGGGATTCTAGCGACTTGGCTGTCTAGCGAATTAATTGGTAGCGACTTAGTGCATTTGTTTCTAGCGACTTAGAGCTTTATCATCTAGCGACTTGAGTGATTGTTTACGGTTTTCTCTTGATTTAGTAAAATCCCGTGAAAGAATCTATTTCCGGTTTTATCATAGAGTTATAAAACCCGTATAACTGTTAACATGTCTACCAACGTCCCACCGTCATCTCCACTGTTGCCGAGGATGTTCAAGCGGTGGCTCGGATACTCGTCCACCCATGCTTGACAGAATCGACTACGATTCTTGGGCTCAACGAATCATATTGTATTGCCTTGGAAAGGAAAATGGTGTCAACATTCTTAAATCCATTGATGAAGGACCATATCGGGTTGAGACGACTAGAGACATACTTGATACTAATGAAGATGGTACTCTGTTTACGGAATGGACGGACCTAAGATGTACGATGAGCTTGATGATAAGGAGAAAAGAGATTCGATGCGATATCGTGGCTTCAAACATTGTTCTTCAAGGTCTTCCTAAAGACATCTACAAGTCGATCAATCATAACACCGATGCAAAGGTGTTTGGGATAACGTTAAGATGCTTCTCTCGGGTTGAATTAACTATGGAAGACAGAGAATCCCAACTCTATGACGAATTTGAGCACTTCAAGATGAAATCGATGAGAGTGTCTATGAGTACTATGTGAGATTTCATAAGTTAGTGAATGACATGAGAAACATCGAATGACTATGCCTAACATTCATTGAACTCAAAGTTTGTGAACAACATGAATCCCGAATGGCACAAGTTTGTCACACCGTGAAGCTCACTAAAGGATCAAGAATACAAACTATGAGCAACTCTATGCCTTCCTCCTTCGAATGAGAGACATGCTATGTTTGAAAAGTTGATTCTCAATCGTTCAAAACCAACCAGGGAGAGACAAGTTCGCCTAATGACTCAACGACTTTCTACTCAAACATTGGAATCACAACCAAAGCATCACAAGTCATACCCTTGGGTAATGGTAATCACAAACTCATCCCGATCCTCGGTTCAAACAAGTCGATGTTGATGCACACGTGGGTAACATCATTAATCAACTAGCTCTTCTCATTAGTCAAAACATGAATTCTCCCACAAACCAACAACAACCTCGAGCGCATCTAACCCACATAATCAAGCCACCGTTAAAGATGGAAGGATCGTGGTGCAACCGATTCGGGAAAGACAAGTATGATCGGGGAAGGGGTGGTCTCTGGTAGAGGATATGGGCAACCGTAATCGAGGAAGAAATGGTAACCAAGGTCAAGCTAAGACAATCAAATGCTACAACTGTGGTGGTGAAGGACACATTGCAAGGAACCGCACATCTCCAAAGCGTCCACGAACGCCGATTACTTCGAGATAAGATGTTGGCACAAGCTCGGGACAATGGTGCCGCATTGGATGAAGAGGAATTACTTGTTTTGGCCGAGGGTAATGCCAAGACCTATGATGCGAGATGTGGATGAGCACTGTTCGGAGATAGGTCACAATCATCGAACGCCTTTCAAGTCGCCGATCGTGATGCATACGATTCGATGTAGATGATGGACCCATCGCACACACAATCTTTATGGCTAGCATCTCTCCAATGGTTTCTCCCAAGATCTCTTCTTCACCACAAGTGGCCCATCCAAGGACAAACTCATCTCGAGGTATTAAAGCTATATGATGATGTCGATGTGCAACAGATGCATGACAAAGTACAACCAATCGAAACTATTGAATCAAATATTGAAAATATGGGTAATATCAATATTGTCCCATACGATCAATACGTGAAACAAAGTGAAAGTGAAGTTGTACCAAGTGATGCATCTTCTGCGATCAACAATGACTATGTCTTTGATGAATACACTACATGTGCCCCGATGATTCCATAATTTCAACTAAATGCCTATAAGGAACGTGTTGCTATTTATGAACAACGCAAAATTTGAGTTGACCACTCGTGAGCGTGAAATGGATGTCCAGTGAGTACAAGAATTAGAAAAGTAAGTTTAGAAGAAGTATTGAAACAAGAATTAAATTCCTTGCAAGAAAAACTTTCTAAAACATTAAACAAAAACAAGAACTTCAAGAAAATGTGAAAATGCTTAGCAAGAATTTAATGCAAAGGAATCAAAACTCTTGAGAGATTTTCTAATCGAAAACCTTGAAAACAAACTAGAAAACAAGTTGTACATACAAGGAAACACCATTCGATGCTCACATGGTCACCAAACATCGAGTCTTAAGCGATAAGCATAGCATTCCCTTGTTGAGGAACCAAATCCAGAGGTAATTAAAAAGGCTAGAAATGCTCATAAGGTGCTTTATGATGGTGATGAAATCCTTAAGCCTAGGCAGAATCCTAGTTGCATTGAATGCACTGAGGAAGATAAAAAATCAGACGAAATCACTAGGAAAAGATGAATATGAAACAAATGATCCCAAATGCAAAGAGAAAACATAAATATCACTCCTCATGATTATAAGAAGGAAAATTGGATTGCATTAAACAAGTTTAAGCCTCGGACTTTGTTGACTCGAACAAGTCTTACGGAAAAAGACTTAGATAAGCAGAAAGCGGAAAATATTGTTGAAACTAACCCTCCCCTTTGGAAAATGCCTAGAGCGACTGTGTATCCTCCTAATACACCAATGCATCTTGTACCTAGGAAAATTGCCACTAAAAGCAAGATATTAATTAGCCAATATGTTATATTTCAACTATTTGTTGATTTTGAGAAAACTTGCAAGAAAAGGATCACACCCACTGGTATAACTGAAGGAGAAAGGGGTTTTGAACAAATGAAAGAATGCTATCTAACTGAGGTCATGCCCTTCTTTAAACTTCTAAAAGATCACTTTGAGAGTCTTAAAAGGGAATAGAAGCGATATTAAGGAATGGAAAAGGAATTTGATGCAATGGTTGTTGAAGTTAGTGACTATGAGCTGCATGAAATATAATGAGATTGAGAGAAAGAACTTGCATACATTAAATGAGAATCTTATTCTTGAATGTGTTGCTCAAGATGTGTTTTTCACCGCTTCAAATTGCTCTATTAATGCTTCCAAATTTCATGAATTATCTTGTACTGAAGTCTCCCATGATCGTGTCATTGAGCTTGAAAAACTAATTCTAAACTAAATGAGAAAATTGAACTGGATGATCACGACAATTTCGTTAAACATTTTTCTAAACTAGAAGTTGAGCATTTTAATTTACAACTAAAATATCAACATCTTAAAGAAAATGTAAAACTTCAAATGTCAAGACATCTTGGATGCTCGAGTTTGATGCGGTTTTCAAATTAACAAACGTGATGAAGCGATTCAAGCTCGATGCAACACGATCGAGAAAGTTGAAAGCCCAAATCTCAATTAAAGGGTCAAGCGAACAATATGACAGCTCCCAAATGCCTCCTTCTTTAGATTCTCGAATTCTCAAACGCTTCATCTTCAAAACCTAGTAAATGCTTTACAAAAGGAAAACGAAAGTTTTCTAGAAGAAAATGAAAAGGTTAAACGTCATTTCAATGAGTTGTTTGAATCAATTAAAGTCACTCAGTAACAAAACAACGAACAAATAACTTCATTGCAAAAGGAAATTGAGAATCGAAGAGTCGGTCAAAGGTAAAATGCCAATGATCAATGAGGAGAATGTTGTATCTAAGGTTCGCTCTAGTAATAAATATGCTTTATCGTGACATATGTCCCCTCACCTAAGGAACAACAAACTTGCCATTCAAACATATTTCTCATCCCTTAAGGATTGCTTAGAATGCTGCGTGAGATTGTTGAAGAGGATAAGCTAGAGAAACCTCATGATAATGCAATTGGACATGCATGCTCTATGCCAAACGATCTCAAGAAATCTTAGAATGCTTGATCACTATATGCCCAAAGACATTAGGTGAGAGAGTTAACCCTTTGATTCCATGCTCAATGCCTAAGGCCAAATATGATATGCACTCTACTCCCAATGTTTTGAATGAGAGCCGTAGTATACCCTTGAGTAGTTGATTCTAGATCCATCAATGCTAGGAAAGAGAACTCAAATGTGCCTTCTAGGAGTACTAATCTCAAGACATCTAGCTTTAAGAAAGTGAACCGTAGTGCACTGCATGTAGTTCGGATCCCAAACACATCTAAACAATTGGTGCAAAGAGTAGTAAAACAAACTAATGTTCCCATTCCTCTACTGAGTAATCGGTGACATTAAAGGGAGCGGGTCAAAGTCTCAAGACAATACAAGGAATGATAGGACCTCTCAAGCTAAGAATGTGCCTTTGGAAGAGAGAGAAGAACAATCTAGGAACCTTAAGTTTGAATCGAATAAAACGAATCGTGTTGATTCTAGTATTAGCCATAGGCGTCATGTAATTAATTCAATTACGATACTATTTGCAAACCTTGTGCGATGATTGCTTGAATTGCATTTCTAATCATGAATGTGATGTTAATGTTACGCCTAATGATGTTAATTGACCGATTAATTTTGTTAATGCTAAAATTCATGCTAAAAAGGCTAAAAGGCAAAAGCGAAGAGAGTTAGAAAACAATGGAAACCCCGGGAAGAACATTCGTGAGAATAGGCTTTTATTGGATACCATTGGTCATAAGACTAATCGAGATAATGCCCACTAGAAAATGGATGCCCTGCGGTAGAACTATTCCCTAAGAAGTGGTCACATGTAAATAGGGCTAATCTGAGACACTAGTATTGCATCTATTCACAATGATTCCATTACCTCACCGTCTCGATATGAATGCTTCTATTTCGATGTGGGTGGTCCAATTGCTACTAACCAAATGGAACCCATTCTTGCATGGGGATCCCAAATATCCGATTATCCATTCTTGTCTGTGTTCAACTGCGGATCGTTCAAATCGTTCGTGGTACACGGACTCAGTTTGTTCCAAGCATATGATTGGAGACCGGTCACGCTCATGAACTTCGTGAGCAAATTCATCGGACCGTTAGATTTGGTAATGATCATTTCGGTGCTATTATGGGTTATGGAGATTATGTTGTTGGTGATAGTGTCATCTCCGAGTGTATTATGTGGAAGGTTTAGGTCATAATCTGTTCTCGTTGGTCAATTCGTGATTTCGATCTAGAAGTAGCCTTCGTAAAACATACCGCTTTGTTAGAGATCTTAATGGTAAGGAACTGTTGAAAGGAACTCGTGGCTCAAACCTTTACACTATCTCTATCGATGACATGATGAGAGCATCACCAATCTGCTTGTTATCAAAGGCTTCAAAAACAAAGTCATGGTTATGGCATCGCGTCTCAATCACTTGAACTTCGGCACCATCAACGATCTTTCCGAAAGGACTTAGTTGTAGGTTTACCTAGACTAAAGTATGAAAAGGATCATCTTTGTTCAACATGTCAATTGGGAAAAGCAGAAGTATGCCCATAAACCCAAACCTACTAACTCATCACGAAGTTCTTCATATGATTCATATGGATTTATGTGGACCAATGAGGTGCGAATATCTTTGGGAAGAAATATGTGTTAGTTTTGGTTGATGATTATTCTAGATTCACCGGTCAAGTTCTTAAGGACAAAGGATGAAACTCCCGATATCATCATCAAACTCATCAAACAATTGCAGTTAGACTAAACAAAACCGTCGTAATTATCGTAATGACAATGGAACCGAAGTTCGTCAACAAACAACTTAGTGAATTCTATGAAAGCGTTGGAATCGACCATCAAAGAAGTGTTCCACGAACCCCTCAGCGAGCGGTGTAGTTGAAAGACTAAATCGTTCTCTTGTTGAAGCTGCTAGAACAATCTTTGATCTACTCAAAGGTTCCAATGTTTCTCCGGGTGAAGCAATTGCCACCGCATGCTACACACAAAATCGTTCACGATTCACACCATTCATGGAAAAACTCCATATGAACTTGTCCACAACAGAAAACCTAATATATCTTTCCTTCGTGTGTTTGGTGCCTTGTGCTATCCAACTAATGAGGTCAAGACTTGGGCAAACTTAGGGCTAAAGTCGACATTGGAGTATTTGTAGGATATGCACCAAACAAAAGGGATACCGAATCTACAACAAAAGAACCCGAAATATCATGGAAACAATTCACGTTACGTTTGATGAGTGACCGGTCAAATGGCTCCTCGGACACTCCACTCTGGGACCCGCACTTCAAAAGCAGTCCTATTGGTTCATCCCTTGTTCCAAACTCCTCTCAAGAAACTCCATATGTACCTCCATCCGAAGATGATGTAAAGAAATTGTTTGATCCCATGTTTGATGAAGCGTATGAGTCTACTACTAATGAGGTCTTGATCCTACAACGAGAGGATGCTCATATTCCGGTGAATGAAGTCAATTCATCGGTCTCAATATCGTAAGTCAAGAAGCACTGCTGCGATCCTTCGATCTCATCAACAAATCATCTCTCTTCAAATGTACATCATGGAAATGTTTCGGCCTCAATGATGAAGTTAATCCCTTTGCAACTCACGAAGATGCTCCATTTGAAAACATATTTGCTACTCCCGAATCATCATCAGAACCATCTTCTTGAGGAGACATCGACTCTGCTACTTGGTTCCTCAACAAGCGCCACATGAACACCTCGAAAATGGACTCACGATCACCCATTAGACAACATCATTGAAATCCTCTCGTCTGTGATCAACCCGGAAGCAACTCGCAACCGATGCCTTATGGTGCTTCTTCAAACCGTACTATCTAAGATCGAACCAAAGATGTTAAACCGCCATGAATGAAGATAGGCGGTTCAATGCTATGCAAGATGAAATTCATGAGTTTGATCGTCTTGATGTATAGGAGTTAGTACTGCTCTCGGCATCGTGCTATGATTATAGCTCTAAATGGATCTTCAAAGTAAAACTTGATGAGCATGGTGATGTGTTGAAGAACAAGGCTCGATTAGTTGCTAAAGGATATCGTCAAGAGGAGGGTATAGACTTTGAAGAATCTTTTGCTCCAGTTGCTCGAATCAAGGCAATCGAATCTTTCGGCTAATGTCGCTAGCAAGAACATGGTAGTTTATCGGATGGATGTAAAGACGGCATTTCTAAAGCGGAGATCTTAAAGAAGTCGCTCTCGTCGCCCAACTCGAAGGATTTGTGAATCAAGAGCATCCTACTCACGCTTATCGCTTGAAGAAGGCTCTTTACGGTTTAAAGCAAGCTCCAAGGGCATGGTATGATACACTATCAAAGTTTCTTCTATCAACCGGATTCATCAAAGGAGCATTGATCCTACATTGTTCACCGGAAGTCGGGCAAACATTTGATTCATGTTCAAATTTATGTTGATGATATTATTTTTGCCTCGATGACCCAATGGAATGTGATCGTTTTTCAAATGAAATGAGTTCAAAGTTTCAAATGTCAATGATGGGACAAATGTCATTTTCTTGGGATTACAAATTTCTCAAAGTCCCGAGGCATTTTCATAAATCAATCTAAATATGCAATGTAGATTTTAAAGAAATTTGGATTTGATTCAAGTGACCTGTTGACATCCCCATGATTGACCGAACCAAACTAGATGAGGACCTCTCGGGGATCATGATTGACCAAGCGAAATATCGGAGTATGATTGGATCCCGATGTATCTCAACGCTAGTAGACCGGACATCTTGTTCTCTCGTGTGCATGTGTGCTAGATACCGTGCTAAGCCTACTAAAAAGCACCTTGAAGCGGTTAAGCGGGTCTTCGGTATCTCCAAGGAACCATCAATATGGGACTATGGTACCGAAGGACACCGGTATGTCACTAACGGCCTATGCAGATGCCGATCATGCGAGTTGTCAAGATACACGTCAAGTACTTCAGAGGTGCTCGCTTTTTGGGTGATAAGCTTGTGTTGGTCTTCAAAGAAGCAAATGAGTACTTATTTCCTCTACGAGGTTGAATACATAGCCATGTCATCTTGTTGTGCTCAAATCTTATGGATGAGATCTCAATTATCGACTATGGCTTTGAATTCAACAAAATCCTCTCATTGTGATAATAAAAGTGCTATTGCTCTCTCATGCAACAACGCTCAACACTCAAGAGCAAAGCATATCGACATTCGACATCATTTCATCGGGAACAAGTGGAAAAGGTGTGGTGGAACTATATTTTGTGAGGTCTCAATATCGGTTAGCGAGACATCTTCACCAAAGCTCTTCCAAGAGAACGTTTTGAGTTTATTCTTCCACGACTTGGTTTGAAAAGCCTTCAACGAAACTCTCAAACGTCTTCAGGAGGAAGACGAGGAGTAAAGGTCTATCTTCATCTATCTCTTGTATATATCTATCCGAAAAACATAATACAAAATTATAAAACCCTCAAAAATCAAATACAAAAATATAAAACTTTCAAAATCCATAAAAATCTGAAAAATCTGAAAAAAATATTGTCATTTTGTCATGTTTTTCTCGGTTCGATAATATCTACGGTCTTTGTGCTGTCATTCAAAGAATGACACGGGACTTTAGATGTTTGTTGAATCTTATTTAAAAAAAAAAAAAAAATCAAAAAATATTTTTTGGAAAGAGAAATGGTTTCTTGTCTTTTCAGCAAGAACTTGATTTAAAGAAAGAACGAGCCATGTTTTATCATGTTTTCAAAATTCCATGCTCGATTCTATAAACATTTATCTGCTTGAAAACTAAATGCTTTGAAAAATAACTCGGTTTCTATTTTTGATAATCATCAGGACTTATTTGTCAAAATCTCTATCTCTCAATCAACAACCCATGTCATTGATTGAGGGGGAGAATGATTTCAATTAAATTAAAAAGTTATTTGGCATTAAAATTGTTTTCAAAAGATATACATGCATGTTTTATAAATGGAGTCTAAAGTCTTAAAATTCGATCCTTATCAGTTCAAACGCTTTCACAATCAAGTCACAATTCTCCTTAAAGCTTTCAAAATCAATTTAAATCTATCGAGATCACAAATCTCAAATGATTTGATAATTGTGATCGGGGAGAATGTGTGATTTAAATTGGATTTAAAGCGATAATTAGGTAAATGGTTATAAAAGGATGTACATGCTATCCGCCCACATGTGACAAACGATTTCAAATTTTCAATGCACATGTTGAGGGGAGCATCTATCTTAAACCTATGATTTGAAACGTGATCTTTTATCCCATGTGCAAGTTCCTCTAGTATGTGCAAAACTCTTTTCAAACCTCGAGGCACATATTGAGGGAGCAAATTATGGAAACCTCATCCTTCCCGAAATGCTATATCTACTTGATTTGTTGAGGAAGCGATGTTGATATCTTTAGAAAATGGTAATCAAAGAAGTTAATTTTTCTCTTGCCTCCGTGTGCAAAACATTTTCAATACTTGATGCACATGTTGAGGGGAGTTCTCGTTCTAAAAATATCAAAACAATTCAGTACAAAATGCTTTGATAATATATCACAAGTATCCGAATTGATTTTCAAATGGTTTTCAATTGGATCCAATGGCGATGAACAATACCAAATAGACCGACCAACTTTACTTCATGTACGGTGATATAAGGATGATAAGGTTAGGTATGTGTTCCCATGATCCGCTGTAAGCCGGAGGATCTACCCAGGACAATCCACTAGTTAGTGTAGAAGTCCTTAGGTATGATGATAAAAGGAGAAATGTGAGATATGGGAAGAGTGCGGACTAAGGCCGAGCTAGTCTTGGAATAAACCCAACAAGGTTCTAGCTATGAAGTCTCGGTAAGCAATCAAGGGGTTGAAGAATTAAAAGAATTGAATAAGAAAAGGGTGAAAACAAATAGCCCTCCATTTATTCAACCTTAGGCGAAACCGGGTTCAATTCATATGCTACCGATGGTAACATCGGTATTGAAGACAAGACGTCATGGACCCAAAGGACGCTTGCTGCACTTCAATCTTCCAAACCACTCAAGTTCCTCTTAAAAGGGCTTGTTTCATTCTCACGGGAACCGACATTATCTATCGACTTTCTCTTAGAGGCGGTTGATATCAAGAAGGAGACCTCTCCTAGTCTCCGTTATAGGATCCAAATATGCACAAATTGAGTCTAGAGCCACGAGATCATCAATAAATCTCATTAGGACACTTTCAATGAAGACTCGCTTCACACAATGTGGAAAGAGATTATATCTTGAGTCCCACGCATTATCCTTGTGGTATTGCCGAACATCCGAGTGATGTGTTTACATATTCACAATGAAGATGGAAAGCCTTACGGAGCCAACATCAAACAAGCTCTGGTAGGTGGCATGTGAGATCTATTATATAGATCAACCATGTGACAACCGAGCAGAAACAATGGGGCGATTCAATCTCTTGAATCAATCACGGTTCGAGTTATGGATTGACGGATGCCTTTGAAAACCGGTCATTGTGCTTAATAAACTCTTTTTCTAGCACATCGATCGTACTCATTTTTCAAACCAAAAGGTATTTTTATGATTGATAATTGATTTTCAATAAAACCTTCGTTGTATTGCAAAAGCAATTTCTATTGAGCAATACACGATTGTTTTTCAAATCTCTTTCATCAATCGGTGGACTTAAAATTCATTTGGTTCACTCACTCCGTGTTGTCTTCTTTGAGATGTTCGGTTTGAGAACGACTAGAACAGTGCGAAACCATCAAGGAGATTCTTCGAATTATACCGATCACAGCGATTTGTAACCGATCAGCGGGAACCGTGGTAGTGTACCTCAATTCAACGAAGTGATCAAAGACACTTTCATGCGATTTGTTGCTAATTGTTGTATGCGTGCACGCCCGACGCTTTGCGGTGATCGTAATGAAGCGGTCAATCCATAGCCGCATGCTCACTTAACACATTCAACTCAAAGAAATCATGATTAGTGCATCAATGACTCGATATTTTCACTCCATGCTTCGCTACTGCTACCAATATCATGAATCAACTAAAGCTTCCGCTACTCGATGAGAAGATATCATGATCCGTAATGTGAGCATGTCGGTCCCAAAGTCACAACATCACAAAACACCAACACCGAAAGGATGTGTCGAGATTGTTGATAGGCGATGATCTCCAAAGATGGCTCAAACTTATCATCACGTGGATCAAGAAAAGACCTCCACTTGGAATAACCAAACATGCATTGTGAAGAATCAATGACTACGAGCTCGGAGCAAGGACTACATCAAGAATACAAGATCAATTGTTAATGTAATATCTATTTGTATTCTATGTAATTTTGGTGCAGATTGAGGTGACCTCCCTTGTGGGAGATTGTTAGAATTAGAAATTCCCGGTATAAAGAGTCGGTCACCTCAAGTATATGTAATCGTTAGAAAGCTCGTAGTCGTAGTTCTTTTAAGTTAAGTAGTAATTTAGTTAAGTAACACCGTGGAGGACGGACGGGTCTTTACCCATCAGATGCCCGATCCACACCTAAAGTGTGGCGAGTTATGTAAGACTATAAATACTCTCTACCTTCCAGTAGAGAGTTGGAGCTCATAATAATATCTTCACTTTCTCTCACTAAGTTCCTAAACCTCTAACTTTCTCTCTAGAATTCCATCTATATGCTACTTTGTGTTATGGTTTGATGTGTATGTGAAAAGCAATATCCAACATATCTGGAAACAACAAATGTGGAGAAGTATTTTACTGAAAACGCTATCTTCTACTTAAACTATTAAATAGATAAATAATTTATAATAACTAAGATGTATTACCAAAATCAAGATAAGCAGCATAAAAAGAAAGGATATACTACCAGACTACATCCAGAATGGGCTTAGTTGTCAAACACTATCCGACCAATCTAAATTAATACGTTATTAGGTATATGGGAATTCACGAATGAGAAAATAAGAATAGCTATCACATGTTTTACCAAAGTCACATGGTACCCCTAATGATCAATCGAAAAGATTCATGTGAGTACACTTTACTGACAGGACACTTGAACAAAGGTAGCACATATTAGTAATTTAACTCGTCATCCCTTCTAAACTCAAATAAATCATCCCAACGTCTCACACTCTCACTAATAGAGCAGCTCAAACAATAATCAGAGTAAATTGATATGAGCTACTCATTAATAAGAGTCTCAAGAAATGAAATAGTCCTACTGAGTATTTAAAGACAAAGTAAAATCTTAAGCTTTTGATGTACGCCCTACAGTAAGTAGTGGTGAACCAATCTTATACATATATAGCTCTTTTTGCGATCTGTTTCGTTTCTTTGTTCACTGATAAGGTTTTAAAAGGTACCTTTTTGAGGGGTCGTTTAAGCCCTTATTTGATCACTTTTGTATCCGTTATTGCTTAATATCGTTCCTTTTCACTTTTTATGTCTCTTGAAGGCAAAATGCTGGAATGGCACTTATTTGGATGAAAAGGCACGAATATCTGAAGAAAATGGCCAAAGTCGAATCGAGACACTCAAAGTCATTGAAATGCAGAAGGTGACGGCGTCACGGCTTATATGCGACACCGTCGGAGGATTTTATGACGGACGAAGCCAAAACTCCTATTTTCAAGTGACGACGTCAAGTTATAAAAGAGTAGGCCGTCGCAACTCGACGGCCTAGATGCAATCCGACGGCGTCCGAAGCTAAAGAGGACGGTGTCACAAGCATAAGGTGATGCCTTCGCAAGTCTAACGTGGCCAAGACGAAACCCTAATGACGGCGACACGACGGCCACAAAACATAAGGTGACGCCGCCGCATGTGTAATCTTATATATAGAATCCGAATTTTTCAAGATTGTGTGTAGTCTTTTGGAGTAAAACCTAAACTCAACCAAGGCTGTCTTGTACAAGATTTTAGGGTTCCAAACCCTATCTTACACCAAGATAAGTGTTTTACTTCATTAATTCAATTATGTCTTTGATTATTTGTGTGTATGCTTGCATGTTCTCCATGTCCGCTAATTTACTTGTGTGTTTGCTTAGGGAATATGAAACTTAATTATTGAATATTGATTGGTTGTCTCTTATCTTAGTTGATTAATGATCTAGTAATGCGATAGGTCATTCGTTGTGTACTTAATGCTTGATTAAATCTTTGTGAACCTTAGAATATAACTCCTTGAGTAGTTGTAAGCTAAACCATCCAAAGAGTGCCTTAGAGTAAGAGTTTATTATCCCTAGTGGGTTTTGTAGACGAGACCCTTTGGTAAGTTCAAAGAGTTAGGGAGAAACGCATACCCTACAACCTTAGACATACAACGCAACTAAGAATAAGGACGTGACAATTCAACCACCAATAGGAGATAATTAAGGAGTAGTAAAACCTAAGTAAACACATCTTTAAACTATCATACGAGCACACAATAATTAGACATAGACTACATACACCTTAGATTAGATAATTAGATAAGTAGAGTAATCGGTAGAAATACCAACCCCCCAAATCCAATACCCATGGATTCGTACCTTTCAATTTCCTAAAAATATAAAAAGATAAAAATAATCTTCCTCAACCCCAACCTTAGCGTAGTAACTTCTCACTAGCATTCCTATTCCCCAGAGAACGATATCAATACCCGTGGCTTACCCTAATACTACACTACAACGATTAGGTTCTCTGCCTAGGGTGTTGAAAAACTTGCTCGACGAAAAGGAAGTTCATTTGACCCCGAACGACGCGTGTAGCGTTATCAAGTTTTTGGCGCCGCTACAGGGGAATAGAATAGCTAGTTAGTAGTCCACCTCGTTTAGGTTTCTTTACTTGATTCCTATCAAGTAAAATTTTCTCATTTTTAGCTTTCTCGTAGTCTATCCCCCTTCTTCATGACCTTTATTCGTAATCCCATCACTTTTCATCATAGAAGGTGATAACCAACCACCACTCATCAACCCACCACCAAATGACCCGCCAAGAGCTAGTACTCTTGGTGAATACTCGAGACCAAGCCACTTAGACTATAGGAACACCATTGAGCTTCCCGACCAAGCCCAAACTACGACCCTGCGATCTGACACCATCCGATTGGTGCAAAACGGATGTGCATTCCATGGACTTTGTTCCGAAGATCCAAATCAGCATCTTAGGGATTTCCTTAAAATTGTCGATTCCATCGACCTCGATGCTACTACTCGGGAGACCACGCTGCGTCTCTTCCAATCTCTCTATGGGACCAAGCTAGTAATTGACTTGGCGACTTCCACGGCTCCATCTCAAGTTGGGATGATCTTACCTCTCGCTTCCTTGCTCAATTTTTCCCACGGGAGAACCACTAAGCTTAGGAATGACATCTTGATGTTCCAACAACGTCGGTGAATCTCTCACGAAGCATGGACTCGATTCAAGGACTTACTTCATAAAGTCCTCATCACGGCATTGATCTTTGGCTCCAAGTCCAAATCTTTTATGATCATGTCAACTTCCCCACTAAGCGATCCATTGACCAAGCGGCCAGTGGAAAACTTAGTGATCTCACCGCGGAAGAATCATGGGGTATAATAGAGGACCTTGCCCTCTATGACAACGAAAGTTGGGATGACCCCCGTGAGTTGCCCAAAACCGTTAAGGCAATCTCCTTGCCTCCCATTACCTCACAATCTTCCGACCGTAGGATGATCGAACTTGAAGATCAAGTTAAATTCCTAATGAGTTCCTACGAAAATCCTAAGTCTTCATGTCAGTGAATAAAATCACTCTACCTTGTGAGTTATGTAGTGGTCCCATGACACTTGTGATTGCACAAGACTCCCGAACAAGCTTTATGGACTACGCCCATACATACCGACGGAGCGGGAGAAGTGGTACACTTTCAAGCCCGAACAAAACAACTTAGGAAACTCTTACAACCCTCTGGAGAAATCACCCTAACCTTAAGTGGAACCAAAACTCAAGCATACCCCAAAGCTCATCTAGTCCACCCAATAGGTTCAATTCTCTAAACACCGGAACCCCACTAATCTTGAGGCAATTGCATCTAGATTCCGTCATCTCAAGAGACTCGATTGACTAAGATTGAAGCCGATTTTAAGCAAAGACAAAGCGAGATGACAAACAAGCTTGATGCCTCTTAAAAGCCTTCAATGAGCGGGAAGTTGGAGCACTCCCAAGTGATATTATAAAGAACCCAAAAGTGAATTTGATTCGTCGAATTCATGTTCTTGTTCACCATGGGAGACGCACATCCATGCCCCTCACACCCAACAGTTCACCGGTAAATGCTATCAAAAGGGTTCCAAGCCATCCAAGATGAGGTACCAAGGCCACACCATTGGTAGAACCTACTCTTGAGAAACCCGACAACCAAGAATCCAAACTTAGTTTCGAGGAGGAGTACAAGGAACTCCATCAAGAAAAACCGATTCTTGAGGTCTTAGCTCATGCACCTTATTATAATGCTTTAAAAGAAAATTATGAGTTAGAACTTAAGCTTGGAAAACATGGGTCCGCTTTTGTGCGAAATAATTTACCTAAGAAGTTAGACGATCCCGGGCTATTTACTCTTCCGTGTAGGCTTGGAACTTCCAAACCTCTCGACACTCTAGCCGACTTAGGGTCATGCATCAATCTTGTTCCGTTGTCCCTCCATAGAAGCCTTAATTTAGGTAAAATAAAACCAACGGAAACCATCTTAGGTCTAGCGGACGGTAGTGTTGCACGTCCAGTACGAATAATAAAAGACATGGTAGTACACGTAGGAGAGTTGACTCTTTTGGCCGACTTTCATGTGCTAGACATGAATAAGGACCCGACATGCCCATTACTAGTAGGAAGAGGATTCTTAGCTACCGCTAGTGCCATCATCGATTGTAAGATGTCCAAGATAGTGGTAGGAGAGGGAGTGCTAGGTCAATTTACGATGTCAAAAGCATCGTACTACAAAGAAGAGGAAATCCCACATGAGATTAGGTTGGATAGAGAGCCTTATAGATATGGACCTTGGATAGATAAGAACCTCATAGGCCCCCAAAGACCTTTTTACCTAGATGAAGTCTTCACTAGTAAAGCAACTTTCCAAGAAAAAGAAATGGCTAGGGACATGGATATGAACCCGTTCGAGGACGCCTTAGTATTTAGGAAGATGACCGAGTTCCTAGGAAGCTTGCCCATCAACCTTGTCATGAATAAGTGGAAAGTTGAGAAATCTAAACACAAATGGGATTGGGATAGATCGCCTAGTGACGGTAATGGAGAGTGGCACATTAGGATACAAATATATGATCCTGATGGAGAGAAGTTTGAAAAGGCATATCTAACCGAACGTACTACTAGGAACTTGAATGATAAGTTTGATCCTTATGACATTGTTGAGGATAGGCTTACTTATATCGATGCGTAGGAGCACGACTACGAGTCTAGCTACAAGACTCTTAAATAAAGAAAAAGCTTCGGGAGGCAACCCATGCTTAATTGTTTGCTTGTTAGTGTCATATGTCTATTATTGATTGTTTATTCTCATGTTTAAATTTGTAAAATGCTTTATTTTGTTTTAACCTCGCCTTAATTGCATATAAAGGTATTTTACATAAGGGATAAGTGTAGGGAGGATTACACACGTTTTCAAAAGAAACGTAAACATGAGAATAACAATTCATTAAAAGATATATATGTGTGTTTGTTCGAGTCAAATGCTTGTATCGAGTCATAATGGATGTTTTGCGAAATTTTTCCGCATTCTAAAGATGTAAATTTTCCGTAATTTTTTTCGTAAAATCGCATACCGGTTTTGTCGGGATAACTGACGTCCAGATCGCAACTGACGGCGTCAGGAAGGAGTAAAACAATGATTACTTTTTTCTTTTTCGAGCTACTTATAAATTTTGGAATTTTCGAAGTGCGTAAACATCCATTCCACAAGCTTTATATCCTAGTTTAAATCGAGTCTTATATATATTATTACCGCCGATTTTACGTGAAGGTTTCATTTGTTTTCTTCAAGTGTGGGTTTAATTTATCAAGAAGAAGTTACATAAGATTGGAAGAAGCTTTTCACACATAAATTCTTCTTGGAAAGGATTTAACCACTACTTCACACACGGATCCTACCGAGCTAATCGGGGAGTACTAGTTTCTTTCGCTTTTAATTACCTTCCATTATCATAACTTTGATACTTTGGGAACATTGGGGACAATGTTCGGTTTAAGTAGGGAGGAAAACAAAGCGGAACTTTGAAACTATGCTTATCCTTGATTATTTGCTTTGTCCAATTATATCTGCGTAATAAACCATGAGGAAATGTCGGTTAGGGTAATTTTGGCACCAAATTTAAAATTTTCATGACATATAGGAGTGGGCCATTAGTTTTAACAAAAGCGTCTCACCGGATAGGAAGTTGCATGACTAGCACAAAACCCTTTACCACCTAAATTCCACCCAAATGTGAGGATCGCCCTTAGATTAGTAGGAATTAAAGCATTCATCTTTAATGCTTAGAGTGTAAACCGGTAGTATATTAGATTCTAGAACTTGTTTTGTGATGCATTCCGAGATCGCTAGTAAGACCGCACTTGTGTAGTTAGGAATAACTAAATGATAAGAGGCATTAGGATAACCCTTGTTTGATACCCGTAATATAATTATTTCTTCCACATCGGTTGAGTAATTCCCCACACCCTGCGTTGTACTCATCTTTAGTACACGATACCCTAGTTAACCCCTCGAGCCTATCCTTTTCGCGGTTCTCGTGATGTTTCGGTTTTTCCGGAATATCAATGAAGAGCATTGTTTACACCCCACCCCAAATATACACCCAAATCGCCTTTAGCCTACCTTGTATGCACTCACTTTTAGTGCATTTTGTTATCACCCTAAACCCTTAGTTCAATTATCGGTTGCTTGCATGAGTTGCTAAGTTGAGTCATATCCTTTGTATACAGTTTTGGGACGATTGGGATTCATGGGAAAAGTTTAAGTTTATGAAATGACGGGAAGGAACGTTAAATTCAAATTCCTTTGTTTGCATAATAATGTACCCCAAGTGTTTTGATCTTTTCAATTCGGGTCAAATTAGTGTTAGAGTAATAAAACTCAAGTGTAGGGATATGCCTATAAATCCTATCATTTTGATGTTACCGTAGAGGATGGTAGAGTAAAGCGTGTGAAAAAAAAAAAAAAAAAAACATACTGCTACCATCCTACATCTATCCTTTTAATTTATGTTTGTTTATTTCCATTATCTAGATTTTTAGAGTGTCGAGTCTTGGCTTAGCAATGCCATTCTTCGTATGCATTTAACATAGAGATTTTTGACTTACCACCACTAAAAAGCCTATCCCACCAAACCCTTTGTTTCCCTACCGTAAGCCTAACATTACAACCCTTTAAAGACCTCTTTGATAGTCTTTCCTAGGTGCTTACGCCAAAGCGATGGAGGTTTGATCTATTCTCAAGCCTATGGTAATCTATGTACTAGGACCGGTTAATGAGTGTTTATCTTCCATTTCCAATTTGTTATATTTCATATACACCCGAGAGAGATGCGAGTATGCAAACACCCCATGTGAGGTGCTAGTATATAATTCCGTGCTTGTTATGACTTTCTTGGGGCTTATATGTGTTGTGGACCGTTTTAAACCAATGCTTCATGACCCCTAACTTATAAATTAATTGGCTAAAAGCACATTTGTGAGGACAAGCAAATACCAAGTGTAGGGATATTTGATAAGGTTTTAAAAGGTACCTTTTTGAAGGTCGTTTAAGCCCTTATTTGATCACTTTTGTATCCGTTATTGCTTAATATCGTTCCTTTTCACTTTTTAGGTCTCTTTAAGGCAAAATGCTGGAATGGCACTTATTTGGACGAAAAGCGCGAATATCTGAAGAAAATGGCCAAAGTCGAATCGAGACACTCAAAGTCTTGAAAGAAGGTGGCGTCACGGCTTATACGCTTCGCTATTGTCGGAGGATTTTGTGACGGACGTAAGCCAAAACTCCTATTTTCAAGTGACGATGTCAAGTTATAAAAGAGTAGGCCATCGCAACTCGGGACGGCCTAGATGCAATCCAGACGTCGTCGAAGCTAAAGAGGACGGCGTCACAAGCATAAGGTGGCGCCGACGCAAATCTAACTTGGCCAAGACGAAACCCTAATGGCGGCGACACTACGGCGTCACAAAACATAAGGTGCGCGTCGCATGTGTAATCTTATATATATAATCCGAATTTTTCAAGATTTGTGTGTAGTCTTTTGGAGTAAAACCTAAAACCGAACCAAGGTTGTCTTGTACAAGATTTTAGGGTTCCAAACCCTATCTTACACCAAGATAAGTGTTTTACTTCATTAATTCAATTATGTATTTGATTATTTGTGTGTATGCTTGCATGTTCTCCATGTCCGCTAATTTACTTGTGTGTTTGCTTAGGGAATATGAAACTTAATTATTGAATATTGATTGGTTGTCTCTTATCTTAGTTGATTAATGATCTAGTAATGCGATAGGTCATTCGTTGTGTACTTAATGCTTGATTAAATCTTTGTGAACCTTAGAATATAACTCCTTGAGTAGTTGTAAGCTAAACCATCCAAAGAGTGCCTTAGAGTAAGAGTTTATTATCCTAGTGGGTTTTGTAGACGAGACCCTTTGGTAAGTTCAAAGAGTTAGGAGAAACGATACCCTACAACCTTAGACACACAACGAACTAAGAATAAGGACGTGACAATTTAACCACCAATAGGAGATAATTAAGGAGTAGTAAAACCTAAGTAAACACATCTTTAAACTATCATACGAGCACACAATAATTAGACATAGACTACATACACCTTAGATTAGATAAGTAGAGTAATCGGTGAAAAACCAACCCCCAAATCCAATACCCGAGATTCGTACCTTTCAATTTCCTAAAAATATAAAAAGATAAAAATAATCTTCCTCAACCCCAACCTTAGCGTAGTAACTTCTCACTAGCATTCCTATTCCCTAGAGAACGATATCAATACCGTGGCTTACCCTAATACTACACTACAACGATTAGGTTCATCGCCTAGGGTGTTGAAAAACTTGCTCAACTAAAAGGAAGTTCCTTTGACCTCGAACAACGCGTGTAGCGTTATCATTCACGAAGTACCAACAAAGTAAAATCTTAAGCTTTTGATGTACGCAAAAAAATATTAAATGCATGAAGCCCTCAAAGCTTAAGCTTTTGTGATTTCCTACACACATTCACCATTTACACCTAACTTGATTTATCTTTAAACTATTCTTCTTTCTTCAGATAGTTAAGTTGATATTAAAGACACCCATAAACCATCAATTTATCTCTATAATGAAAAGGAACCAGAAATATAGCCAACTTTCATATATGTTTTATAAGAAACGTGCTTCAATAGGTTATTCCTGAAAACAATCAAATAGTGCATTTAACAATTGAACTTCATAAATTTACACTCTATCTCCTTTTTTTTTCTTTGCAGCACTTTAGACCTGCTCAACATAAAATGGGCCAAAATGGATAAATTTGGGTGATTTTGGGTTAAATTGCGTCATGGCCATGTTGGTTGACCACTACAATCTACTCAATCCAGTTGTTGCCCATTTTTTTTAGATGCATAACATGACAATTGTAACTATTGATATTATATAAAACTCATAGTGATTTACTTAGATTTTTGTTTGCAAGAAATCAAAAGAACAAAGGCTATATACGTAATATTACTAACTTGTTCCTTATTTCATTACTCCGCCAGTTTTCAGAGTTAAATAGGGGGGCTCTTTAAGATACTACATAGGATGACTATACCTTTGTTTCTTCTCCTAGTGTTCCGGTGTGTTAAGCTCAAGTCTCTAATATCCATAGTGACTGTAATTGGGTTTTTCCCATTTAATCATCTCCATCACTACATATATTTATAATTTACATCACAGTAAGCAGAGTGACACATACCTTCTGAGGAGGTGTTTGGATTAGCTAATTCTCTGGGCTTATAGGCTTATTTAAAGACTGAAAAAGCTCCAAGGGTCACTTTCTTTGTCTTATGAGCTCATCAATTTTTGAGATTATGGATTTTTTAAATCCATAAGCTCAACTTAATAAGCCCGTATCCCAAAAAAAGTAGAACTTATAAAATTTTCCAAAATTTAATTAAAGCCCATAAGTCTGGAATATAAGCTAATCCAAACACCCACTGATGTTAATCTAAAAGAGTCAATCCTATATTAATTCACAACTCTCTCACAAGTGCTTAATACCTAAAAAACTAATTATTAACACTGATACAAATTTCACTTAGTTAAAACTAACAATCCTCACAATCACTAAAAGCAAACATGCAATCAATATCAGACTCAAAGCCATCGATCACCTGTGTAAAATCAGAGTTGCTCTCCAACAACCAATTCAACTCACTACTCACCACACTGTTCCATTTATTTCAGTTATAAGAATCTAAAAATAGCCATCAAATCAACTTCTTTATTTCAAATAACACCAAGCTATAATTGCTTATTAAGAACTCGTATATTTAGAAAAACCACAACAGACATATTGGGCGCATACCTTTCTATAAGAAACATAAATTTCATAAGGATCACTACGCATATTCATAGACTTTAACATATAATGATGATAGGCGTCATGGTTTTTATTGAAACTTTTTAGTATATCCTTAATGACTGGCTTCAATGGTAACAATCAACTCAACTTCCTCCAAAAAGAAATAAAAAAATGACAGGAACTAAAGTAACAAAAGAAAGTCAAATTATTTTACCTTAGTGACATTATAATGTGTTTGTATTGATGCATCATCACTCTCATTTAACTCTATATATTGACATCCCAAGTTTCATTCATAAATGAGTTCTACTTTGCTCTTCGACTTCACTTTGTCTTCATTTAGTCCAGTTCAAAGTTCAACGTTGATCAAATTCCTGCCTGGAATTTGAATCTGTTGTTCATAGAGTATGGGGCAGCTCATTCTTGAAGCACTACTTTTGTAAATAATTGAAGTAGGAAGTTCCTGCATCACAAATTCAAATTGTATGTTATCGTTCAACATCTATAATGAATTTTTACTGAGAAAACAATTTAATTAAGCATATTAACAAATACTTCATAGGCATGCAATCTTAAAAACTTAGATTAAGAGAGAGAGTGACCATGGTCCATATGTGTCCCTATTGTTCTCTTCATCTGGCCATAGGAGATCAAAAATAAAATGGATGAGTTAAATACCTTTCCGTGAAGGTGGAAAATGCTTAAGAAGAACAAAATTGTGATAAAATTGGCCTGGATGATGAACAAAGTAAATTAGTGATAAACAACCTTGATTTGTCTTTCATAGATTATCAAAAAATCGAATAAAAAAAGTTTTGTTCAAACATTTCGTCAAACTTGTAATACACATATATTTAGGCCCGCCACAAACCTGTTGAGAAAGCCTTGTAAACATCTAATTCAATTGAATTAGAAACTAAGAATGATCCGATTTATGCCAAAAGAAAAAACACACAGAATGTCATATAATTGAGCATATCGAGGATCAGATTCACAAAAGCATCAGAAACACCTAAACAACAAACAAAGATTGTTTACCTTTTGATCAAAAAATGAAATGAGTCATTCGTTTTTTTATTCTCTTTTTGGTCCATGTTTTCGCCAATTCTTCACCCACATCTACCATCAATAACCTACAAAATATTAAAAACAATGAAAACAAACCCAAACAACTTAATATAAGAACACATTTTTATTGGAGCATAATAAGACCACTTACATTATTCGAACCGAGGCTGATGGAAACCTTTAGTCATTCACAATCATTATCTGATTTTTGATACATATAGGACATGAATACAAGTTTGTCTCAACCATGGTGCCTGAAACAAAACAAAAACTCAAATAGAAAATGAATAAATTCACAGTCAAGGAAATGAGAACCTGATTAGAAAAGGAAAAAAAATACTCGGATAGTCAATGAAGGCTGTCAATGAAGACACGCTCCTTCTGTGATGTTAATGGTAGTAATTGTGATTATGTATTATGTTTAATTGAAGATCTAATCCATTACCTTTGAAGAAAAACCAACTTGAGCTATCAGATTATTTGATATGTTTGGTCCATGTTTTGGCTACTCTTCAACTGCATCAACCATTAACAAATAAAAAAATATTAATTAATTATCCATTATCAAATCACAACATACAGGAGAAGCAATAAATCAAAACAATTGAAAAATCAAAACTGAAAGAAATGACATAGAGATTACAAATATAACTGAAGAAGGAGCGTACCACTTTTTAATTATAATTTATATGAATCTACAGAACTTACCGAAATTATTGAGTTGTTAGGGTTGATGATAATCAGTGAATCAAAGATATATAGACCAATTTGTAGGTTATTTTTGAAGTTTTTTTGAATGCATTGAATTAGATCGGTGAATTGAAACTGAAAATTGAACACTGATTTACAAAAGAGGAGCGTATAGAGGAAGATTGGTAATTAATGGTGAATTGAAACTGAAAATTGAACACTGATTTGAATCAAAGTACACTACCTTCAGAATTGTGATTGTGAATTTATATTGAATGTGATTTTGAATCAGTATTAAAACTGATTTTGATGAATCGTGTAGAGGAAGTTATGCTATGTAAATTGAATGTTGATCTCAAAACTGAAGAGGAGGAGTACCACTTTTTTTAATGGGAGCGTTTTCATTGAACGGTATTGAATATTGTATAAAAATAACAAATAGAAGGAGCGTTTCTGAATTGAGATTATTGCTGCAATGTATTTTTAGGAATGTGGAAAACATTTAATTTCTTTAAAACCTGTTAGGGTGCTTTAGGGTGTTGTAAATTATTGCTAAATAAGGTAGTGTTTTTAATAATAAAATTTAATGCGCTGCTTTAAAGTGCTTGTACAAAACCTTGTTTTATTAGTTAAAATAGATTAATGGAAGGGGTTATTAGTTATGATGCATTTCCAGCTTTCCTGTGCAAACTTCTACATGTCGGTCGATTTATTTGGAACTTTTATTATATTCAGGCATACAACCATTTATAGTTTGTTGTTTATTTTCAATGGCTCAATATCTTGTTGGTTCTTCTAAACTGCATGATTGTATGTGTTTGTGGTTTGTGCAACAAGCAAATGAAGACCTGGCCTTTTCAAAACTGCTATTTTCCTGTTGTGAGCATCTGAAGAGGGTAATGGCTAAAAACCAAGTCATGATGGTGGACATGGAAGCTTTAGGTCCTCGTGGCGTCGCTTTGGACTCACTCGATGCTTTGAAGATAACTCAACATAGGCATCAGGTATTGCTTGATCTGCTGGGAGATTTGTTTTTCAAAGCTAAATATGGTGTCCACAAAGAGCAAGCTAATGCTATTAAGATGAATGAATTTAATTAGTTTTTTCGTTTCTTTTATGTTTACAATCATTATGTCGATCAGTGTCATATCTATGAGTGCTTTTTTGTTTAGGTATTTATCATAACGAATTAATGGGGCATCATGTTCATGTATTGAACATTGAATTTAAACAAAGTCTGTGTCTAAGTAATTGTACATGTATTGGTTGTTTGTTTTGGTTTGGAACTAAAGATTTGTAAAAATGATCAGTTGCACATAAGAGAACTTTCAGTCGAGTACCAAACCATCTAAGTTCTACTACCTTTGCAAAGGTAATAGAACTAAAGATTTGGTTGTTTGTTTTGCATGAAAACTTTCGATCAGTACCAAACCATCTAAGTTCTACTACCATTGCAAATTTTATCTCAAATTAGTTCCTTACGAAATGGTGCAAGAATACGTGTTTGTGTGTTCACATACCTGCATAAGAATAACATCGATAGAGTAAACCTTTATGTATTTATTTTAACTTTTTTCATACACTTAATTTGTCTACCTCAAATTATTCAAATATTTTTTGTGCTATCAAGCACGAGTATATTAGCCCAAAATAGTTATAAAATACCCGTCCATGATTTCGTTGGTCTATAAGTTTATAAGTTGTGACGGCACCACAACTTTGTTAGCATGGCGTGAAAATTATTATGGCTGAGTCAATGACTCCTAAACATTGTCTATACATGATTTATTTGTAATATAAGGTGTAGTACCCTTTTTATATGCAAGTGACGTTAATTTTTTTAACATATATTGTTTATGTTTTATCTATAAATGTTAGTCTTATAAATTTATATATTTGTTTTACACAAACGAAAAAATAAAAATAAAATAAGGGTCACCATTATCATGTATACTATCGTTTAGGTAAGATAAGTTACTAACTGGCGCACCATTAATACTTGTGTGATATGCAGCATGCGTACATTATTCCAAAATAGTTATACAATATCCTTACCTTATTTCATTAGTCAATTGAGTTTATAAGTTGTGATGTTACTCAATATTTTTTAGCATGACATGAAAATTATTAGGTATGAGTCAAGAAGTCATAAACATTGTATATACACGATTTATTTGTATCTAAATCTTTAGATTCAAGGGATATTTTTACGTTTTATCAAATTTATTCACTCATTATTATTATTATTTTGATGTTTTATGATGGTAATGTTATGCATTGCGTAGTTGATGGGTTTATTATGTAAAGTGTGAGGGTTTTTTTGGCATATCTAACAATATACTCTTAAATACTGATAGGACAGTTCTGCATGAGAAGATTAAGAAGTGGCGACTTCAGTTGTACTTGAGTTCAGTTATATTTTGCAATCATTCTTTCTAATTACCTTTTTGTATTCTAACAACCACATAATTTTACTTATTTATATAAGTGTATTATTTCAATTTAGGGCATCTCATTTGATAACCCTATCTCCTAATTTCCAAACATCAACTCTTTCAACAATGGTAACCACACCCAACCTCGATGAGCTAAAAGAAGCATGTGGGTCAAACGGTCTAGCCCATGCTTTGAAGTTCTTATTCTCCCAAGATTTAACAGAAAAGGAGGGATTTCTAATCCGGATGGGTGAGGAATGCAACCAACTCAGGGCAAAGGTAGAAAAACTTGACTAGACTATGACTGAGGCTGATTCGTTTGGCCCTTTTTATGTGGTTGCTACAAAAGGACATGATTCCCTGTTTGCAACTCAGATGAAGGACCGTCGAAAACTTGAGCTGCTGACTGAAATCCTAGTGTTGACTCGTGAAGGAATCAAGAAGAATGAAGTTCATGTAGAGATGATGAGCATGATGAAGACTCCGGAGATGATTAAGCCGTGTTGATGGTTTTCTTTTGTTTTTTGATGTTATCATGTGTTTGGTTTATGTGCTTTGTTGTGGATCTTTTAAATGGTTGGGTAATGTAAATGATATAGTGCTACTGAATGAATGGAAGTGACTGATCAATGATCAGTCTGTTTAGTTTTAATAAATCTTTTATTGTGTTTATAATTTACATTTATTTTTTTATTTTAAGATAAAAGGGTAACATATATATTATTTAGTGTATGTTTGACCTTTCCTCTCTCACACACGCTTAAAACACACAGATAAGCGGATCTTTGGCAAATATATCCATATAGTGGTCTTAGGGCTTTCAATTTCAGGCAAAATGAATCAAATTAAATATCAAACAATCAAATCTTAGTGAGGGTTATGTTAAAGGATTTGATGGTTTGATCATCGACCTAAATATTTCAGGTATTGTTTATTGATTTGTGTGATCATTGTATTTTTAATGTATGATTTGGATTTGAACTGATAAGATTTATGGGTGTTTGTTCAAATGTTTTAATGTCATTAAAGTTACTTAGTTTATGATGTTTCGTGATTTTGAGGGATTATCGGATTATGGTTGATAAATTTGTATTGCAATTTGGAAGTGATTATGTGATTAGTGTATAGGCGCAGTCAAGTTTGATTATATTACAGTTTGGATGCAATGGTTGAGACTCTTTATTTTTTAATCAGATATGGACTTTGCATGATCAAATGGTTGTTTCAGAAATTTTAGCCATCTATTAATCCGTGACAATCGCTTTCTTATACTATTTTTATACAGTTTGATATATGTGTTTGCGAGGAGAGTTATATGTGATTGCATATGCAGGCATGACTGGGTTCTAGATTAGAAAGCACTACTTATTGTTTTGAGACAAGGTAGTGAGCATCATCACTTTAAGGTTCATGTTTTGTGGGTTCATCGGTTTATGGATATCGATCGAGATGTGTAGATCATTTGAAGGTTCAAGAAGAGAACGTTTGAAGTGGAAGCGCATCATCTTTTATATTTTGTGAAATGTCGGAGAACCATGTATCGTATAATGACTCAGTAGTATCGCTTATTTTCAGTTGCATCAAACATTGAACATATAGTTGAGTGTTATAAGTCAACTTGCTAAATAGTTGGTTATGTATAAATTTGTTTGTTTGTCCTATGGGTTAAATTCTGTGAGATCATACATTGTTTAGCAGTTGACTTTTATAAAGTCATACTTAACATGTCAGGTGTAATGGTATAATTCGCTCAAACAATCACCCCTTTATGTGTTGGTGGAATTGTCTTGGATTAGAATTAACTAAGGTGTGATATAAATGTGTATGGACTATAATACCCTCGACTAACTAACATAAATCAGACGTTGACATTGGCGTTAATGATCAAGGGATGAGTTTAGCATATAAACTCCTTATTTTGAACTCCCGGCGATGAAAAAGGGAAGTTTTGTCCCATCGTGATGCGTATGTACAATATTAGGGACGAACCATGTATTTTTGACAACTTTAACTAAAGTAATTTCTAAAAATAATAATAATAATAATAATAATAATAATAATAATAATATTCCTATGAGTTTCTAATAAAGTGATGTTATTAATAATAATAAAAAAATAATAATATAATAATAATAATAATAATAATAATAATAATAATAATAATAATAATAATAATAATAATAATAATAATAATAATAATAATAATAATAATAACAATAATAATAATTTATTTAATCTTAATACTAATAATTTCTAAAAGTTTATCAACATATTCTAGTTTAGTATTTTATAAGACACCATATTAAAACTTATTTTTATTGTTATGTTAGTTCATAGTGCATGTATCATATGCAATCTCGGTTATTAAATATTTAAATGTGTGCAATGACCATATAATTTTTAAATATTGTTTTGACATTTATATATAGTTAAAATTGCTGGGATATTATTGTAAATAACTTGAATGTTTACAATCACAAAACATTGTATAGATTTATTATTTAGTCATGAGGTTCATTTTTTTCTTCTTCTTGTTCTTGCACATTAAATACGTTAAATACAAACCTATTTCCGAATATTGCTATAATGATGGTTGATAGATTGGTGCTTTACTCATTGATTGTTCCGGCGCATTAATTTCAAAGATATTATACAAAGTTTCTTAAAATAATTTGGTCAAAATGCATTATACAACCGGTGTATATATTTTTGTTAAGTTTTTTATGTTTGACTTTTTTAATTGGTCAAATCCAGCCTTGATAGATGATAACTACAAAGTGAAGCTAATCAAAGAGTTCGGTCAAAGAGGATTCAACACCTCAAATGTCGTGTACTAAGAAATTTTACACGACGAATAACGTGCATTGTTAGTTATGTCATAATTGATGTAATGTTTTATTTTCAGTTTCACTAAATATTTTTATATGTTTTTTAATACATGTTAACAATTTTTACTTCAGTTGAATTATCGCATGTTACGAAACACTTACCACAATATCGTATATTATTAATTGTATGTCGGTAAAAACCGATGTCGTTAAGTGCGAGTACTTGTGTAGTCATGGATGGAATTATGTAGGGGCAGGAGAGGGCTCTGGCCCCCTCAAAATTTGCGGTACCTAGTGTAAATATTATAGATTTTAGAGGTAATTTAGTTAAGGTTATAAACAAATCTCCGATTCAGTCATCTCAAAATAAATTCAGCCCCTTTAAAAAATGTTCAAGTTTCGTCTACGCGTGTAGTATTCATATAAGACAACAAGTTCAACAAGTAAATCACATTTCATTTTGCATAATTGTGATCCCATGAATAAATAAAATGACAGTTGTTGTCCATAAAACGAAAACGTCATCATATGATGCTTTGCAGGTTACATACAATGTGCTCAGCGGCTAACACGGAACTGATGTACGGAAAAAGCATTCAACAAGCCAATCACACTTTTACACCTAGCTTATCTATATGTTTAGTTCAAACCCATTTTCTTTTTGAACAAGCCAAGTCTATATTACCAACCACCAACAAATTACACAATATTTCTACAATAGCGTAGCTCCTTAACCAAGTAACTATCTTAATTAATCGTCTCATTTAAAATTGGTTTAGCTAATAACTTAACACTAAATTCGACGACAAGCGTTAATTCCACATAAACTTTATGAATTGAACGAACGTGGATAAAGTATTTCGTGCTTGTACGTTAAAGTTTAACCGAACGCCTAGGCATGAACATTTACGTATCCGGATTTTTTTTTCTTCACATTCGTTCGGTAAAAGAATAAAGTTGTTCATTCATCGTTCATAAACATGATTGAACAAACGCAAAACATCAAATGCTCAATAGTTTTTTTTGTTTGTATTCCTCAATTCAGTCTGATCCATACCTATTTACTGACATTATACTATTTAAATATTTGATAATTTGATATAGTTTCTTTTTTGCGGAGAGTTATCCCCACTCTCCATATAAATACATTTACTAGGGAGTACTTTTGTATTTCTTTTTATTCGTCTAACGTGTTTTTTTTTAATTAAATAAAAACAATAGCACGTTAAAGATTAACACATTAAACAACTACAACAACAAATGTTATTATTATTCAATTAAACAACAATATTAACACATTATTTAAAAACAACAACACCTACTACATATGAAGATTATTTATGTCATTTAAAAGATCATGGAGCATTGCACCCGACTGACATGCGTGATCCTCAGGATTCCTTGCCAATTCCAGTTATGCCTCCAGCGTCTTTATTCTTGTTATCATCATCTTTTTTTGAGACAATAACATCTTGTTTCAAGCTGGTCAATCTTATTATTTTTAGCAACGCAGTTTGAGCACTGCGTTAAAAAAGATGCTTGACTAAAGTACTTGTTTCTAAAAAAAGTTGTGCTTTTTGTGGTGGTTTAGATCTGTGGTGCTTTTTTGTGGTGGCTTGGATCCTTAAAAAAACAATTTTATTGTTAGATCTTTTAGATGTAAAAAAGTGATGGTGCAGTTAGTATGATTAGCTAGCACTAAATAAATATATATATATATATATATATATATATATATATATATATATATATATATATATATATATATATATATATTGTCCAGTGAATGCAAGTTTTGAAGCCGCTTAAAAAAAAGCATTGGTATGAAAGCGCTTAAAAAAAAGATTGGTATGAAACTGCTTAAAATAAACAGTCTGTATGAAACTGCTTTACGATAAGCAGTTTGAGCAATTTTAGCCCTTTTATGAAACTGCTTAAAATATTCTGTTTACGACCATAAATGGTAATGTTTGGAAAATTGTTTAGTTGTGAGGCTCTCGCATCGTTATGGCTTGTGTGCTAATGCTTAAAGTTCAAAAACAGATGCTTTCAAATGCTTTCTCATTTGTTTGTTTTACGTAGCTTATGTGGATTTTTCATAAATTAATTTGATTATCAACGTACATAAAATGTGGTTGTGAAAATATTTCTTAAGTATTGGCTCTTGGAAATCGTGAGTGGAAAGGTTTACGAAACTTTCGTATAGGAGTTTGCTCGAATATTGACTTAAGTATTTATCGAAGTGGAAATAATTGCAAATCAACTTATAGTTATTAGATTTTGTTTAGTTTCGAAGGGTATAAATATATATACAATATATATTTATCGGTGTTGTGGGAAAATATTATATTTGGGAAAATATAATATATATAGTTTATGCGGATATGGTCGTTAAATGAAAATATGTATTAAACATATTTACCTAGACGAGAAGTGGTAAAATATATAAGTTTATCTAAACTCATAAAAGTTTTGGGTGAAAAGCATCAAGTGTTCAACCTTGAGGGGTTGAAATTGTAAAGTTTAATATAATTGATAAAACTTACTCTTATAAAAGTTTTGAGAAAGTCGTCAAGTGATTTAAAGTTGAAAGGTTTAAAATGTAATACTTGATATAAGTTATAAAACTTATAAAAGTCTTAAATAAAAGTGTGAAGTGGTTTAAATTTAGAGGGCTAAAACTGTCAAAGTGTGCAAAATGCAAAAATACAAAAAAATAATGGCAAACGGCCACTAGCTGGGCTTGAACTTGAGTTTGTTGGGAAGGAGTGAGAAAGTTTAATATAATTGATAAAACTTACTCTTATAAAAGTTTTGAGAAAGTCGTCAAGTGATTTAAAGTTGAAAGGTTTAAAATGTAATACTTGATATAAGTTATAAAACTTATAAAAGTCTTAAATAAAAGTGTGAAGCGGTTTAAATTTAGAGGGCTAAAACTGTCAAAGTGTGCAAAATGCAAAAATACAAAAAAATAATGGCAAACGGCCACTAGCTGGGCTTGAACTTGAGTTTGTTGGGAAGGAGTGATAAAGTTTACCACTGGACTCCAAGTCCCTTCGTGTTAAATGTTGCAACACTTGCCTATTTATTGGACAGTTAGCTGCTTAATATGCTTGTTTTATTCCTTCTTAGCAAAGCACTAAGTACCATGGTCGTGGATTTTAATGGCCTTGTGCCATTACTATAAAGAGGCTCTCAAACACACACATAATATACATATGGATAAGTAGTGCATGAATTAATTAAGCTCGAGTCTTATATTATGTTCATATATATAATAGAAGTGCATGAAATTTGGAGGCCCTCGTCAAACAATGGCCCTATGCAATCGCATCTCTTACACTCCCCTAAAGCCGGCCCTGATAAGTACTGAGCGCATGGCAATGCATGCATGTGCTATCTTCCCATATAAATTTCCAAAATGAGTATTATTATTAAGCTCCAGTGTTTTCACTAAGCTTTTGGTTTACGAGTGAGGATCCAAGAAGTACAAAATAAGCTTCGCTTATTTCGTGTTTTCTAACAATCCAATCGAAAGCCAAAACTTAACTGATTACTTTCCAAGTCCAAATGGGTTGTTTTGTTGTCTAATAAGATCGAAGTATACAAGTTTGTTTACGTCACAAAAGCGCTTTCAACATAAGATGGCTTATTAATAAGCACTTGAGTTTCGTGATGGGCCTTATGGCTCGTTATGGGTTCGGTTTGGTTTATATAACCCGATGTGATAATAAGCTATAAGCTTTGAAAAATAAATTATACAACTTGAAAAATATACGAGCCACAACTAACATTGTAAGTTGAGTAAACATCTCGAGAGCCACTACTTAGGTTTTTACATTTCTGTCATCGTTTTGAAATTAAGATTTCAATGAATTGACAAGAAAATGAGTGTGTCGATAATGTAGTAAATGAGCACTAGTTTTTAAAACCCGAGTAGACACAAGGCATTTATCCACTGATCTCATGCTCAAGATAATTAATATTTATTCACTATAGTCAAGTTTTGATGTTGTTTTTGTTGGAATTATATAACATGACTAATCATAAATATAAACAATAAACATCAAGTACACATGCGGAAGCGTATAGGATTTATTAATGAACAATTAATTAACATAAAAGAATATGCGTACCTTTTCTTGATTCTAGCCGAACAAGAATCAATTCCACAAACTAGCAATTGGATGAACCCTAATTAGGGTTTATAGGATTATGTTAATTACCCCTTACCGTTTTGTAATTCAATCCAAGATAATAACAAAAGTATGTTATTACTATGTTCTTGTACACACGTACTAAACCGAATTAAAGTAATGCTAGTTTTTATAAAACAAATAACTTGATGTATTTGAAAAGAGTAGATCGACCCCCTATAGGGTTGTACGATCGGTTTGTATTAAGAAAACACACAAACAAAGTTTTAGGTTTAGCTTAATGAATACCAGAGATCCAAAATCAAGACCCTAAGCCTTGTATATATACCCAACTAACTTGGTGATCAAGTTTGGCTTTGTTTCCTTTTCTCCTTGGCCGATCATTGGTAGGCATCCCCAAGGGATTCCGGAAACTTCCCAAACTTTGCAATCTAGTCCTTTTCCAAATACATTTAACGCCCGTTAGTCCATTACATTAATTACTTAACGTTCGTTAGTTATTTCATTTAATAAATAAATAAATATAACATTTATATTTAATTATTAACTTTAAATTCTCATACGTAAAGTGTGCAATCCCATAGTCTCGAGTTCGATCCTAACACAGGTCTTATTAATTTATTGTCCATAAAACCAACAGCTCCCACTTGGACATATCTTAATAGAGTGATCACATCGGTTAGCGTCTAGCAACACTTCGATGCCTCTAGTACAACTCAAGCAAGGTCTCCTGGAAAAACCTTTTAATGATTCCACATTATTATTATCCTTTTGTTTCTAATACCATGTTAAATAAAGATATGGAATTAAGTCATTCTTTATTCAACCATTCTGCTTTCGTTATAAGTGATTGAACAAGATTATCAAATCTTCCGAACATATTCGGGGAGAACTTTGGCGTGGCCACGCAAACATCTTGTCAACCCTACGAGGGGCCCAAGAAGATTAAACTCCAAAATAAATCGAAGGAACAAATTCTATCTTGGCTACGAGAATAACCCATGAACTTTGCAACACTTCAGAAACAACCCTTATGACTACCGCCACGATAGCGTTAAGTTGTTCCACGTAGTGCACTACATTCATGACACTTATCCGTATCTCAAGTCGAGGATAACTATTCATAATTTACTTATAACAATATCCACAAAGTAAATTATGTAGTTGGGATAAGTCCTATATTCAATCCATTGAATATCATCTGAAATTGGTATGCATTCTCATCAATATACTTTCAAGTATATTCTACCATATCTCTCATATTTGTCTTAGTTTAATGATACTCCCATATCATTAATTGACAACGGACGATTTAGAATAAATAAATTTATTCACGGATTAAACATGCAAATATAGGATACAATATATTATAAAATCAAACATACCAAGTACTTGATTTATTATAACAATTGTTTAACATCCCTTATCCAAATACCAAATAGATCAATGCATGAAAATTCCAGTTGATGAATTATGCCTCAAGTAATGACAATCATACTTGTTGACAAGGCATAAATCAACCAACATGATCTATCGTAATTTTGAGAATACTTATTTCAAGAATTCAATTAGTGAAGTCCTTGTATGTGTGCATTCACCAATCCACATAATAATTCAAAAAGTATGTGACATCCTCTATCACCAATTTATGACAATTTAAACTTTCAAACATTTTTAAAGTTTAAAGTATTCTTATTCTTTTAATGTATAATGCAACT
Organism: Chrysanthemum lavandulifolium; assembly: GCA_022545495.1. Lineage (NCBI taxonomy): Eukaryota > Viridiplantae > Streptophyta > Magnoliopsida > Asterales > Asteraceae > Chrysanthemum > Chrysanthemum lavandulifolium. Next base: position 182,833,059 of record CM040238.1, read on the forward strand.
GTGCTCTTAGTAGCACAACTAGTTCACATGACCATTAACAAGGATGAAATCCTACCATGACTAGTATTGAGTGTCATCTCAATTAAACCAGCATCATTGTATGCAAACAACAATATGCTCATTAAAACTCCGTAAACTTTAATATCTTATTGTGTAATGTTTGATGCTTTCCTAACTTTCAAGTTTAAAGCTGATGACAATTTCCACAACAATTGACATATTGTTCATCCATGGAATCTAGGAGCAATACCAGGCTGAGGATGTAATTCTTTTAGAATATTCATTACACAAGTTATCTAATAACTTTTAGTTAGATATCAATGTTGTCAAATCACTTCTTATTCAAGAATGATACAACAATTTTAATACACAACATGATGTACATGATGAATCTACATGTCAAACTTAGACTTCATTCACGTTCTATCTTGTCAAAAGATATTTATCAATTTCCCAAATGATATATCATGTTTTATTAGAATCATTTATTTTACTGCACATGTTTATTAATAATAAACATATATTCCAAGGTTGTATGTTTTAATTCTTAAATCTTACAAGTGAAGTTTCATTCCAATCTAAGACTTAACATTTAGCTTACAAGGAATGTTACTTACTATATGTTATACAACATATAAGATTTAAGAAACTTAACATAATACTCCCACTAGCTTTCAGGAATACTTAAAATTTATCTTATTTTAATTATAAATCGAAAATGGGATTTAATAATTAAACATAAGAATAATTTCATAGATGCATGCATTTATCCATTCATGAATTATTGCACTTCGTACACTATCAAAGATTATATGAATTCAAAAAACCTTTCAATTACTTACCGTCCTCGCTCAAGTAATTCTTCAAAAAAGAGTTTTGATATTCCATTATCATATTTCATATTAATGAAAACAAGTATGACAATTATCATCTTTATATATTTAATGTATCTAGAAAAGAATATTCGATCATAATTAATTGCTTAAGTATGATTAATAATCTTGTCATATGCATTAAATATGTGTACAATATTGTCCATATTATTTCTACATAGAAATTCAAACCACTAGGGTTTTTCATCTCTTTGAAGAAACTCATTTCCATTCTCTAGTCTAACTATTAAGATAAACCAAATTTCAAAAATTGATTATCTTTATGGACAACATCTTTAACATTCATAGTATGAGTAATTTACCTAATTCAATATTTGGTAATCCATCATAATGATTATCGTGTTTACTATAACTCAGAACTCATATTTCTCAAGATATAAGTCAAATATCTAAGATATCCTTGCAGATCTATGAATGAAAATTCCATCATCGTGAGGTCTATCATTTACATGTCTAACCTCATCATGATATTTACTAGTGTGTTTTAGAAGATTATGTATCTTATAATTTTATCTTTCAAGAAAAAAACTCCCACTTGCCTTTTGTAATATATAGACTATCTATATATACTTTAGCAATTTAAAGCAAAACTACATTTTTCCCCTTTTGAGACATTACAAAGACACATTGATAATTCCTGACTTAAGTTTGTTAATAACCTATTCATAAGTAGTTGTAACAAATTCAAAATTTTCAATTTTAAAACTTAATGTGATTCATCACATTCCATAATGAAATGGTGTTTTAACAATCTTCTAGGTTGGAGTCATATTGAGTATATTCAATCCATACTCAATTTTCTAACCTTGTTACTTTTTAAGAAAGAAGTTATGATTATCTTAAATCAAACCAATCAAATAGAGTTTGATTCTTCTAACTGAACATGGTATTCATTAGAATTAATATTGTAAGACAATCTAACAATATATAAGATAAACATATCCCATTTGGCTTACCTATTTACGAACTAAGTTAACTTAATGGTATAATAGACTTTCCAAGCCAATTGCATTTTTACAACACAAGTACTTTTTAACCAAGTCACTTCATATCCATGTCTCATCAAGAAAACATAAATTGTTATAATCCCATTTAACGTTATAAATCATTGATCAACTCAATGACTTCTTGTATATGTCTTAATTAAAAACATAACAAGTTAACGATTACTTTATTATAAATCTTAAAAGACTTTACATGTAACTTGTAATACATATCATGTAACTTGTAATACGAAATGTACAAGTTACTTGTAATTACATTTGTCTCAACATACATTCAACACCTCTCGATGTCTCAAGTCCTCGTATGTTACAACACGTGTTCGTATATGTTTGTTATGTGGCATTATGATCAAACCCATTAACAAATCATATAGAATGTTTAAAATACGCTTAGAGTCACTAAGTATTTTAATAGGTTAACCATTCTATTTAGAACCTCATTTTACATTTTGCATTCACAAGTATTTCAAAAGGTAACTAGACATTTTATTAACTAGTTACATAATACATTTTACAAGTTTACTTTGATAAACCTTTTAATCTTAAAATGGAAATACATGTTACATCATGGCATGCATCATCTTTGTAATCCTTAGAAGATTTCATAGAATATTTTGTTTAGATTTGGACTCTACATAGCTTACACAATCTTGGATGGATTTGGTTGACTTTGGAAAGATTTGAAGGTAATTTTAGATTTTATGTCGACCCCACGGTACCAAAATGGTACACGGGCGGAACCCTTTTGAGGGTTCCGTGGTCCGTGGACGCTCCTGTCCATTTTGGCTATAAATAGCAAGCCAAACCAAGTTGTTCATTTATCCCTTCAACACACTTTCTCTCTACCCTTCTTGCATCATTTAGATCTGTAGATAACAATGTAGAAACATACATTAATCTCCCTCACCATCACATGATCATAATGCTTCTAACATTCATCTTTGTTGTAAGCATACTCTACATCTTGATCAACCAAAGAAAGCTTGGAGATCTAGCCATCTCCACTCATCACAAGCTGAAGATCTATCACAACAAGTTTAGGGAACTTGTGATCTTCATCATGAAGGCTTCCTATCAATGGAAGTTCATTTAGAAGTAGTCATTCATATCCATTAGACATTTGTGTCATGGATCATTAGTGTAAACATCATTGCATCATAACAACACTTTCACCAAACTAGATTAGATGGTTTATGTGTTTGTGCCATAAAACACAAGGTTTGTTATGTTGGGCCATAAAACATATTGGGAGTGGTTGTACCCTTGTAAAAGAACTCGACATCTAGCTTAGTGTCGGAAATATTGTATAAGCGACGTTAGGTTGGTTCTACCTCGAACTAGAACCCGGTATTTAGCTTTGTACCGAAAAAGTGTGCGACGATTGTAAGGTTTTCTCCACGAGAAGGGAGCTTGTTGATTTAGTGAAGTAACTCTCGAGTTGGGTACTCGGGGAGTGGAGTAGGCGGAAAGGAGATCCGTGACCGAACCACTATAAATCCTCGTGTTCGGTTTGCACTTTCCTTTCTTTATCTCTTTACTTTTATACTTGCACTATACTATTGTTTGTGATGTGGTTTGGTGTTCATGATAATGTGACAACTTAGTTTACTATGCTTTATATTAGTCACAAACAATAATTGGTACTTACATATTATAACAAGCTTTATAAGCGATTTGATACTAAAGATCTAAAGTTTTTAAACAGTAACGTATTCACCCCCTTCTACGTTTCCACAATTGGTATCAGAGCCACGTGGCTCTTATTTTCAAAACAAATGGTTTTTAAAATAGAGTACGATCCATGTATCAAATTACCATTGAAGCGAAAAATAATATGAAAAATGCTTTGCTAATTATACTTAGAAATTTTATTGTTAAATGTAACTTTGTATACAAGCTTGAAGATTTTCTTGAAAAATAAAACAAAAGTTTCTTGAAAGAACTTGTAAGTATTGTATTGTGTGCTTATAGAAAATTTACGAAGAAATATGATTTTAAAGGAGTGTTTGGGATAACCATAAATTTAGTTGAAAAATCATCTCCGTAAATGTTTAAGATAAGTTACATAAGTAGATATGTTGTTAAATATGTGTATTATATGTTTACTATGAAATCTAGTAAGTCACACACGTTTCTCTATGTCAAATACTAGTTTTGGTGAATCTGTCTCGAGGACCACGGCACCAAATCTTATAAAGGCGGATCCCTTTATTTGGTTCCGTGGAATCCTGTCTGCAGACAAGATGCGCTTTTTGGGCAACTTCAAAAATCATAACTAATTAACCGTAAGTCCGCTCGAGTCGAGCCACCTATCATTTTAAAGGGAATTGAGTCTACTTTCACTTAAAAATACTTTCATGGCCTGAGTCTAATTTTAAATAAGTAAAATAGACCAAATACTACAGTATGTCTAAAATATTAAGTTTCGCTTTAACATAAAAACTCAAATTTTGAATCAAACAATTTAAGTTGGTATTCTTAGAACTTTGATACAACTTCTTTTGAAACTAATTAATTTGGAAATATGTTTAAAGGAAACTAATCAAGCTTGGTATACATCGTCATATTTAAACGCTAAATGACTTAAAAATGTTTTTCATTTTATGCTATGCTAAATGACTACTTGTTTATGTTGTTTGCATATATGGTGCTTGCTTATTTTCAAATTGTTGTTTACACTTGTTTGTTTGCATAATATAAGTGTCAATCTTGCCATGTTATTTATTCGCTTGTTTGACAACTTCTTGTTTATGCACAATAGGTCTTTGCTAGATTTTGTGCAATAAGTTAGAAAATGGTTTTACCATCACTTGTAGAATTAGATAACTTTCTTTGCATAGGTTATACTAAAATCTCACATAACTTATGAAATGTCATAACTCACTTAGCAATGAGTACTAAGTAAATTAGTCAAGTACTTTGAAAATGAAGGTTTTAAGGAGTGTTTGGTACAAGACGAAAACAATGATGTATGATACTATTTGGTTGTTTTTATTTCGTAGGATGATAAACTAACTTAAAACATTGATGTATGCTAACCGGTTCATGCGGGGGATAGCACACGGTGTTATCAATTTTACCCATTTTCACTTATATGTGAAAATCATTAGCCCTTGTTCAAAATCAATGCTCCACTATGTTTGTGTATGCGTTATTGACTATTCCTAACTAGAAATAGTTAATGCCATATGTTTTGAGAAAAATTTCGTGTTTCGAAAAGTCCCGATAGTTTAAATATGGGTCTCGTGAAGATTTCGGTCACCACGGACCAGACGGCACCAAATATTTGGTTCCGCCCATTATAGCTTTTGGTACCGCCATACCTGTACAGGCGGACCAGGCGGCACCAATTTAAGGGTTCCGGCTGTGTAAAGAAATGGTGCCGTGGAACCTACAGGTAAGTTGTTGAATTTTACTAAATCCTGCAATCTAATTTACCAAATTTTGTTTCTAGGATAGTTGTTAATGCTTATCTTTCATATCCTATTCAACACATCCTCAGTGGATTAACTTAGGATGTTTGACATGATCTTAGACACTTCCATCTCATTAAACTACCATCTTTGTATGGATTAACATCAAATCCGTGAATCCTTTGTTCCATAAATCGACACATTCAGGATGGTCATTTTCACACCTTCACTGTTACTTTTCCTCAGCTTAGCATTTCTTAAAGCAAAGTCAAAATGGCTAAATCTCAACCTCAAATAAGCCACTTAAGAAAACCACTAGGATTAGCATTCGATCTTGTTGCTTCATTAACTTGAACTCCTCATCCTCAGACTCGTTACCTCTCAACATCTCATCACCCATTCAAGTTGTGAACTTTCTAAACTTAAGTACTCCAACTCCACCACCAAAATCACCCACAATTATGACTACTTCACAACCATCCAAAACACCTTCACTACCAAAGTCTCCAAAACTTGTACTTTGTGCAACACCACCAACATCTCCTCACCCGCTTTTGGATGACTTAGATGACTTACCGAGACTAACAAATCTGTACTCATTATTTGCAAAGATATCATACACAAGTCTGTCATATGACTATAGATATTGTTTTGTATCTACATGTATTACCTCACTTGGTTAACATGAAAATAATGTGTCATCCTTCAAGACGATAAGTATTTACATAGAGCCATAACTCACACATATGTTAAAGACATACTATCAAGTCTTGTTATCCTTGAATCCAATATAAGCTTTATAATCTCAACAAATTAGGATTGACAACTTAAGTATTTCATCCGAAATATTCAAGTAAATGCAACTTACGATTGTAGTCATTAAAAGTCATATCCGAAAAATCAACACCCAAGTATTTTAACAAACACATGTTGAAACACTTATCCAAAGCAAATAACCCAATGTGCCACTTATCCCTCTTTGACACCTACTATCCCTCTTCCATCTTTTGGCACCATTAAGCGTATTGCTCATGAACTTCCAAGAGCATCCTTTAAATCAAACATGCCCTTTCAAGGTGAACCTATACCTCAGCCCCTAAGCTTCATAGACATAACCAAAACCTCAAGCACTTCACCCACTAGTTGTAGCAACCAATGAACCATAAGAATTAGTATCCGTACTTTTTGTGTTCAACATCTATGGACAAATAATCAACCTAAGTACTCCCATAGCACAACAAACCCCTACATCACCACATCCTTATTTAGACACACTAGAAGACCTACCATCTAGATAAACCAATCCACCATCCTTACCATCATTTGAATTCGTTGAGTGTATTGCTCAAAAGCCCTTGTGTCCAACACTTGTATTGAATCAAATGCACGCTTGAACAAACTCAAACATCCTTTCCCACATATAAGGACTTAGATAATTCATTATGACTAGAACCTCAACTATCAAATAAGCATGGTGCTCTTGGTAATTGTTGTCAATTTCCACTAGGTATAAGTAGTACTATCTTCACAAATTATCAAAGTATTAGTAATACTTTGTCGTTAAACTTCTGCATAAATTTCATTAAACCTCAAATCAACATTTTAACAACATATGTTAAAATGCAATCTCAAAGCCAACATCATAAACCCCAAGCAACAATGACTCTTGAGGAGTATACATAAGAAACTCGAGTGAATTCCTCTTGTCATCATCTAGTGAATATAATCTTTATACCAAGTTTATTTAGATGGGACTATCCGATTCAAACACTTTGGCTTTATATCTTCATTTAGGAAAACATGATGTTTTTGAAAAACGTTATGCCTAAGATTCATGCGTTAAGCTTTCATTTTGTTAAAAGGATATTGTATATCCTATGCATCACTCATGACATAAATAGTTGTGTTACAAGAGATTTCATTACACCTCATTGGCTAAATGATCTTGAAACAAACATCTACAAGTTCTATGAACTAGCATATCCAATTCATCTTGTCATACTTGTTTTCATAAGCATGATAACTTTATCCCATGGGATAATCTCATTTGTTGAAAGATACTATTTGTATCTATTTCCTTTCAAGCATACATCATAACCTAACCTTGCTCAAACCGAGTGCACATCCAAGGTTAAAACTACACATCTTTAGAGCATACACAAGATCTATTGAAGTTGGTAACCTCACTTAGATTCTTGTTAAATAATATTCCAAAGAGCTCTCTTGAGAACGTTCTTAGTTTAACATATTCCATTCTCTAGCCTTAGATGATCAATTCACATTTAAAGTACACATGGTACACACTTCAACTCAACATAAAAGATGTCATCCATTAGATCATACAATTAGTGTGTAATTTGAACAACTTTAGATTCTAAACATAAGATTCAAACACATCAAACACACCATTGTTAAAGCTCATGTGTATAACATGACGCCTTCATCACCTTAGTTATATTGCATATTAGTTAAGTCACATTAAGCCAAGTATTGGTAAACTATCATCTTTATGCACTTTAATATGCAAAAGTAGGAGTTCCCATCTTTCTAACATGAGAATGACTACTGGAGAACCTATTGCACTAGAAACTCAATTTGACCTAACGGTTGAATTGCTTCCTGAAGAGAAGTTGGGTATGTGGAATCACCCGTAAAAATGGTCGTGTTTAGCCTTAATTGAGCACCGCTAGTAATAGTCTCATACTCATTCTCGAACTTGAAAAATCTGTTTTCCTATACTTGCCTAAAGTAAGTGTTAAAACATTGATAGTTTGCCTCACCTAAGGAACACTAATCAAACAAGTAGTATATATGACTTTTCTTTCAAAACCACTTGCATTTCACTTACATGTGTTGATTACATGTTCTTGTTTGATACGATAAGTTGATTTGACATTATCTTAGTAATTGATAACTAAGTCAAATGTGTAAACCTTAGTAAAACCACTTGCATTGCACTTACATGTGTTGATTACATGTTCTCGTTTAATACGATAAGTTGATTTGACATTATCTTAGTGTTTGATAACAAGTCATAATGTATAAACCTTGGTATGGTTTTATCTTCATAATGCTTGTATTCTTGTTTCATGCTACTAAACGTTTAAACCTAAACTTTATTTGCATGATTCTTACTTTTGAATTATTTTTAGCATGATTAACATGTTACTTATGAACTCATAATATGCCATTTTGATATGTGATAATTTTGATATGATATATTTGTGTTTGAACGCTATTAGTTGGCATTCATTACATCTATGTGTAGTACGATCCAAATGATACATGCTCCAAATTGTTATGTCTTAAACATGGCTTGCATGAATCTTTCATTTTGCTTCTTGTCACACTATTTGTTTGCTACGTGTGCACATATAATCTGTCAAAGTGCTTTTGGTATGACAAACTTTTAGAAGCTTTTTATCTTACAAGTTAATCACATAGATTATTGTATATCCAAGTATGCTTAAGTGGCTAAGTATAACGACAAAACAATCTCATAATGAAATGTCTTGAATAAAGTCGTATTCTTGCATAATATGATTGTTTTGATGCCATCTTGTGTGGTGATTTCTTGTCTACTAAGTGCAATGTGTTGTTTTTGCTTATATAATATGTTATCATTTGATTTCTATCATGTTAACATCTTTTGTCACTAACAAATTTGTTTTGTAGGTTGATAACAAATTATTTGTTATCTCACTTGGTTCTAACTTTTATATGCTCATTTTGCATAATCCCCTTTATTGCTACGTAGATTAGTACTATGCTTTATGGGACCCCTACACTTGCATATAGTTTAAAAGCATATAGAATTAAGTTCTAGAGGGTTGGCTTTGCATTTTTGTATTTCAACCGACCTCTTTCCAAATCTCATTTTTGCTTCCGCTTTCCAAAAATCATCTCCATCATTATTTAGTTATAACAATACTCTAATCCTCTTCACTTCCTATTAGGAAACCACATGCCTCATCATATGATCATCTCAGATTAATCGAGAAGAGGTACGTGACTTTAAGGATGAAGTTCATTGTATGCTAACCATCATCCGTAAAAACATCACTAAGCTCATCTCTTTGTTAACCCGAATAACCTCCTAAACACTTTGTTGTCATTCCTTATTTGATACACATTATGTTGGATGTCCACCAATTAAGGGGGAGAGAAATCCATTCACATAATTGTCTTTTGTTAAATTTTATGTCTCTTAGACTCTAAAATACCAACACATAGGCAAACACCACTTAGCTAAAACCGGTTCATGAAACCACAACTAGTTCAACCTTTTTAACCTTATATCACAAGTTTGCACCAATACCTCATCAAGTGAAAAACACATCATGTGTTTTACAAACTTCTTCATCTCCACAATCAACGAATCTAGGATTTTCCTTAAACTAGCACCTTACAACTTCACTATCTAGAACACCATCATAGGATCTTATCCTTTTCGCTTAACATATATCATGCATGTCATTGTCGATGCAAATGATATATTAATCAAAACATCCATTTCCAACACGTTGGTCCATCTAACTCTCACTTATATGATGTCATTCTCATCCTCATATAGGTACTCATTATTAGTATTTTCCATATTGTCTTCACTTCTTTTCAAAGTGATAATCATCCATGTCGGTCAAAACCATGCTAATACTACATTTCCATTGTCACCTAGAATAGGTCATTTTATAATTCGTGTCAATCAATGAACAAATTTATCTTCATGTTATCACTTTTATATATTCTTAGATAGAACGCATTATTGATTACTCTTGGGTTGAAGCATATGAGAACTTGCTCAAAACAATAGGTTGTTAGCATCAATAAATCATTCAAATCATAACCCTTATGCATCATTGAAATGCAATGTCCATTCATATTTCTCTTAGCTTTGGTCAAACGAAGGATTGCATGAGTCTATATTTTTTATATTTGCTATACATATGAGTTTCTAACTCCTTAATAGCTTCCTACCTAATCACCACCACCTTCCATCACCACTTTCACTAATCATCACCACCATGGATTAGCGAAAACTTACTTTTGTAAATCTCGAGTCATCTACCATCACCACATGAATCCTACTAGTAAACCGACACCAACACTAGCACCACTAGTGGCACACCCGGTGGGAGACTTCATATCTTCTTTCTAGGAACTATTTTGTAGGTCTTTTATCATATTATATTCTTACTTTTCTTATGATTGTAATTAGGAGACTACACTTCATGCGACCTTTGATTATATCATTTATCACATATATACATCTTATTTTTCTTTTGAAAAAGATGAAATATATTGCACTAATGTTTTTCATTGTAGGTTCATCATCATATACACTCGATTGTATATAACTAACTCATCTAAGGATGAAGTTTGCATCAATTATTTTTCTTATTTTAGGTGCTTCTTGACACCCTAGAACAAGGAGGAATATCCTTTAAGCACTCGTATTGCATCGTCTATACACTTGGTTGTATATGACATATTTGTCTAAAGACAAAGCTTCTATTATACTAATATTTATTTTGAAGGTTCATCTTGCGCCCTAGAGCAAGGGGAGCTTCCGTCAAGAATTTACTGAGTGCATCTTATACACACTTTGTTGTATAACACTTACTTGTCAAATGACGAATATAGTTTTGCACTAATATTTGTTTTGTAGGTTTTAATCATACCCCGACGCCTCAAACAAGGGGAGCAACCGTCAGGGGAGCATGCACGCATTTAGCATCATTCTCACTTTTCAAACAAGCATTTGTGCTTCGATAAAAGTAGAGAAAATGGGCTAACATTGCTATGCATTTTCTTTTCATATATTTCTCATAATTTTTGTTGCATAAAACTAACCTTGATGTAGGTTAAGCCTCTTTATTTGATCCATGGATCCGCTACCAAACAAGGGACGGATTGAAGTGGACGGTTTAACTTCACTAGGGATGATGCAAGCTCGCCTTTTTGGGGAGAACTAAAGTTAAACTCCAAGGACACGCCCTTTTTGTTTCGACAAAATGGGGAGAAGAGTGTAAACGGAGAAGGTAATGTTAAGGTAGTAAGGATACAAGTAACCTTTTACATTTTGCTTGCTATTACGTTTACATATCTTTGTCATCATCAAAAAGGGGGAGATTGTTAGTGCAAATATTACGATATTTAATCTATACAGTCTCGTTTGTTTTGATTGATGACAAACATGTAACTTGTAATACATAACATAAAATGTACAAGTTACTTGTAATTACATTTGTCTCAACATACATTCAACACCTCTCGATGTCTCAAGTCCTCGTATGTTACAACACAGGTTCGTACATGTTTGTTATGTGGCATTATGATCAAACCCATTAACAAATCATATAGAATGTTTAAAATACGTTTAGAGTCACTAAGTATTTTTATAGGTTAACCATTCTATTTAGAACCTCATTTTACATTTTGCATTCACAAGTATTTCAAAGGTAACTAGACATTTTATTAACTAGTTACATAATACATTTTACAAGTTTACTTTGATAAACCTTTTAATCTTAAAATGGAAATACATGTTACATCATGTCATGCATCATCTTTGAAATCCTTGGAAGATCACTTGAATATTTTGGTTAGATTGGCACTCAATATATCAAATGTGATTTTAGTAAGATTTGGTAATATCTTGGAAAGATTTGAAGAAAGATTTTTTAGATTTTATGTCAGACCCCCACGGTACCAAAATGGTACACGGGCAGAACCCTTTTGAGGGTTCCGTGGTCCGTGGACGCTCTTGTCCATTTTGGCTATAAATAGCAAGCCAAACCAAGTTGTTCATTTATCCCTTTTCAACACACTTTCTCTCTACCCTTCTTGCATCATTTAGATCTGTAGATAACAATGTAGAAACATACATTAATCTCCCTCACCATCACATGATCATAATGCTTCTAACATTCATCTTTGTTGTAAGCATACTCTACATCTTGATCAACCAAAGAAAGCTTGGAGATCTAGCCATCTCCACTCATCACAAGCTGAAGATCTATCACAACAAGTTTAGGGAACTTGTGATCTTCATCATGAAGGCTTCCTATCAATGGAAGTTCATTTAGAAGTAGTCATTCATATCCATTAGACATTTGTGTCATGGATCATTAGTGTAAACATCATTGCATCATAACAACACTTTATTAGATGGTTTATGTGTTTGTGCCATAAAACACAAGGTTTGTTATGTTGGGCCATAAAACATATTGGGAGTGGTTGTACCCTTGTAAAAGAACTCGACATCTAGCTTAGTGTCGGAAATATTGTATAGGCGACGTTAGGTTGGTTCTACCTCGAACTAGAACCCGGTATTTAGCTTTGTACCGGAAAAAGTGTAAGCGACGATTGTAAGGTTTTCTCCCCGAGAAGGGAGCTTGTTGATTTAGTGAAGTAACTCTCGAGTTGGGTACTCGGGGAGTGGAGTAGGGCGGAAAGGAGATCCGTGACCGAACCACTATAAATCCTCGTGTTCGGTTTGCACTTTCCTTTATTTATCTCTTTACTTTTATACTTGCACTATACTATTATTTGTGATGTGGTTTGGTGTTCATGATAATGTGACAACTTAGTTTACTATGCTTTATATTAGTCACAAACAATAATTGGTACTTACATATTTTAACAAGCTTTATAAGCGATTTGATACTAAAGATCTAAAGTTTTTAAACGGTAACGATTCACCCCCCACGTTTCCACGATTTCTCCCACTTTGCATGGAACACATCCTACACTTTTATAAAGTCCATACATAACAATTACTTATGTATTAAAAGAGTGTATTCTACTATGTAGATGATGAATTATTCATCAATGCTATTAACTTGAAATAATTGGGCATGCAATTTCTTTCTTAATAGTTCTACTATTCCAACAATTGTAAGTAGTACTTTTAAATAGTCAAAACAAAACAACTAGATAAAATATGCTAGTTTGTCTTTTACCAATTATACAGTAATTAGTCTAGCTTCTAATTTAATAACTCGTAAAATATGCAATTTTCTTAACTATTAAAATTTGCTTCTGAGTTATGTATTTAGAATTTAGACAATTCTAATTTGTCCTATCATACCTTTCTTCATTCATGAAAAGGAATAGGATTGAATCTCACTCTTTCTTATGAAAAGAGGACTAGGTTCATTCTTTTAGTAACGTTGACTCTACTAAAACCCTTACAGGTGTAGATCAATTTTACCAATACAGGAATAACCTACGTTTACGGTTTAATGTTGCATTAACACATTTAAAGAATTAACAAAATTCAATTTTAGTATTTTCGATAATTAAACTTTTCAAGAAAATAAAATACCCAAGGTGATATTCATATAACCATAGAATTTTCTCGAAAAACTAGGATCCAAATTATCATAGGTTCATTACATCAGTTGATCTGCTAGCAACGAACGCATATAATAAGGTAATCTGTCGAACATTAATTGGCAAACAATTTCCAACTCCTAGATCATTATGGGATTTATATTTTCCAACGCTATTGCAAATATGAACATGTTTCATCCCATCTTATGCCATTGAGTCCGTGTCTCACTTCCTACTCAACTTAAGTGTCTAACTTAAAGAACGCAAATATGTCCATGTAAGGTCCGACTTTACATAGAGATTTACCTCTCCATCACAATCTCGCCAAGTAATTGTCATGACGTAAATTGCAACTTCAAGTGTTCCTTTTAATTAGATGGCATATAACTTAATTTAAAAGGGTGCTAGTTTTGATTTTATGTGGTCAAATCAAATATGTACAAAGATGTCATGCATTCATCTTGTAGCATAAATTTAATAAAAAAACTTTTATTACCAATTCATAAAGATCAAATTATCTTTGATTGAGGTATTGGGTTCACCAATCAAGGAATTTAGCGTTAATTATCGTCCATTATACCGTACTTTTGCATAAGTGTAAACACTTAGTGTTTCGGATAATTACCACCGAAGTGGCGCATGGAATTAAAACTAATTCGCCCTTAAGATGAGTTTGTACATTTATGGCTTACTTAGTAGCTCCATTCGAACTTCTGTGGGGTAGAGGACCGAGTAAGCGTAAAGCATAACCTAAGACATCCTTTCAGTGTGATGTGCACACTTCTTTATTAACCCTTTATAGTTCATTCTAGTGGGTGAGCCGTTCGGACCATATGTACCAAAGTCACCAATCAATTAAACTATTGAAAACTTAACTCTTCCAAAACAAATCAAATTTCGCCATTGTTTAGTCCGTATTATTTTTCTATTCAAAATTACCCTTTGCTTAAAACTGTCTAACATAATAAACAAACAAGTAACAAATAAAAAATAAACTACTAAAATAATGCACACATAATAAACAATTTATACGTGTAAACAAGTAGCCACATGCAACTTATTCGATAAAACCCTATTAATAATCAATATCTAGGTTAAATTAATGTATATATTAATTAGGGCTTTCACTCTCTCAATTGAGAGTGAGCCACATACATCGATTTAATCGATTATAAACCCATAATTAATGATATACCAAATTGCACATAATTGATTCATTAATATATATATAATTGGAGTCATCCCCAATTCAAGATTTATCGTAATTAAACATGTCTCAACAATTAAACAATTTATCAAAGCAACTTATCCATGACTAACACGCATGTATAATCATGGATATCATAACAATTTATACAAATAAGTCACAAGATCGCATATAAAATTCCATGACACATAACAAATTATTCACGAATTAATCACGTAATCAATATTAATTCTAGGTTTTAATAAGGTTAGCAAACAATTTTCAAAACCCTAAAAATTTATACATGTGTCGACTTAAAAGAATAGGGGAACGCCCCAATAATTAAAAAAAATCGACCAAACATAAATTAAACATAAACCCTAGATTAACATATCAAACAACATACAAGTATTTTTTTTATTACGCGTTTATGTAATTAATTACTCATTAAAAACCAATGGCTCGTGATGCCACTGTTGGAATTATATAACATGACTAATCATAAATATAAACAATAAACATCAAGTACACATGCGGAAGCGTATAGGATTTATTAATGAACAATTAATTAACATAAAAGAATATGCGTACATTTTCTTGATTCTAGCCGAACAAGAATCAATTCCACAAACTAGCAATTGGATGAACCCTAATTAGGGTTTATAGAATTATGTTAATTACCCTCACTGCTTTGTAATTCAATCCAAGATAATAACAAAAGTATGTTATTACTATGTTCTGCATACACACGCACTAAACCGAATTAAAGTAATGCTAGTTTTATAAAACAAATAACTTGATGTATTTGAAAAGAGTAGATCGACCCCTATAGGGTTGTACGATCGGTTTGTATTAAGAAAACACACAAACAAAGTTTTAGGTTTAGCTTAATGAATACCAGAGATCCAAAATCAAGACCCTGGCCTCAGTATATATACCCAACTAACTTGGTGATCAAGTTTGGCTTTGTTTCCTTTCTCCTTGGCCGATCATTGGTAGGCATCCCAAGGGATTCCGGAAACTTCCCAAACTTTGCAATCTAGTCCTTTTCCAAATACATTTAACGCCTGCTAGTCCATTACATTAATTACTTAACGTTCGTTAGTTATTTCATTTAATAAATAAATAAATATAACATTTATATTTAATTATTAACTTTAAATTCTCATACGTAAAGTGTGCAATCCCATAGTCTCGAGTTCGATCCTAACACACGTCTTATTAATTTATTGTCCATAAAACCAACAGTTTTAATTATGTACGAGACATGCTATCATAAGATAAGGAATTAATGTGTGTAAGACTGAGTGAATTATTCACGTATGAAACAAAAGGAAATAAGTTTTTAGTGGCTTACAAAGGTTGAGAATACTGTGAAATTGAGGGTGAACCGCGAGAACTATATATGCCAACCCGATTTTAGCTTTCAAATTATACCCCATAATATAACTATATAAAACTCTAAGAACCTTTTAATCTTTGTATACTTTGCTTCCAAAACTCTTCCTTTCTTTCTTCATAAACTGCATGTGGTCGCGAGTGAGTGAGGCAAGAGTGTGAGTTTGCAGGTTTGAGTGAATTGTGATGAGCTGAGGTTAGTGTGAGAATAACATATGCAAGGGTTCTTTTTATATTGATCCAAGTCATGGGTTATACATTAGTTTAATATCTAAACATACTAGGTTAATTAGTAAAATAGGGAAGCTAGGGTGGTATTTCTTTGGCAGACGCATGCATGCTTCAAAAGTGAACCATGTTTCATGGTTTAGGAGTAGCCTAAGTTGTATAGTTTTAGAAGCAAGTAGAAAAAATAAGAAAGTAGCATGTGTTGACTGTTAAGGGAGGGTGAAGCGTATGTATTGTTTGATTACACTTTTCATGATGCCTTCTGATCAGGGGCGGTGCCAGAAAATTTTTCAAGAGGGGGCAAAAGTTAAAAGTTGGTTTCAGTAGGTTCATGTCAGTAACTCGACCTTTGTGCTATAATGAAATTGATTTTACTTTTTATGAAAGTGAAATTTTCTATATTTGTTTGCGTGTGAGAATCAAAACTAAGAATTGATGATGATATGCACAAATTTAGCACATACTTACTTATCAATGTTAACACATGTAGTTGAAGCAAAAATAAAAAGGTAGATAACAAAATAACAAAAATCTATAAAGTAGCACAAGAATCAAACAATATATCTCAACGAAAGTGCAAATGTCGTTAACCACTTGATTTTGATGCAACTATCGGATACATTTTCACAATTATATTATCTACCCATTTACAGGGGAAAAATGAAATTTCCTAATATATCGACATTTTCGAGTGAATTTTGTGAGGGCAGCTGCCCACACTGTCCCCATTGTGTTACCGCCCCTGCTTGTGGTTTGGACAATTTCATACGCAAGAAAGTATAAAAAAAAGGGGGGGCGTGTGGCTTTTGTGTTTGTGGTTTCACGCTCGACAGTAAAAGAACAAGGAAAAGAAATGTCAAGAATTGTCATATCTAGCTTGGAGGATAGGGAGCACATTCTCATTGGATATTGAAGTTAAGCAAGGTTTATGTTATTCAAATGGTAGGTTCATGTTTAGGGTGGCTTGCTAGTGACTTTTGTCCCTTGATCTCATACACACACACGCATGATATATGACCAGGAACTCCTTACAAAAGGCCGGAGGTCCTTTCTACCTTTGGTAGAATTGGAAGCAGCCTCTCTACCTTAGGTAGGGGTATGGTTGTCTACATCTTAACCTCCCCCATACACCGGAAAAGGTATTGGTTCCCCATAACCCGTGGAAGATGGCATTGGGCGTTACTTTACTTTTTTTTTAGTGATGTTTGAGTTTGTTTTTTTTGTGTTTGCTTTGAGTCGACTGCCACAGAAACATGGCGCTATTGTTTTTGTTTGTTGGGTAAAATGCGAGAATCAGATTATGTCATAAATATATGTGCTAACAAAAAAGAATGGAATTCTCATGCATCTAAGGTTCTTTCTATTTGAAACAAATCATATTTAAATATGCGGATAACCTATTGTTAACTATATTCAAATATATTTGATAAGAATTCTTCAATTAAATGACTCAAGCACACATTTATATCTTCTGATGTTTAACCAAAGTAATGGCTCAAGTACTTTTATTTTTGCCATTTTTTTTATTCTTTATGGTGTGCCTGAGACATGATGTATATATGCTTTTTGACAATGAACATGAACAAAATTTACACTATTCAAATGTGTCTATATTACTATCAAGGGTGCGTGTGGGCTGGGTAGTAGACAAGGCCCAAAAAGAAAAGTAGATGGGTTGGACTTGGATTGGCAAGCAACGACGCCCAAGAAAATAAAATGAATTTGGATTGGATCGGGTTTGGGTTT
This sequence comes from Chrysanthemum lavandulifolium, assembly GCA_022545495.1. Lineage (NCBI taxonomy): Eukaryota > Viridiplantae > Streptophyta > Magnoliopsida > Asterales > Asteraceae > Chrysanthemum > Chrysanthemum lavandulifolium. Next base: position 182,851,264 of record CM040238.1, read on the forward strand.
AGAGGCTCGGTGAGATAAAAATATAAAAGTTTATTATATATTTATTTTATATAATTTTTATTATCGAGGTCGAGAGGGAAGTTTCAATAATTCGTATCTTGTCGGTTTTGGAGTTATTCATGTTACGCTTACGTAATGGTCTATAAATTTGTAATTCATAAAGAAAAAAATATGGCACCAAATTCGGTATTGATTTGTGTTTATGTCTTGTGAATTTGCGGGTTCTTACAATGGCAATACCGAATGGACGGCAAACACTTTGCAACCTTCAAATTTGCAGCCATGTGACTAAAAATAATAATCTGAGCCATCTCGATTTTTTTTTTATTTATTTTTTTTTAACATTACTCATTTTTTAAAGTAATATATATGTAATAGTGTAAAATTACCTCGTTCGTGTAAAACGGTGATGTATTCATCGTTAACTTTTATAAACCCGTGATTCCGCACTTGCTCCTTCTTGCTAGCATTAACTTGTTTTTTCTTTTTCTTTTTTGATCTTTTATAAACTTTTGATTTTCCAGCAAGTTAACTTGTTATTCGGTTTTATTTTTTTGTGAATGCATGATCTGCTAAGTGCTAGCAATTTGCCTATAAACTCAAACAAGAATCTTCAATAGTGAAACTGGTACAAACCAAAAAAAAAAACGTGTTTCACAAAAACATTCTCGTGACTCATTCGTACAAACTGAAAGTGTTACAAAGTTAAAAGACATACAAAAGAAATAATACAAGCTTTTTAACTTTGTATATTAGATTAAAACTCTCGTGACTAATGACAAGTTTTACATAAAAAAAAAAGACGAAAAAGAGAAAAAAGGAAGGACAAAAGTACTCCTCCCTACCCTACTACTAGGGAGGGTTTGTAGCACCCTAGTAGTAGGGAGAGTTTGTATGGAGTGGGATCCTCTCAAGTTGAGAGGATCAACTTGAGTCAAGTTGAGACACTATGAGCCATCGGATCAAATCCAATGATTCCAATCAAAATAACTACTTTTGGTTTAAATCATTAGATTTGATCCAACGACATCATAGCTCAACTGACTCAGCCGATCCTCTCCACTCGGTAACATCTCATTCCGTTCCGAGTTTGTATAGGGCATCCCTTTTATTTGTTTGTGTTCCTCTATTTAGTTTGATCCATACCTATTACTGACATTATACTATTCAAATATATGATATTGGGTCGTGTTAGAGGGAAAGGTACGTGATAACTTGAGTTATCAAAAACAAAATAAAATGTCGAATACATCATTATTACATCGCTTTAACATTTCATAATTAACACCTAAAATCACCCATTATTATAACACCACATTAACACTACTTTTTGAGACCCACATTTTTTAAAAAAATTTACAGATTACAATATAACCTCTTTAACTAATTTTATTCATTACATCACCTTATAAATAATGTTTCATTCATTAACAAAAAGTATAAATTAAAAATACTAAAAAAAACATATGAAAATTTAAAAACATGCGAAAAGTAAAAATACATACAAATTACAATTATTTATTCATATTGTTTTTGTTCTTGATGTCATGCCGAATGTAACAACCTGTTATTTTTCAGACTTATTTTAATAATAAATTTTATTTATTATTACTTATTTTTTATTTACGAACTTTCCGAACTCATTTGACTTTAAAACGAGAAGTTATCTCATAAAACGTGAAAATATCTGAAAACGCTCAAAATGAGCATGTTTTTAGTTGTGTTATCGTTAGTTTTGTGCATGATAATTGGTTATATTTTTTACATAATTGTTGCGAAATTGCGAAGAAAGTGTACTTGTATGTAAATGTAGTCAGGTATTGGAAAAGACGAAGAAAAGTGTTGAAAATGATGAATATACGCGCATTTGGATAATTCCCGAGAAAGAGGTGAAAGAAGAAACCACACGACTCAATGATTTGAAGCACGAAGTGTCACAATTCTCAAATTCCGGTCATTTCTTAAATTATATATGCATCATATTAATTCATTCATGGCATTTCATTTCACATTTAACGCGTAATTTTTATATTTAATAATTTTATCGCGTGAGTTATTATTTTAAATATTTAACCCGTTACTTTCAAAAATGATCCCGAGGTATTTTTAAACTTACATTTAGTCTATAAAACTATATTTTTAGTTTTCCTAGTGTTTCTAATTTATTTGGTACATTAATCGTTAAATTTTAATTATTACGTCGTTTTTCTTAAAATTGTACGATAATTATTTTATCACTCAATTTTCACAAGGAATGTATTTTACAATTTTATTATCTCATTACATTCTATTTTGACCTATTAAAACTTACTTGTACCAAAAACTTCCATTTACCTTAACTTAACTTTATTTTACTTACACTTTCTTATACTTGTACAAGTAAATATATATACACTATAAAAAAAAAAAAAAAAAAAAAAAAAATTTTGGGAACCAATCCCTAAAATCCGCCTATGGGGAGGTAGTCAAAATTTGGTAGACTTTTCCTACATAACTAGATTTACACTCATATTAGTTACTTCATTCATTTCACTTTCATTTATTCAAGATTTTGCTCTTCTTTTTTTCTTTCTCTATAAACCGCCTTATGAGGATGTCAAGAAGGGATCAAAGATTTTTTATCAAGTTCAAGCAAATCAATCTAGTATATACTCTATATAAGGTTTTGAAATAAAAACCAAGAGTATTTAGGCTAAACCTTGTTACTTTCACCTCATCATTTTCACTAGTAAGCTTGTTTTTATCATTTTCATGTTTCCTTTTCATTTTCATATGTTTCCTTTCATTTTTGGAACTAATATGCATGATATGTGATTTATACCATTTTTCATGATTTATTGAGTTATATATACATATTGGTCATCCTATAAATATTCCCATGGTATTATTTGGTCTTGATGGTGATTAGGAACCCATGACACCCTAAGAAGGTGTATGGTAGGATTAGATTAGTTTTGGAGTTGATTTGAAGGGGTTAGAATAGGTTTTGTCCGAGAAAAACTATTTTCGATAACTATATATTTGGTTCTGTCCTTAATTCGAATTTCTGGAAAATCCGACAGTTAGTACGAAGTTTTGGCCTTGATATTTAGAAAATATACTTTAAAAGCGAATCCGTGGCCTTTTGAGCGGATAAAAGCGGAGTTATAACGAAGCCGTGGTGAATTTTTAAAGTTTGACGAAAAAGTATTATTTTCGGAAAATTCAGCATGCAGTTTTACTCTATTCGGGTCAAAAACGAGCCTTAAGCTTCACAAATTATTTCGACTAGTCAAAATATATTAGTTTACTTGATACGAAGCTAAGGACATATTTTACGTGAAAGCGGTTTGAAACGACAAATATATGCGTTTTTATAAAGTTGCCGTAACTATTATTTTACGAAAAACTATATTATTTTTACGATACAAGTATTTTAGTAGTTATAACGTCCATGTTTGCGGTGATTTTTAACCATGATGTGAAACTTTTGGAACAAAATGTCTTCTAGTAAAATCAAGTTCACCGACCATATTTTTCAAAACAAAAGCCGTTTGTCAAGCGGAGTTATGGTAAATTATTTACGGATGTTCAAACTTGGCGAAACTTATTTTACGCACACAATTAGCCAAAATCACTATCTTTAACCCTTGATATCTTTATGATCGAGACCTTTTGGACGAAAACTCTGAGCTGAAACTTCTAGATATCGATACAAACTTTCCAAAACCGTCGAGTTCGTTCTCTAACGATCGGCGTACACCATTACGACTACTTTTCGAAGCCATTTTTGTTACTTTTATAAAAATTCCGGCGACATTGTTTTGACGAAAAGTGGTAATTTCACCAAAAATCATTATAAAACCATTGTAGGATGACATTTTGGCGTAAAAGCGGTAAAGTCATTTTGAAGGGTCTAGGCGTCAAAAGAGTATTTTTCGACGATTAGTAATATTTTCAAAACTCGCTAATGGTATAAATAACATACGAAGTGCATGCATAACATTACATTGCAACTCATTGCATATCATATCATTCGTGATAGGTCCCGGTTAACACATCACATTATACCTCGGTGTACTCACTTTTGTCATCGCCTCAGTTTATCAAGTGAGTAATCACATCCCCTTTTTACCGTTTTACTATATTTTGAAATGAATGCATGAACCATACTTGAATTAAATTGATCCTTACAATTGTGAACTCTTTTGACTTGAATATTTGAACTTATTGAACCGAACTTATTGAACCGTCGTGTTATGACCTTGTCCTAAAGTCTCCAATGTTCGAGCATCACTATAAAGTCTCCCATGTTCGGAGCATCACTATATAGACACCTTTGTTCGTAGTATATCTTTGGGAAGAGGTACCCAAGATATCTTTGGGAAGAGGTACCAGTATATCTTTGGGAAGAGGTACCAAGTATATCTTTGGGAAGAGGTACCCAGTATATCTTTGGGAAGAGGTACCAGTATATCTTTGGGAAGAGGTACCAGTATATCTTTGGGAAGAGGTACCAGTATATCTTTGGGAAGAGGTACCCAGTATATCTTTGGGAAGAGGCACCCAACATAACTTTGGGAAGTGGCACCCAACTTAATTTGGCTTCATCGTTAGCATACCTAAATTATTATTATATTCGTGGAACTATATTGTGAACTATTATGACCGCTTATACTTGACCACTTGACGCGATATATTTTGTGCAATGGGTTGTGTACACAGGTTGCAAGTTTTGTATGGGCGAACTTGGGCCGAGTGGATACACAATGCCTTTGCTTTGTGGACTATTTTTGATGACCGCAACCTTTGACTCTTTCTTACGAGTTTTCTTATGTTTGCTAAGCGTGTTTACTCACCAACTATTTTCATAGTTGACCCGTTTTTCTCTCATGCATTTCGGTGATCGTTAGTAAGTTCTTTCTTCCAAGTCTTGCATAAAGAAGTTTTCTTTGGTCGCTACAAGTCGTATGTAATAAAACTCAATATTTTGGAATCTAAACTTTGTAATATATTTGCCGATGATGGCTAAACTAGTATTGTAATGGAGTATTATTTCTTTTTAATCTTAATGTTGGTATGTTCTATTATCTTGTGCTTATGTTCCTTAGTTACACCTCGTGTTTCGCCTCCGGAGGTGTGACAGTTGGTATCGAGCCGGGTTATAGAGAATGCCGATTTTCAAAAATAAAATCACAAACTATAACAGGAATAAATTTTTTTTGTGTATTATTTTATTAAACATTGAACACCATTCGAGTCAACTAGTCCTATCGTTGCATCGTTACTCATAAATTATACATAGCCCGATCAACTATGTCTAATTTATGAAGAACCATGCAATGATAAGAAGGGTAATTTTAAATCATGTTTGGTCGAGTCTTTTGAGTCGGTCACTGAAGTTGCATTGGTCGGGTGGGTATGCATAGCATGTTTTACGTTCACGTCTACATTACCGTACCTTGTTCATGTCTTCTCTTTTCCATCTTTCGACTTGTTAGACATAGCATGTCTCATTCTGTCATGTTTCGATCACTATAACACATTACCACCGTTCGCACCTCATCGACTTCGTTAGAATGTCGTTTACTCAACCCGATGTTTTGGTCCTCTGTAGGATCATGGCCGCAAGAAACACTGCGCTCGGGAGGTAACAACAACGGCAACCCAAACAACAATGACAATCCGGACAACAACGGCTGCTGGAATAGCGGATCTACTCACTCAAATTATAACCCATCTCGATGCTAGGCGAACCAACAACGGAGAAGGTACTTCAAACGGCGGTCAAGGATGCGACTACAAAACTTTCATGACATGCAAGCCAATGGAATTTCATGGTGCGGGGTGCCATTGAATTGCTAACACGGTTCGAGAATGTTGAGTCGAAGCTTAGTATCACGAAATGTCTTTGAAGGAAACAAGGTTGAGTTCTCTGTTGGTCTACTACGGTCGAGCATTGACACGGTGGAACAACCAACTACGAGACTAGAGGAAGAGGGCTGCAAATGCATTATCTTGGGAAGCATTCAAGAAACTACTAACCGATGAGTCTTGAGAAAAGATGAAGTCGTAAACCGGAAGAAGAATTTTGGAATCACTTGATGGTAGGAGTAGAGATCGACAAGTACACGATCCGGTTCCACGAGCTAACTAGGATGGTTCCTCGCATGGTTTCCACCGCGAGAAGTTGATTGACCGATATATATGGGGATTGATACGGAAATTGGGAGGATGTCACCGTCGAAACCAACCACTCGCAAGCCATTGTGAGTATGGCGTATCGCGGCGAATGATGTGATCAGTGCGGAGAACTAGCAAAAGCAAGCGACAATGGACGAAAGCGGCAGGGAGGATCACCAGGAAACCGAGACCGAATCGGCAAAACAAGAGGCGTGAATAACCCGAGAACTATGGGCGATCACCAGGCGCAAAGGATATCGCAGTCCACATCCTTTGTGTACTCGATGTAATTATCATCACTCGGGAGGCGCCGAAGGTGCGACAAATGTGGACAGACGGGCCACTTCGCTCGAAATTGCTCAAAGCAGGCGGGAATCAGGGACGAGAAAAGCATGTTACGAGTGTGGAAGTCTAGATCACCTTGCAATACCGTCCAAAGTCGAAAAGAACTCCCAATCAAGGAGGAAATCGTCCAAACTGGCGTTGGCAATAGAAGGCCCACAAGATCGAACATTGAAATTCCTCCGCGCGTGGTCGAGCATTCTATCCGGGTACCGAGGAAGCCCGCAACGCTTAACGGGTACATTCTTTCGAACAACTACCTTATTTACATGCGACATGATTTTGAGTGCATAACTTCCTTCCAATCTTTACGTTTACGACATTGATTAATTTGAGACCTATTGATATCGACCTTAGTTGTTATATATTTTGTTGATTGGATTTGATTGTGTAAGCAAATCGAATATCGAGCGAATCTTTCAAAAGACCTCATTCGAGGATGTGGCATCCTACCTTTCTAACAACTTGTTTCTAGCTTGATCTAGTGACAGTTCTTGTTTGATGAGTTGCGAAAATCAAGCTAAGAGACAAGTTTACTCAAGTCGGTTTAGTTTAATCTCATGACAGTTCTTGTTTGATGAGTTGTGAGATTAGATTATAATCGACAACCTAAAGGTCTTTTGAGAGCTACGTTCGATATTGGGTAAGGTTACCCTATCAAATCTAATCACGGGCACGTACTTAGTTGAATGGGGAACCTATACGCATGGGCATTGATATGATCACTTAGACTATTCGTACGAGCATGAACTTTTAGAACTCTTGTCGAGGTTCGGACCATAGTATCGTTAATCGAATCATGAGGACATGATTCCGCTGACATGGGAAGAATGTCACAATTCTCAAATTCGGTCATTTCTTAAATTATATATGCATCATATTAATTCATTCATGGCATTTCATTTCACATTTAACGCGTAATTTTTATATTTAATAATTTTTATCGCGTGAGTTATTATTTTAAATATTTAACCGTTACTTTCAAAAATGATCCCGAGGTATTTTTAAACTTACATTTAGTCTATAAAAACTATATTTTTAGTTTTCCTAGTGTTTCTAATTTATTTGGTACATTAATCGTTAAATTTTAATTATTACGTCGTTTTTCTTAAAAATTGTACGATAATTATTTTATCACTCAATTTTCACAAGGAATGTATTTTACAATTTTTATTATCTCATTACATTCTATTTTGACCTATTAAAAACTTACTTGTACCAAAAACTTCCATTTACCTTAACTTAACTTTATTTTACTTACACTTTCTTATACTTGTACAAGTAAATATATATACACTAAAAAAAAAAAAAAAAAAAAAAAAAAAAAAATTTGGGAACCAATCCCTAAAATCCGGCCTATGGGAGGAGGTAGTCAAAATTTGGTAGACTTTTCCTACATAACTAGATTTACACTCATATTAGTTACTTCATTCATTTCACTTTCATTTATTCAAGATTTTGCTCTTCTTTTTTTCTTCTCTCTATAAACCGGCCTTATGAGGATGTCAAGAAGGATCAAAGATTTTTTATCAAGTTCAAGCAAATCAATCTAGTATATACTCTATATAAGGTTTTGAAATAAAACCAAGAGTATTTAGGCTAAACCTTGTTACTTTCACCTCATCATTTTCACTAGTAAGCTTGTTTTATCATTTTCATGTTTCCTTTTCATTTTCATATGTTTCCTTTCATTTTGGAACTAATATGCATGATATGTGATTTATACCATTTTCATGATTTATTGAGTTATATATACATATTGGTCATCCTATAAATATTCCCATGGTATTATTTGGTCTTGATGGTGATTAGGAACCCATGACACCCTAAGAAGGTGTATGGTAGGATTAGATTAGTTTTGGAGTTGATTTGAAGGGGTTAGAATAGGTTTTGTCCGAGAAAAACTATTTTCGATAACTATATATTTGGTTCTGTCCTTAATTCGAATTTCTGGAAAATCCGACAGTTAGTACGAAGTTTTGGCCTTGATATTTAGAAAATATACTTTAAAAGCGAATCCGTGGCCTTTGAGCGGATAAAAGCGGAGTTATAACGAAGCCGTGGTGAATTTTTAAAGTTTGACGACGAAAAGTATTATTTTCGGAAAATTCAGCATGCAGTTTTTACTCTATTCGGTCAAAAAGCAGCCTTAAGCTTCACAAATTATTTCGACTAGTCAAAATATATTAGTTTACTTGATCTGAAGCTAAGGACATATTTTACGTGAAAGCGGTTTGAAGCGACAAATATATGCACGTTTTATAAAGTTGCCGTAACTATTATTTTACGAAAAACTATATTATTTTTACGATACAAGTATTTTAGTATTTGTAACGTCCATGTTTGCGGTTGTTTTTAACCATGATGTGAAACTTTTGGAACAAAATGTCTTCTAGTAAAATCAAGTTCACCGACCATATTTTTCAAAACAAAAATTTGTTTGTCAAGCGGAGTTATGGTAAATTATTTACGGATGTTCAAACTTGGCGAAACTTATTTTACGCACACAATTAGCCAAAATCACTATCTTTAACCCTTGATATCTTTATGATCGAGACCTTTTGGACGAAAACTCCTGAACTGAAACTTCTAGATATCGATACAAACTTTCCAAAACCGTCGAGTTCGTTCTCTAACGATCGGCGTACACCATTACGACTACTTTTCCGAAGCCGTTTTGTTACTTTTATAAAAATTCCGGCGACATTGTTTTGCGACGAAAAGTGGTAATTTCACCAAAAATCATTATAAAACCATTGTAGGATGACATTTTGGCGTAAAAGCGGTAAAGTCATTTTGAAGGGTCTAGGCGTCAAAGAGTATTTTTCGACGATTAGTAATATTTTCAAAACTCGCTAATGGTATAAATAACATACGAAGTGCATGCATAACATTACATTGCAACTCATTGCATATCATATCATTCGTGATAGGTCCGGTTAACACATCACATTATACCTCGGTGTACTCACTTTTGTCATCGCCTCGGTTTATCAAGTGAGTAATCACATCCCTTTTACCGTTTTACTATATTTTGAAATTTGAATGCATGAACCATACTTGAATTAAATTGATCCTTACAATTGTGAACTCTTTTGACTTGAATATTTGAACTTATTGAACCTTGAACGTGTTATGACCTTGTCCTAAAGTCTCCAATGTTCGAACATCACTATAAAGTCTCCCATGTTTGAACATCACTATATAGACACCTTTGTTCGTAGTATATCTTTGGGAAGAGGTACCCAGTATATCTTTGGGAAGAGGTACCAGTATATCTTTGGGAAGAGGTACCAGTATATCTTTGGGAAGAGGTACCAGATATCTTTGGGAAGAGGTAGTATATCTTTGGGAAGAGGCACCCAACATAACTTTGGGAAGTGGCACCCAACTTAATTTGGCTTCATCGTTAGCATACCTAAATTATTATTATATTCGTGGAACTATATTGTGAACTATTATGACCGCTTATACTTGACCACTTGACGCGATATATTTTGTGCAATGGGTTGTGTACACACAGGTTGCAAGTTTTGTATGGGCGGAACTTGGAACTGAGTGGATACACAATGCCTTTGCTTTGTGGACTATTTTTGATGACCGCAACCTTTGACTCTTTCTTACGAGTTTTCTTATGTTTGCTAAACGTGTTTACTCACCAACTATTTTCATAGTTGACCCGTTTTTCTCTCATGCATTTCAGGTGATCGTTAGTAAGTTCTTTCTTCCAAGTCTTGCATAAAGAAGTTTTCACTGGTCGCTACAAGTCGTATGTAATAAAACTCAATATTTTGGAATCTAAACTTTGTAATATATTTGCCGATGACGGCTAAACTAGTATTGTAATGGAGTATTATTTCTTTTTAATCTTAATGTTGGTATGTTCTATTATCTTGTGCTTATGTTCCCTTCCGTTACACCTCGTGTTTCCGCCTCCGGCGAGGGTGTGACACGAAGATTTCTAAGTTTCTACACCAATAAAATATCAAGTTCTATTGAAGAAATCAGTGCCGAAAGCGAAGAAAAAGTATGCATCGAGCCGAAACGAGAAAAGGGCTAAAATATTGTACGGATGGACTCCAGCCGATTGGTCGGAGCCAACAACCGGATCAGATGGATGGTGGCTAAAGGGAGGAGACAATCGGTTGCATCCCGCAATCGATTCGGCTGGGCAGTCTGCTGTTACAAATTCTCGCATTTATTGAAGACTTAACTTCCCTTAATCATTAGAGTTCGATCATTTTTAGTTATTAACTCCTGGAGGAAGTTTTGACTTGTATAAGAAGGGTATCTCATGCTATATAATGAACCTAGACTTATGCTCTAGGTGTGACACAACCTTGAGAGTAATAGTCTTACACCAAAGCTATTACTAACTAATTTTATTCAGCCTAAAAGTCATGTAGAAGTTGTAAAAACGTCCAGGAGTGTATTGAGTTCAAGTCTCAATCATTTGGTAGTGTTTTGGAGTTGTTACGGTCCTTCTAAGTCGATTGGAGGAGTGTGGATTGCTATAGTTCCACGAATTAAGTTCTTGTAATCCAAAGCTAGGTATACTTTGTTACTTTACAATGAACTTTTGTTTTTATGAGTTATATGAAAGTTATGTTTGTTACTTGTGTTTTGTTATGATTGTTGTGATGGAGTGGTTCTTGAATATATTTGTGTGTAAGATGTAAACAATTGTTTGAGTGTTCTTATCTATGTGATGCATGATAATTCTTCTTGTTTAATGAGTTTGTTGAGATAACATCTAGTCTTGCTTAATTAGTTGGTAATAACATTTAAAAGATAAAAGGTCGAAAGGATTTCTCTTAATGTTTTTATTCAGAAACATTAGTGCACGAACTAGTATGAGATATGATGATTGACACTCGTCATATTTACTTATTGAAATGGACTAGAAACGATTTCATCACGAAAATGGCCGAAAGGGTTCGTAAGAACAAGTTAGATAAGAATTTATTTTCAAACAAATGGATTTAAAAAAAATAATCAAATTGGTTAATAGGCCGAAAGGATTAACTATGTGATTTGATGCAGGTATTCCGACCAGGATTTTTGATTTTTGATTTCGATCTCAGAAAAAAGAGTCATGAGGTTAAAAGTTGAATTTTGGGTGTATTTTTTTTGGCGAAAGTTTTTACTTATGAATAAAAAGTTGATTTTTATTTTTTGGTTCTGGTAGATTGGTGGGAAACAAGTTAAAAATTTGGAGATGGAAACATGGCATGATCTAGCTATGGTATAGTTTATATGAAATTATCACAATGGCGTGATGCCGAGGCTTGTCTTTTGAAGTCCGAAACTATCAATTACTACTTTGCTTCTAGATTGCATATTACCGATATGTTTACCTTTTCTTTCCCTTCCTATTTTGGTATTATGTGCAAGCTCTATTATTTTTACGACAATTTCAACCAATTTAGCTGTAAGTGAGACAATTTGGCGTTACAGTCAGTTAATAATGGTAAAACACTAAACTTGCAACTTTTTTTGGCGGTATAACCCTTCAATTTATTTTGCACTTTAATTCCTTTAGCTTCTCTTGGCTCATTTAGGATCACACCACGACAATAAAACAAAAAAAGGGCATAATCGAGCACATAATGGAAGTTGGTCAGTCAACCTTAACATAAAAATAAAAAGTTGAAGGCACAGATACATTAGGAAAAGTAGATGTTTTTAACATGATAAGGCACACAATATTAATCTTGAAATTGTAGCTCATTCTACTTTGGATTGTTGTAGGTTTACTCTATGAAGCTAAGGATCTCGAGAAAGAAGCTCAAAATGCTTATGAACTTGCACTAGACTTGGAACCCCACATGTGCCGAGTCCGGTTTCCATGGTCGTGATAATCGACGAGTCGGAGGCAAGTCATTAGATCGCCAAAGCTTCTTGATAGAGCGTTACGACTAGATAGGTTGAACTCTTGACTTGGTATAATCTTGGTTTGTTTTACAAAGAAGATGGTCCAATGTTCTTAAAGGAAGTTGCTAACTGCTTTGAGGTTGCTAGCATACTCGAGGAAACAAAACCAATTGAGCCTTTTAGATAACTACCGTTGTATTGTCGATATGAGCTATTTATACTATATATCATTGTTTTATAGAGACGTTTGTATCGTGTGTACTCGAATCTTGATAATGAACGGCGGAATGTGACCAAAAGTTTTGAGCAATTCTTTTGTTGCAGCTAATGTCGGTTTTTTTTTTTTTTTTAAATAAACTAGCAGTTCCAACTTCCAACACAAATTATATAAACATTAATGAAAAGGCCTGAGCAATTTTTTTGTGCGATGGTCTATATATAAACTTTATTGAAAAGAAAAATTAAAAAAAACCCGTATATATCATAATAAAAATCCTTGCCGTAACACGCGAGCGCTAATTTTGTCGTATGAGAACACATTTCTAAATCGTATGTATGGAGACTATTTACATACAAAATACTTATAAGAATAAAAAAAAAATAATAGAAAAATAAAATAAAATGAACACACGAAATTACCCAAATGAAAACCGAAAAGCCCAGCCCATAGCTCGCTTTGCAGGAGAAAAGTCCAGCACAAGTCAAGTAACCTTAAAAAGGGGGAAACAAAACCTAATAAGTCGTGTGTTGGTTGTTCATTTTTTATCAACATCAATCGCTGAAGCTGTTGATCAATCTTTCGGTAATAATTTTTAATTTCAGAGTTATTTATTGATTAATTGTTTTGGTGCTTATCATCATCTGTTATTAAAAGAGGAAAGTGAGGGGGTGTTTGTTCAAGCTTATTTACGGGCTTATCTTCTTTTCGTCTTATTTTGAAATAAGCTTTTTATTACATAATAAGGGGGTGTTTGTATAAGCTTATATATGATTTCGGCTTATTTTGAGACTTATGGGCTTATATAAGAAGCTCATAACTCTCGAAATAAGCTGAATTTGAGGCTTATGAAGTATAAGCCGACATTATATAAGCTAATCAGCCCACATATAAGCTACCCCCTAAACTTATCTAAGCCCATATGTGCCAAAATTAGCCAAAACAAATGGAGCTTATGAAGCATAAGCCAAAAACATATAAGCCCATAAATAAGCTTAAACAAACACCCCTGAATATGAGGTTGCTAAGCATCTAAGCTTACAAGAAAAACCACCAAAAATACGTCGAGTTTTGATTTTTTAACCTCAAACTAAATTTCCCAAATACACTCGCCATAAAAATAACTCTTTTGTTTCAAAATCATCTCAAATTGAATATCACATTTTGCAACGCATTTGATCTATAAAGTAAGATCAGCTCGCCATTATACATCTGAGACAATTTGTATTCGTCTTATTGATGACCGATAAAAATGAATGTATGTTCAAACACAAGGTGGTCTGAAAAATAGATACAAGTAATAGGTTAAAACAATGTATTTATGACGGGTTTTTTCATGTAAGCTTAAATGTCTAACAACCCCATATTCACTTTCCTTATTATAAAAATAAGAAATTAGTAGTACAGGGAATACTTGTTACTCTTATTTTGGTAACATAATTACTTCTTACATGTTTGTTACCAGATGGAGCCATCTTCGTCAAAGAAATCAAGATTGAATGTAAGTCTATTGTTTTCGTACACATTATTATTTATTTATAAATTTACACTGATGGCATTGTATTCTGTATTACAGGAACGTAAGAGACCGAAAATTAATAACGGGTCTGGTACGCGTGCAGTACCTTCTACATTAACGACAAGGCCATCTACGTCATCAGTGACACCTTATGTACCGACACATGGAACAAAAATATATATAAGTGCATTGTCACCTTCTACACCAACACGAATGGGACCTTCTACTTCAAATACAATCAGACCTTCTACACCATCAATGGTACCATCTACAACAATACCAGAAATATATGTAAGTCTATTGTCAATATCCACATTATTTATATATACACACACACACACACACACACACACACGAATTTACGTGGTTAAGATGATGATGGCACTGGTTTTGTATTACAGGACTGGACGCATTCTAGAATAACTTCTGGTGTAAGTCTACTATTAATGTTCATGTTTTTTTTTTTCTAATATAAATTTACACAGTTAAGATGATGGCTCTTGTTTCGTACCACAGGAAAGGCAGGACTTGTTACACTGGGCAGTTTCTACAGGAAAAGCAATGGCAGATCCTGATGTAAGTCTATTATTAACACATTATTATGTTTTTCTATATAAATTTGTTAAGATGATGTCACTGGTTTTGTAATACAGGAATGTACGAGATTGATAAAGTGGGCATATTCTAAAGCACAAATCGCAGCTGTTCCTGTTCCTGAAGTAAGTCTATAATTAGTGTACACATTATCATGTTTGTTATTTAAATATAAACTAACACAGTTGAAATGATGGCACTGAATTTGTAATGCAGAAAGGTGAGAGGAGTTTTGTACAGTGGCCAAGTTCTATATCAAGAACGGCAGATCCTAATGTTAGTCTACTATTAACTTACGCATTATCATTTTCTAATATACATTTACACAGTTTAGATGATGGTACTAGTTTGTATTACAGGAACCTAGGAGGAAAGTCTTAAAGTGGGCCCAATCTACATCAACAGTGAGAGCTCCTGATGTAAGTCTGTCATTAATGTACACATTATCATTATTTTTATATATATGAATTTACACAGTTAAGACAATGGCTCTGGTTTTGTAATACAGGAACGCAAGAGATGGAGCCTTCAAGAAGAAATCTCAAAGCCATTTGAAACCGCACTGAAACGTCTTCAAGAAGAAATAAAGCAAAATGAAATTGCAGTGAGACATGGTCACCTTGAAAATGAATATGGTTACACCGACTTGAAACAAGAGCATATGCTATATACTTGCCAAAAAGGGGTGCCTGGTGTTTATGAATGGTATATGTTGCTTGTGATATATGTGCGATTTTACTTTCTTTGGTAGGTAACATATACATTTAGTTTTTTCTTCTGACAGCCAAAATGCCTTGTGGATATGGCCTAAATTAAGAACCAGCATAGATGGAGGACCTAGAGAGGTTGGAAAGGTAATAATATTTTTTGTCGACCATGGGTTTTGAACTTGAGTTTTTTTTAACTGTAATTATATGTTTACGTGTGTTCTTTTATTATCATAGAAAATCAAGGAAAAGTTTCCGGAATCTGACATGATAGAGGGAACACCCTTCACAAATGATCTTGGTTTTTTAACTATAGAATTATCAGGAAAATGGATTGCTAAGGTATTTTTTTTTCTTTCTTTTTCTTTTCCAACTCTTTTTTAACATACAATACAATTTTCACTTAGATTCCTCGTGTTTTCTGCAGAGCATTCATAAGATGCTAAAAGATGGTATAGATACATGGCCACCAAAACTTCCCGTCGAAAGGGTAATTGTGGACTATCCCTCTTTGGATGAGGAAATGCATGTGGATTTGTTTCGCCGACGCGCTATCGGATACACGCTAATGAGTATTCTCAAGTATTCTAAAGTTGATGTGACCATCGGTCATCCTACTACGATCTCGTCCACACGTTCTAAAGTACATATTCAGATCTTTGTTATATTAAATCGTATTATATTTGCATCTATATATATTATATGAAAAAATTACATTTTTAGCCTATTTTTGATATAAAATAGGCATATTTTGCACTTTATGAGTTTATATTTCCATTTATTTCAGAGGGACAGGGCTCAAAAAGTGTTGAATACATGGTTTCCGAATGAAGAAAGGCAAGATCAGAGAGATTTTGACAATGCTTATAAAGATCTCTTAGCTTTGTGGTACTTTACTTGCTAACTTTATGAAAACATCTATATCAATGGGCTAGTAATAGATTTGTTTTTTCTGGTAATTTTATTCTAAGCAGTGTTACATTTCACCAATGTTATATGAATAGTGGCTTTTAAATTTTCTGTCATATGTAAGGTATGGACTGCAAAGAGCAGATTGGATGGTATACTTGACTCCTGTATGGAAACAAGAGTATATTGAATGCTTGACAGTAAGTAACTTTTACACAACAGCATAACTTAACTGATAACATGTAAAAAATAAAGATGAGACATGTAAAAAATAAAGATGAGAAATTGACTCTTGTTTTTTCCAGGCTGCTAAACTCGAAGAGCGTGTCAAAAGTAATAGGCACAAACCCGCAGTACTGAACTGGAAGATAAGTTGTTAGAAAAAGCTAAAATTCGTGTGGCGGCAGAACAAGGTATATGAGATATTGTTCATTAGTTCTTAATTTGTTTTCGTGAATGAATGTTACGATTACCAAAATTATATCTTTTTGTTAACCATAATAACGGGATCGATTTTAAAATGGCTAAATTTCACAATTTTCTTTTTATCAGCCGAGGATGCTAAGTTGCTTGGATATACTCCTGAAGCAGTTTTAGATTGTGTTTTATTGTAAGATTCTCATGCTTTTATCATAACTTTTACCCTTATTTGCTATCAATATTAATACATACAAGTAGAGTGCTAAATGCTAATATCCTATTAACTTGCTGTAGTCAAAATTTTGATTTCCAAACTTTTATATATTGAAGTTAACGCTGGCTATTTCCTTTGTTTCATAAATGAGATAACCTACTTTTAGGTCAAAGTTTTGTACTCATATACTCAATGAATTGGGTTTTGTCTTCTTAACAGGTATGTATTCCTGAAACACAATAGATTGGACGAATTTAAATTCAGTATCAAGGATGAGATTCTCAAAGAAGAGGTACTCTTATGATTTTCTTCCATTACTAGTGATGATGCTATTGTATATCTGTATTCTCATGATCTACTCAAATTGCTTGATATATAGGGAAATACTTTCATGTATCTATTAAATACACAAGCCAAAATTCGTAGAATTACTGATGCTTCTCGTAAAAACATCAATGAGTTAAAGGTACAATATCTTTTCGTTTCAATGTTGTTCCATTCTCATCTTGGACCAATATTATTGCTTTCTTGTTCTTAAATATTAAGTTAACGGATATACATGTGCGCTGCAACAGGCTTCAAAGTTAATACTGGGTACAGATGAAGGATGGGTGAAAGGTGAAGAACGGATTTTAGGATTCCGATTACTTGAGTTTACTGAGGTAAGACTATCATAATGAACTTTTAGTATATCCTTGAACGTAGAAGGAAAAATGAAGTGAAAAGTTTGGTTTTTGTTAATTTTCCTAATCTTGTGAATATGATTATATTAATCATATTATTGTAGTAATACTTTTTAACTTTCTTTTCCAGGCCCTCGAAGAGTCTTGTTTATCTGTCCTGCCACACATCCTATGTGAATACCTTTACGATTTATCAAAGAAATTCAACCGTTACTATTCTTGTGTGTGCAAGGTACATACATATGTTTTTTCTCATACAATATTGAATTTTAATTTCTGATTTTCTCAAACCAAAGTTATTTTTTATAAAAATAATTTGATTTTTATAAGGTATATGTGACTATTTTGTCGTGATTATAAAAGGTGAAATTTGTGATTCTCCCAAACCAAAGTTATTTAAAAAAAAAATTTATTTGATTTCTAAAAGGTATACGCGAGTATTTCTGTCTCAATTATAAAGGTGTAATTTTGAAATTTTGACAGGCTGGGTCTATTACGGATACGAGCACATTATTGCTGTGTGAGACAACTGCAGTGGTAATGGAAAAAGGCTTTCATCTTTTGGGGATCACTCCGGTATGTGTTGTCTAGTAACTTTTTTCTTTAATTGGTTTCTCGGGTCGGGTTTTTTTCCCCTTGATTCTTTTATGCAGGACTATCTTTTGTTTATAAACCATGGATTATTTCTCTTGTTTTTTGAGGGACTATTTGAGATTTATTTAAGTTTCTGGGTTTAAGTTATTTCATCTAGATTGGTTTGGGTGTATCAAGAATCAAGATAACATTAAAATTGGTTACCATACTACTGAACAGGTCCATAGCCAGTTTTATACTTCTCAATAACCAGTTTTAAACTTATCGAATCAGTTCATGACCAGTATAAGATAACATCAAAACTCATTACCATATCATAACTAGTATAAAAAACAAAGCTATTCACAATTCCACATTTTATAACCAGTTTTAAACTTCTTTTTTCGTGTAGACATCTCCATTCTTTCCGGATCAAACTCTCCCCAATGCAAGTGAGTTATCAGTGACCCCTCTGCCATTGAGATTACCATTTTCCGCCGCAAAACGATCAGTGGGTGTAATTGCTAGGTAACTCCCGGTTTTTTATGTTCAAAATAATTGAATTTTTCTATGCTAAGTTTATTTTCATTTTATGAAATTTAAGTCAAATATCGGGTTCTTTGCATAAAGTATCGTACCTTTTCATTATGCCTTTGAAAATGACACTGAAGGTTGGTCATTTTGTAGTAATTGTAATATCGTATATAAATAAAATCAAGATTATGTATATATTTGTAACAATTTTATTAGTTTTAACTTTACAGTGTTTGGTTAAAATTGTAGGTAATGTGTTTTTTGACTTGTAAAATAGAGAGAATCTCATATATCACCTTAAAAATCTCCCTAATTTCATATATGAGAAATGCTAAACTCACAAATTTTAGAAAAAAAATTCTCACATGCACATGTGGCAAATGAGGTGCACCAATTAAATTTTATATTATTTTCTCTTTCTTTTTTTCACTCTCAATGTTTAAACGACACGTGTACGTGTGGGAATTCTTTTGTAAAGTTTGAGTGAGAGTAGCATTTCTCTTTCATATATACCCAACCCTATTCTTAAATTTCATATATACCACCTAATCTTAATTTTTTTTAATTAGTGAAAATTCTACCCTTGTTTTATTGAGCACCAAAAGGCCAAAACCCTCCATTTTGAAACGTAAGAGTTTGACAATTAACATTAATTTATTTTAAATGTTCATTATATCCTCAACATAGCATGCTTTTCACTTAGTAGGTACCGTTAAACATAAACCGAAGTGTAGCCACTGATGGTCTCCGCCATGGTGCCGCCATGTCAGGCTATGCGCGCGGGGATTTTCAACCACCATGTGTTAGGTAATTGGGCCAATTTGATATTTCAAATGTATTTAATGGGCGATTTTAACAACCTTGTAAAATGTTTTAGGTAACGGGTTATGGGACCCAAATTTAATATTTCAAATAAGGTAGATATGCTTCCAATTTAATGGGTATATATATGATGAGAGGCAATTTAACAATTGAGTTGGGTATATATGATATTAGAGAGCTTTTTAAGGGGATATATGAAATTACCCTGTTAGGATTAACATAAATGAGTTGTTGCCAAAGGCGAGGGAATAGACAGTATGTTCTTTTAAGGCACTCCTTAGAAATTCATTAGTGTTTCTCATGTCTACTGTGTACATGACAAGGACTTTGCCCAACTTAGTGCTATACAACTGCTGAAAACAAACAAGTCCTCTCGCTATCTCTACTGCATAATTTTTGTTCACTGTTGCAACACACTTTACTTATCTATAACTGTAACTTTTATTTTTAATTTGTGGATGTTTCGATTTTCATCAGGGATCCACCTAGAAATTCTCGGTTTCAGCTCTGTTCGTTTCTTACCAGTACTGCAACACATTTGGGGTCTGATAAAGTGGGTAGGGTGTTCGGGGTTATTTCTGTATCCGACAAGTACGGGATACTATCACTCGATGGGGAGTCTCGCTTTTTTGAGCCTGACTTTGCTCACGTTCCTTTATTCAACCATAAATGGTGTGATCCCATAACCCCGACCCACTCGGGGCTTGTATACATAGGGAATTCTGGTCATTCAGTTCCGGTCTCTTCTTCTATTGAGGTTCGTATGGAACTCTATGTTGCTAAGAATGAGGATGCTTGTTATCAAGTTTGCAATCACAAGATAGAAATAGACCTCTCAGATTTCTGCGACCAGAAATCAGAAAGTGCATGCGGTGTTCTTACTCTTTCAGGAAAGGAAGGAGCTACACATCTGTTTTATATTCTATTAAAGGATGCAATAGATGCTTATGTGGAGGTAAAGTTTGAAACCATGAAACCTGATCGTGAAGTTCGTGGGTATGTTATTGCTTATTATGGCGATGACTTTCTTACAGAATGTCAATGTCCACCTTCAGTTAAATATAACTACATGTCTATACTCTTTCTACCCAATCATGTTTTAGAGAATGGTGTAATTCAGTTGATAAATTCTTTACTGGCTGTGCCCACCAAGGGCTCACTTGTAATTAGAGCATACTTGGAAGATGTTAAGTCTGGAGAAATGATTATGAAGAACAGCTACAAGTTCAAGTCGCAACCTTTCGGTAGCAGCAGCTTCGGTATCATTAGTGGGACATATTGCCAGTTTAATCTAAAAGTTGACTTGAAATACCAAGCTTAATATCTTTGATAACCATCTGGTTGGTATGTTATATATTGATGACTAGACAATCTTATGATGTTAAGATTTATATGAACTTAGATATTGTAATCCATTATGTTTAATTATATGTATGAATATTTGAACTTACATATCCTTTCTATTATATTTAATTATGATTGTTGAATAATGGAATCAGGGAATCAATATGTGGCCACAGTGAGTATTAGCTGATCATAACGATGTTGCAAAAGAACTGCTTAAAACTTACAGAAATATAAGCCGTGTTAAACACAAGATGTTGAAGTTGATGATTAGGTACAAACCTAATCATGATGAGGTTGACCTATCTACATCGTCACAAAATTATTTCGCTTTTTTTTTAAAGCAGCGTATCTTTCTTTATAACTGGCGAGAATTAAATTATCTTTTATAATATTTTTGTTTGTTTTATCTGATAGTTGATTAAAACACAATTCATTAATATAATTTGCATTAAATATTATATCGACACATCATATATGATATTACAATCATAATGATCTCAACCGAAATTTTGAAAAAAAAAGTTGTTAAAATATATACTATGAAAGATAATTTAATTCGTGATAATTTATCGCGTAACGATTAACGGTTTGCGAGATATTTAATTTTTAAAAAGGGTGAAAGTTTATTATAATAAAAATGAATTGTAATAGCCATATCTAGTAAAATTTTGAAAAAGAGGATGCTATACATGATAGGTTTTAATAGTTATATACAAATCTTGTTAAAATTTAGAGGATGCTATAATAGCTTTAAAATTTATTTAACTAGTCTTGTTTTTATACTTGATCGCTTGAAAAAGGTTTTCACTTGTTACCTTAGAATTTTAAATTTCATCAGTTTGGTGTATCATATTACCTAGACCACTACAACAATGTGGGCTTTCACGGAAAATATCGAGGCTTCACGGAGATATGTCCCTGCGAATCCTTTCACGAGGACATGTCCCGCGAAGTCCCCCGTGAATACCCTCTCGGGAATACTTTTCCGGGGACTAAAGCACACTTTTACCGGGGACAGGTGGGTCCCGCAACCATTTTACGCTGGTCAAACACGTCCGACGTGGCACTTACTTTTGCCATGAACATGTCCCCGGGAAAAGTGGCAATATAAAATTAGCTTTTCACACTTTCGCCGGGGACATGTCCCCAGGGAAAGCCTCTGACCCATTTGACAGAAAATTGCTGCAAAATAGGTAATTTCCAGATTTTTTTTGGAATTTTTCCGGAAAAAATCTACAATGTAACAACCTGTTTTCCGAACTTGTTTTATGCTACAACAACACAAATTCGCTAAACATAATATCATATATAACCATCAATCGGTAACATAGTCATGTGTTTCCAAAATCGCCAAAATGGTGCAAAAACCGTTAACACATGATCATCTACAAAACTATACATAAGCTACCTATCCGCAAATGGTCCAAAACTATACGTATAATCCATTTAGCGGGAATACTAACCATGTTATTCTCTACACACATATCCTAACACATAAGGCTCGAACTCGTGTTCTCGAAGGCGGTTTTGTCGATTGACTTCCAATATCTTCGATTCTTTGGGTTTGTTCAAAGCTTAACTGCGTATTTTAAATAGTTTAGGGTTTTAGGTAATGAGAACTATCCAAGCATCGGGTATCAAAAAGAACCTTTAAACCATTAGGGTTGAATTGGTCATTTTAACAATTAGGGTAGGAGGGTAGGATGGTGGATTTTGGGACCTAAACCAAGATCTTGGCAGGGTGTTGTGGTCCACCCCCTTTCATGTGTAATAGCACTTTAACTCGATTAATGTGATCATGTTGTTTCATTTGCTTGTGATACAAAAGATTTGATCATGTTTGCTTACGAATTTTTGAACAGTGTGTCTAGGGTTGAGGGTTGGTGAAAACATGAGAATGGTGTTAGTGTGTCTAGTTAAAGTGCTATTACACCATTTCCCGACATCATTTCATTCTCCTTTTTACAATGATCTTCCCAAAAACTCACCAACAATTCTCTCCTATATTATCAAACAACAAAATGAAGTTAGCGGCGGTGACACGTGACTTCTACGATGGTTCTGGCGAGGAGGTACACGGTTTCTTGGTCCGATGAGATACGAAAGTGTCTGACCCATTTCTTATTACGGTTTGTTATGGTTACGATGATGAGGTTGGATCTTGAAGGGTAGAAAGGTGGTGGAAAAGGGTTTAGCTTGCTTTGAGAGTTCATAACTGTGTGTATATTTTTAGTGTGTGTTTTTTGGTGTGAAACTCTGTGTTGTGTGAGAGAGAGAAAGAGCAGAGATGATAAGAAGAGAGATGAAATGGTTTGTAACGATAGTGCTGGAATGGTGTCGAGTGAAGTGGGGGTTAATGAGGCACTGTTAGAATCGATGCTCGAGGTTGTTTAGACCTTATCTAGGATTACAATAACATTTAACATGCACAACGGAATAATCAAAGAACAATGTTATTGTATAAAAGTTTCTTCGTCATCATCTCTAACTATGTCACTTAGTCTAGGCGTTTACAAGACCTACACCCTAGACACACACACACCCCTTTAGACGTCTACATATTGGAAGACTTGTACATTGAAACCTACACCCCATGTCCTCTTTATATACTAGAGGATTAGGGTTTACAATCTCTACAAAGGACTAAATAATAAATCTTATTTTGCAAGCAAGTCCTTTCATCTTTTTGTATGTTTCATCTTTGTCGCTTTAAGTCCTTTTGTTTCATTCTTCTATTTACTTTGTCTCATCAAATCAAGAATCCCAACAATCTTCCCCTATTTGATGATGAAAAAATAAAAAAAGTCGTGTATGACAAAATAAACAAATGAAACAAATCTTGTCTTCCTTTGTCTTCCCCTTAATCCATGCCATGCCATTCAAACATCTCTTCCCTTTTTTTTTATCAACAAATAGGGAACATATGCAAACTTGATCTTGACCACCACAAACCAATACCACACATCCAATCCATCCTTCCAATGTTTCAAATTACCCTCCATGAAGTTTTCCGCAACTAAAAATGAACTTGAAACAATAGAAATCTAAACCATCAGTAGTAATACTAATCAATAGTAGTAAGAATAAAAAACTTCCCCTTGAGTGGTGCATGAACATCAAATCAGTAAGCTCCTTGTAATGATCACTTGTGAAGAAAACCAAATATAACGAATTTGATGAAGAAGTAAAATCACCCAAACTTGTAGCTTATGTCTTGTTTATCCACGTGACTCTGAACGTATACTAACCAATGTATAGGGAGACCAAAATCTCTTGACAATAATCACTGAGCACAATAACGTCACTCCTTTAAGTGTTATGTCAATTCTTCGTCACAATCATTTAAGCACGAACAAGTTATCTACAAAGTGTAATCACCCACTTTGAGATATGATAAGAACACAAACCTGTGAAACTCAACTACAACATCAAATAAATGATATTCAATCGTCTTCGTAATCACTTTTTCAATAAACCCAAAAACGAGCCTTTTTTTTTAAAACCTTTAAGAACATAAACCAAACTCCTTGTGTGTGTCACCAAAAATCCATAACAATTATCACGCTCGACTTCCCCTTAAATCGAAAACCATATATAGTACAACAGTGGAAACCAGACATGCTAACAGTGGAAACAAGTAAAGCTAGCAGTGGTAACGAGATAATATGGCAGTGCTAATCAAAATCGCAGCAGTACAAACTACAACAGGGGAACAAAAACACGTGACCAACTATTAATATGACCTATGAATCCTCAATTAATACCACTTTGAAAAGTACCACGTTAGCCAAGAAGAGAACTATCAATTCGAGCATACTGTTGTTCCACCAACAGTAGAGATTAGTGAAGTAGGGACCACCACCAATCAGTATCTCAACCAATTAGAGTACCAATTCAAATATGAAACAATGCAAACCCACGTGTTCTCTTCAAATTCATATGATCAATTAAATCATGAGACCGGCTTTAAATGTGTACGAGGTAACAATTGTTAAATCAGTTGTATCAGCCAATCCAAATTCACCTTATCATGCACAAGATGACAGATCAATCTTTAACTCATCAGAACACCTTTGTATCTTAGACCCCTCGATATAATATTAAATATCAAACGAATTTCTTTCATGAAAATCCTAGCTCATGTGTAATGACCAGACATGTATAACACAATGATGAATATCACCAGAAATCATTAATGGAACAACATATTATACCTTGTAACAAGAAGTGGAAACAAATATGAAGGCAGTGGTAACTCTCGAGCGTAGCAGTGGTAACGGAACACTAGCAGTGGTAATCGATATGCTAGCAGTGGTTCGAGAAGCTAACAGTGGAAACTAGACGTGAGAACTCGCGAATAGCAGTGATAACAAATCGTCATGATAACCGTTGAGCTCGAGCGAGATTAAAAATGTGCAAAGGCAGCAGTAGTAACACGAACATGATGAGAGCAGTAGTACGCACTTATGAAACTGTTATAAAAGCTCCATTGCACAGCCTTCATGATCCTCTCACTTAACTCTTTCTCAGCAGCCATTTTTATCACAGAATAACTTTCGACTCAGACCTCAGATGAAAGATCCCTCTGGTGAAAAGTTAGATGAGTATATAGAGAATGTCCACCTAATATTTCGTCATGATCCAACGGTTAACGAAAAAGTTATACCTGTTTGAAAACTGACCTGCAGAAGCATTACGAAATTTTTTCTAGATTTGAATTTTTCCTCTTTTTCCAGAAACCTTGCGAAATCCTATATATCAAGAGCAACCCGCTCTGATACCACATGTTAGAATCGATGCTCGAGGTTGTTTAGACCTTATCTAGGATTACAATAATATTTAACATGCACAGCGGAATAATCAAAGAACAATGTTATTGTATAAAAGTTTCTTCGTCATCATCTCTAACTATATCACTTAGTCTAGGTGTTTACAAGACCTACTCCCTAGACACACACACACACACACACCCCCTTTAGACATATACATATTGGAAGACTTGTACATTGAAACCTACAGCCCATGTCCTCTTTATATACTAGAGGATTAGGGTTTAAAATCTCTACAAAGGACTAAATAATAAATCTTATTTTGCAAGCAAGTCCTTCCATCTTTTTGTATGTTTCATCTTTGTCGCTTTAAGTCCTTTTGTTTCATTCTTCTATTTACTTTGTCTCATCAAATCAAGAATCCCAATAGGCACCCTCACAAACCCTTTCATATCTCTCGCCACCATTCCATCACTATCATTACCAACCCTTTCATCTCTCTTCTTATCATCTCTTACCTCTCTCTCTCTCTCTCACACACACACACACACACACACACACACACACACAAACACAGAGTTTCACACCAAAAACACACACAGTTATGAACTCTCAAAGCAAGCTAAACCCTTTTGCACCACCTTTCTACCCTTCAAGATTCAACCCTCATCATCAGGTAACCATAACATACCGTAACAAGAAATGGGCTGTACACTTTCCTGTATCTACTAGACCAAGAAAACGTGGACCTCCTCGCCATAAACCATCAAAGAAGCCACGTGTCACCACCGCTAACTTCATTTTTGTTGTTTGATAATATAGGAGAGAATTGTTGGTGAGTTTTTGGGAAGATCATCGTAAAAAGGAGAATGAAATGATGTCGGGAAATGGTGTAATAGCACTTTAACTAGACACACTAACACCATTTTCATGTTTTCACCAACCCTCAACCCTAGACACACTGTTCAAAAAGTCGTAAGCAAACATGATCAAATATTTTGTATCACAAGCAGATGAAACAACATGATCTCATTAACCTAGTTAAAGTGCTATTGCACATGAAAGGGATTGGACCCCAACACCCTGCCAAGATCTTGGTTTAGGTCCCAAAATCCACCATCCTACTCTCCTACCTTAATTGTTAAAATGACCAATTCAATCCTAATGGTTTAAAGGGTCTTTTTGATACCCGATGCTTGGATATTTCTCATTACCTAAAACCCTAAACTATTTAAAATACACAACGACATATCTTACCTTTTGGTCTCGACTGTGGTCGCGGCTTGGCCTCGGATGTGGTCTCGGCTGGGGAGGCGGCTTGGTCTCGGTTGTAGTCTCGACAGGAACAAAATCAATAAATTAATAAACTACATAATCCATATATAAACTATAGAATCCATATAAACTAAAAAAAAAGCATATGAGACTATTACAAGATCGATTAACAAAAGGTAGAACCTTAATAGTACTGTTATGGTAGTTTAATTAGAATATGCATTCAATGACATAAGCCAATGCTTAACGAGTGCATCCAATATACTTGTGAAAGAATTAACATAATGCATATTTATCATTCATATAAAATGTTCTTAACAAGTCACCACTTCTTATTTTGGTGACAAATTAAGATGTAAATGACAAATATATTGTAAAATCAGCAACTAGGGAAGGTAATTGCCACCTACAAACAAGCACTACACTTCTAAAAGGGTGTTTGGAACAGGAATTGCATTTAGCAGATATACAACTTATAATATAAACACTTCAAAGAATTAGTGTTTAGATATGATCATATGAGAGTAAATAAGCATGTTCCAACCTGCTAAAATAAGGTTACCTATTTTGTTCATAATAAGGGAAGTAATTTGTTCTATTCAGCAAACACTTAAACACCCTCTACGAACCTAAAATTTCTAACCACAGATCGAGGTGGGATACAAATTTTCTTAAACATAGGCTAATATTAACAATGAAGCATACCAAACTAATTTCCTATATAATAATTAATCAGAAGCACTAAGAATTCTTATCGATTAAAAAAAGGCATAAAGTACTTAACATGAAAACCAAAACACAACTAAAAAATTACGGCTGTGGTCGCGGCTTGGCCTCGGCTGTGGTCACGGCTTGGCCTCGGCTGTGGTCAAGGCTTGGCCTCGGCTGTGGTCGTGGCTTGGCCTCGGTTTGGCACCCGTGACAACCTGAAAACCAAAACACAACTAAAAAGATTAAATCTAACACTCAGACTATGATTGATATACAATATTGCATCAAAATGAAAACTCACCATCTTCCCAGATAAAAAATTTCAATGCGAGTGTGGTGGTGCGGTGAAGTAGTGGTGGTGGAGGTGGTGCGGTGATGGAGGTGGTGCTGTGGTGAGCTGAGGTGGTGTGGTGATGGAGGTGGTGCCATGCTATGAAGATGAAGATGAAGGAGGTGGTGCTGTGCTATGGTGAGCAGCGTGGGGTTTTTTTTATCTGATTGTGAAAGCAGATATGGGTTAATAATTGAGATGGTTTTTACGATTACTTTTCGGCGAAAACGTTGTTTGTCTTTTAGCAAGTCTTTTGCCAGGGACATGTCCCCGGGGAAAGTAATGGCGGGATAAAGTAAAAAGATGGGAGGGAAAAATAAAAAATTCGTGAAACTTTTCCCCGGGGACATGTCCTCGGCAAAAGGTCTTTTAATCAATTTTCATATTAAAAACAATCGTTATTATCATTTTCAATAACTAAAATTAATAACAAATTAAATTAAATTTAACCTAAAAATTTCCTGAATCATATTTGAATAATTTAACAAATTATACGTATCATGTTATACGACCAAGTATAGGTGCTATGGTATATGTATCATGTTATACGACCAAGTATAGGTGATATGGTATACGTATCATGTTAAACGACCAAGTATAAGTGCTATTGGTATACGTATCATGTTAAACGACCAACTATAGGTGCTATGGTATACGTATCATGTTAAACGGCCGCGTATAGGTGCTATGGTATACGTATCATGTTAAACGACCAACTATAGGTGCTATGGTATACGTATCATGTCAAACGACCAAGTATAGGTGATATGGTATACGTATCATGTTAAAAGACCAAGTATAGGTTCTATTGGTATACGTATCATGTTAAACGACCAACTATAGGTGCTATGGTTTACATATCATGTTAAACGACCAAGTATAGATGCTATGGTATACGTATCATGTTAAACGGCCCGGTATAGGTGCTATGGTATACGTATCATGTTAAACGACCAAGTATATGTGCTATGGTATACGTATCATGTTAAATTCAGAATTTGTATACATCAATGCATCAGTATATATAAATTATTATTATTATTTATATACATCAATACATCGATATACATCAATACATCAATACATTATTATTATATTATTATTATTATTATTATTATTATTATTATTATTATTATTATTATTATTATTATTATTATTATTATTATTATTATTATTATTATTATTATTATTATTATTATTATTATTATTATTATTATTTATTTATTTATTTTAATAAAACCTCACTTTATTAGAAACTCAAAGGATTACAAGAAATTAGTGGGAGTAGCGATCATGGTGAGCCCCACTCCCTAGCTATTATGGTCCAAATTCTTGGGTTGTCTACTTGTCTCAACTTCCCACCAAAAAATGGCGCAAAAATTCCACAAAAAAAAATGGCGCCAAAATTCCCACCAAAAATGGCGCCAAAACTTCCCACCAACATGACAAACATATTATATAGTTCTTTTTATCTTTACACGAATTTCACAACCTCTTATCCTCAAAACCACTCAACCTCACAACCTCTTATCTTCACACAAATTTCAAAACACGAGATGGAGCCATTTAATCCTTTTATGTGTTCTTGTGGAGCACGAAATATAAGATTAAGAACATCACATAGAGAATATTCATCCGACGATAATATTATGCATGTCCTGTCAAAGTGAACAATCATACATTTCTTATTTATGTAAATATACAAATAATTGGGTTGTAATCTCTTATAATTTTCTTATTTTGTAACATGCCCCGAAAAGAAGATAATGGGTGCGGATATTTTATGTGGAAGAGTGAATTTGACGAGTACTTAAGAACAATCTCTCTCGTTCAACATCTAGAGGTTATGGATCCGCACCAATAGAGTGCTCGAATTTGCCATGACAAAGATCTTAGGATAAACTTCTTGGAATCACAAAAACATATGCTAGAGGCAAGACTTGAAATGGCAAGGATTCCTGACAACCACGCATGTCAGTCGGATGTATTACTTCGTGAGCTGTTAGGTGACATGGAAAATCTTCGTATGTAGTAGTATGATAACATCAAATAGTCCTGAACATTAAGTGTCAATTTTCCTTGATAATTCTTGTAATTTATACCATTTATATGGATTTACGCTTGTTTTCCATTGTTTTCCACTTTCAGTTAAATTACGAGCATTGGAGCTAAAGAGACACGAAATTGGAGAAATATCAAAGACTTATCATAGTATCGACTTTAGAGAAGTTATGGCGTAACTCATCTCTCACATTACGCCCGTAACTAAAGCGCGACTCGAATACCAACTCATCGAAGGTTACTGGCGTAACTCTTCCCGAGACTACTGACGTAACTATATTAGGTCAAATGAGGTTCCACGCCACGATAACTATGCCGTAAACATTCCACCAACTACGGCATAACCATGAAATATTGAAGACGCGGCGTAACCACTCATAAGGTTACCGTAACCATCGATCTAGTGCAAAATATGAAGGAATTGAAGGTTATGGCATAACTCTTATAATAGTTACGCCAGTAACCCATATCTAACCTATAAATACCCCGATTTCCAACATTTCTATTCATTCCATTCCACACACAACAACCGAGAACGTGGGAAAAAGACAAAGGAAGGTCTAGAGGAGCATACGGGCTGTCTCGAGGAGAAATCACTCCCTACGATAAGCATTAGCATTTTATCTTTTCTTTACTTTCAATTCATGCATTTCGTAACTTTGAATATTGAATTGATTTGTATGGTTAATATGAGCGGCTAAGCACCTCTTGGTGCTGGCCTAGTTATGATTCCTTAATTGTTTTTTTTGCGTTTACATTACTTCCTTACAATTATTTCTAAATGTATGCATGCATAGTTTATTGGTAGCTACCCTTGGTTCGGTAGCTTTGAATGGCGATAGAGGCCAATTGCCTAGGAGATATGACCAACTGACCCTAGGTGAGCGGATTGAGACGAGAAAGGTAAGATATGACCAACTGACGACCCTTTCTACTTGTGCGATTTGACCAAGCGATCACCTACCGTTTGGATGAACTTAAGAATTAGGGGTGAGTGTTTAAGTTGCTAGCAGGGCACTCACTATTATAAATCTATCATGTACCGGTACTTAATGACTTTCTTGGGGACCAGAGAACCTTGAGAACTTATGAGGGACACACGACTTCTCATGTGGTGGCATCTTTCTTTGATAAGTTAGACGAATTGACCAAATCTTGTCCTCTCGACTTTGGCCCCACAAGTAATTGGAAGTAAGTAGACGTAGACATAACTAGCTAGGAGGATTAACTAGGTTAGCACCACTATCCTCTATTGATTTATCCTTTACCTTTTATTTGCTTTTATCTGCCTTAGTAGTTAAATAATTAATTCCTTATCAAAACCATTCTTAAATACTGTGACACCTAGACTTAGTAATAATCCAACACACATAACTCTTGGGACAACCTCAGTTTTACCGAATACTACACTACACACAATCGGGTACACTGCCCGTTAGTGCATTAGGATAGACCATAGGTATAACGAGACTTTATAAATATTAAAACCTGGTCAGTAAAACCTGCATCATACTAGTAGTTGTTGTTGTTCTTGTAGTTGTTGTTTTTGTTGTTGTTCTTGTAGTTGTTGTAGTTGTTGTTGGAATAATACATATGTTTAACTAAAAGGAGAATGAAATGTTGTTGTAGTTGTTGTTGGAATAATCTATCTTGATTTGAACTAGTGAAGAAACTTTCCCACCACAAACATCTTTGAACATAATTGATCCGACCCATCTCTAGCAGGTCATTTTAACATCTGAATGAACCACAATATAATTAAGTTCATATTTTTAACATTTAATCGGGGTTTTAGCTGTGTATTTTTAACATATAAGTAAGTGTACTTTTGTAGATAGTATTTTTGTCGGGGACATGTCCCCGGGGAAGGTTTTGACGGGAATAAAGGTGGGAACAATTAACATGTTGTTGACTCGGTCAAATTTACATGAATGTGAAAGCCGATGAAAGGTACCATTGAATTTTGACTGGGCGGTCAAAGTATGATAAATAGTCAGCAGACTTTCCCAGGGACATGTTTTCGTGAAAGTGTTGGTTGAATTTTCTTCAGTCAGTCGGTATTCATGTGCCACGTCGGCTTTGATTTTGTCGTTTAGCGACTTTATACTGGGACATAGCATCCCGTGAAAGTATCCTGCCAATCCACACGATTGTTGTAGTGAATCGGTTGATGCCAATTTAGAGCAAATTACGGTCATGTCATCTATTATTAGTCATGTCATTTATTTTCAAGAAAAACTCTTTATATAGACTTCTTCTTCCTTAATTCCTTTTAGGTCAAACTAAACTCCTAAACACACACTAAACCGCAACTTGTTGTTGTAGTAATTCCTTTTAGGTCAAACAAAACCCATAAACACACACTAAACCGCAACTTGTTGTTGTTGAATCCACCTTCAAAACCATCTTAATATCCTCTTTAAATATGTGTTCCTTATCCCGCTCGATCCGTAAAAGGACTCATAGTGATTGTGAGCTTGAAATCGAAGAGAAAGTTTCTTGGACTAATGATAACCCGGTGCTAAGATTAAAGGCTTGTCCAATATATGTATGTAAGTTTTCCATTAATTTCTATCCTTTTTGAAATAAACTAATTTGAGTTGTAATTATCTTTAGTTTAATTGTTTACATGATAAATATAAGAAGTGTGATGTAGATCTCGGGTTACCTTGTCAATGCTACAA
This sequence comes from Chrysanthemum lavandulifolium, assembly GCA_022545495.1. Lineage (NCBI taxonomy): Eukaryota > Viridiplantae > Streptophyta > Magnoliopsida > Asterales > Asteraceae > Chrysanthemum > Chrysanthemum lavandulifolium. The sequence continues at coordinate 182,884,012 of CM040238.1, forward strand.
AGATCTATTTTACGATTTGTATGTCGAGAAGCTATAATTAAAAATGGTAAACAAAAGCTTTGGTAAGCAAGAACATGCTAGGAAGGTAAAAATGACATAGTAAAGATTTATCAATGGAGGAAATGTACAAGCAGTTGAAGGCATTAAAGAACAAGGAAATGGTGTATGATAGATTCTTGGTTGGTTTCGGGTTTTGTCGTTTTTATCATTTTCTTTGTCATTGTTGTAAGCTTAAAGAACTAAGAATTTGGTATTGTTTTATGGAAGTAGTAAGTAATGTAGGTTTTGTAACATATTTTGTTATTGCAATGACAAGAAGTGTGTTTTCATACTTTTGGTTTGTGTTACTTGACTGATACAAGATGTTGCAATGACTACCATCATTCTCAGATCACAACAATGGACAAAATAAGGCTTTGAAGTGGCTTAAAGTGTAGCACTTCATGAGTTCGTTACATCCAGAACACATGACTACTAAATTCTAAATTAAACCTACTCTTACATGAACAAAATATGGGCATGAAAGTCGCACCAAGTACAACATTTCCAAATCATGAACACTTTTACAGGCATAAACATACTAGTTAATGTTTTTTGCACAAATTACATTTCTCCCAAAATATGTGCAACTAAAATCAAGTCAATGCAAATTACTCCAACACAATTTCATTGTCTTTGGATGAACCAAAACCTGCAATACATTTAGAGAGCTGTTGTTGCAGTATTCTTTGGCTTATTTGTAGGATTATGTGCATGATATAACGATATTAAATACTGCCATTAATATGTGATCAACTGGGTCACGCACAATAACTCAAGATTGCGTATTATATATTTATTGTAAAAATATAAATGATCAAATTATACGGAAACACATTTGGTTTAATTAGTTGGATTTACTGAAGTGATGAACTGGAGTGTGCTCAAACCTAAAAGGGGCGTCCCCTTGTGAGGCCCTGATGTATTTCGTAAGCTTTAAATTTATATATGCTAGTTTAACCTTTTTATTTTTTTTGTTTTTTTTATAACACACGAGACATGAGTAACCTTTCGTTTGAAGTAAAGTGTTGGTAAGACTAGGTCGTTCCATGTGGATTTGTGTTATTCTCGCTATCACAGAAGTACAATGGATTGTTTGGACTAGTTCTTAAGCAAATAAGCAATATGGAGGTTTTAAGCAAATTTAATAATGAGACAAATATGATTACTTGGATTAGAGTATTTAACTCAGAAACGTGGTTATGATTATGATGCTCAATTTGGTTATAAACGCAAAGAACAAATTTCTCAATTCCTTGAATTTAATTCACAAGTTGGTAATTTTCATCAAAATCAGTTTTATTACAAATCATGCATTCGACTCAACCAATCAATTCCAGACTTATGCAATTTAACCAAGACACTTTGTTTTCACAAAATCTCAGAATTACTCTGACACAAAATCCTAGTTGTTTATCAGATTTCCTAAGCGGATTCCTCCAACCAAAGGACAAAAGCACATTAACAAAATTTTATAAACGAGTGACACAAATTGGTTCTTTTGACCTATACCAACTAGCATACGCATCAAAATATGATAAAGAAATGTGATAAGACTTAAGCACAATAGGATTTGATAACGCTCATTTTGTACATCTTTTAATCACATGATTCGTATGTTTTGCATATTATTTTGTTGTATTTATGAACATTATGTGCTTAAATGTATAAAATATGTATTCAGGTTCATGTACAAGTACATCAAGGGAAATACGAAATGACAAAGAAAAGTCAACAAATAGAGAGTATGTGCACAAGTTTCGATTTGGTCCATTGCAAAAACCTCGGGAAGACCTTTAAAGATAAAGACTCAAGTAATAAATGTTCCCGAGCATAAAAGAAGGATCAAAAGTTGATTTGAAGAAAGAAGGCCTCACAATCGCGCAACAAACGAAGATTATTAAGAAAAGAAAAAGGCAATTGCAATTTAGCATGAAAGTTCTGTCACCAGCCTGAGGTTCAAATTTAGCACGGATGTTTCACCACCAACCTCAGGTTCGCACCAACCGCGGGTTGAGACTCCCAACCGCACTGGTGGTTGCTCAAGAAGAAAAGTTATATTTAATCAAGTTTTTAACTTTCATTAAACCCCAAATCTAATGATTTCACCACTATAATGATTTGCGAACATTTTTATCAGTTATCAGGGGTTAATCCAAGCATAAATACACCCCTAATCACCCTATTTAAGATATCACATACAACTAATCAAGCCTTACACCCTAAGGACTTGATCATACTTTACTACTATCTCAAAAGACTTTGAAGTTCGCCATTTTCAAGAGGTACCGGGGTAAGTAGGAAAACATTGGTACTACTATTTGAAGGGTTTAGAATACATTGGTTGATTGGATGCTTTAAGAAGTGCTCTAACTTCTTAATTTCTTACTCATTTGTAATCTTACTCTTGGGTAACTTTCTTTATTACTTTACATTGTTGGACCTTTTATATTTGAATGAATTGTTACGTTTGATAATGAACTTGTTATCGAGTATTTTTGTGATACTTGTTTGGGACGATGTAGACTTTCGTGTGGAATGTTATTAGTATGGTTCAGAATAGTTATTTTTCTCACGGGTTTGTTTAAATAAAATTCGTGCTATAAAACTTGTTGATTAAACGTAATTGGATTTAAGGGTCGAAAGAACTTCTAATTATGTTTTAATTCTAAAAAGTTGGTGCACAAATGGATTGATACTTGATAATTGAGACCTATTAAGTATTAAAGTTTTTAAACGAACTTGAGACAATTTAATCACAGTATTGGCCGAAAGGGCTCGTAAGAACAAATGTGACTAATCATATTTTCACACATCTTGTAACACCCCAATAATGAACAATTCGGAGGAAATAGTAAAAGCATCGGGGTGATACTTAATTGGTATACAACACAAGCTTATAGAATGGATTTACCATATCCGTTTTAAAAGAAATTACATCAAGTAATTATATAAGTTTCAAAACATTATTCAAGTGCATAAATACATGGCCCATTTATTTAAGTATTCCCAAATATAAAGTAGTCTATGACCATGCTCGCCAAGCGTCTCGAAGTCAAACAACAATAAGAGAATCAAGTACCTCGGAAAAACATCCTTAAAAATTGACATAAAGGCGATGAGTTCTTATGTTTAAGTATAAAGCAATAGGTTAGACCATAAGTATAGCATGTGGACATTACATCAAACATAATGTCATTCAAAAGTAAAGTCTATTGTACTAGCGCTAAGTCATACAACCTAAGCTTCGACAAGTATGCGTGCTAGAAGCACGTTAAAATAAAGTAAGCCCCAAACAAGTGTTATCGCGTACACTTGTGTCCCGACATGATATACGTCCAATCAGTTTGTGCTACCAACCCTGGACGGGGGAAGTCACCCCCAATAGATCTATCTATAACACTTGTGCTTCTCAACAAGAATTAATGGTTCATGAGAGTGGGCATAATGGGATTCAAGTTCCTTAAGCTAGTTCACGTAACAGTTTATGTAAAGTATAAGTTCAGTTCCAGTTCAAGTAAAAGTTTTGCATGTTTCTCACCTCAAAGTTTTGCAAAGCAAGTAATAAGAGTAAAAGTACGGCTATAAACTCACCTCAAAGTATAGTAACGTAAGTAACACAATTGTGTCAAAGAAGTAGAGCACAACGATACGGAATCAACATGACCTAATAGAAAAAGACTTGTCTTAAAAGTATGTCACGTGAAAAGTAATGAAATGCGTATGAGTTTTCAAAACACAATGCATTATAGTACTCGTAGAAGATTGTATCATCGTAGTAAAAGAGTTTGGTATTATCGTTCATGTAGTGGTAAGAAAGTCTAGACTCGTGAATACACACGACAAAGTATTATATATATATATATATATACACATATACATACATGCATATATATATATATATATATATATATATATATATATATATATATATCGGGATGTACATGCGTCATTAAATAAATTAATGCCACCTCATCTCCACCTAAACATATTTCTTTTCGATTTGCCATGTCATAATTACTTAAATATTTTTTTCCATTTTTTTTTCAAAAAAACATGAAGCTGGATTCAAACCTGTGTTTATTACTCCTGAAGCAAGCGTCTCAACGCACTTCACCCACTGGACCATGCAGGATTTTGTGATAAACATTTGAAAACAATAATGACATGCTTAAATTGATCTCTTATAACACCTCAATGCCCTTATCAAACATATAGAACTACGAAAAAAAAATAATGTCATTCATATCAGACCTTTTTCTCAAAACCCTAACCCTAATCCCGTATCCCCTAAAAAAAATTGTCTTTCACACACATTCATTCTCAAATCTAGTAAATAAAGAGGTAAAAGAATTATTGTTATAATTTATATTTTTCTTCTTCATAATTGTTGTATAACTTTTGTGCATGTTATGTGTGTTTGCAGGTACATAAACATTAATCTTAATCCTCAATGAAGTATTATCAAACGGACACATAAATTAATTAGAAGATCAATTGTTAGTATGTTTTTTTTGTTTTTTTCAATTAGGTGATGATGTGCCCGTCCATCACTTTGTTTTCGTTTGTCAGGTTCTCCTCCTTCAATCCTTAGTTTCAGCTTTAGGTAATTAGTCTTTTATTGGATTTTCTTTAATTTAGATTCAATACTGGATTAGATAATGTTTAGAGGTGACTATGGGTAGGGTAGGCAACAACCTGAAACAAGCTGGTTCAGGATTGCCCAAAACACATGTTTATCTAGGTTTATATGATTTCTTTTTATCAAAGCTTTAAATGCCACATTTAGCAATATATTTAGATGATTTGATTTTTATAAAACAATACATCAAAGAGAGTTACATATAATTCAAATTGGCAGTTAAATATGAATTGCGTTAAGATTGTTTCTTTGTGAATACTTCTTCTGCAAAAATTTTTGTCTCAGGGCTGCTCTAAAAGCTTCACAACATACTAAAGATGGAAGAGATATAGAAGTTTCTAACATTCGTGAAGAACTTGAGGTAAGATGGAATTGTCTATCGGATTAAGTAACGGGTCATACCAGGTTGAGATTGTTGTGGCCAGTTTTAGAATGGGTAGAAATGGCCAATTTTAGCTGGAGCTTAGTTTATACTGTAATATCTTATTGTTTTTATTTGTATTTGGTACAATCTGGGTGGTGCTAAGAAGATCATCATCTCTACTCCTAGTAAGGACGCTCCCATGTTTGTTGTTGGTGTCAACGAGCATGAGTATAATCCTGAATTTGACATTGTTTCAAATGCCAGCTAGACAACCAACTGCCTTGCTCCTTTAGCTAAGGTCATCAATGACAGGTTTAGCATTGTTAAGGGTCTTATGACAACCGTGCATTCTATCACTAGTATGTAGCCTTTAACATGGTTGACATTAGTCAAATCATTCACTCAAAGTCTAAAAGTAATATCTATTTTGTGGAAAACTAGAAGGGGTTGAATAGTTTTACCGATTAAAACTCGATTTTAAACATTTAGATTAACTTATGTCAATCTATTTGGTATGTCGTTGGATATTGATAGATAAGCATATAAGTAAGTAATGCAAAGATAAAGAGTAAAGGAACATAAAACCATGACATGAGTATTTATAGTGGTTCGGCTACATGGTGTTGGGAGTTCTATGAAATAAGAATTCTGCTGATGGAATCTGCTGAAGGAGCTGGATTTTGCTGAATAAGTGTTTCTGCGGAAGTAGAGAACCCACGTAGTTTGTTTCTGCGGATATAGATATTCCGCGTATTCTATTGTTAGTTAGGATATGCATGAGCTTTATTAGGAAGTGATAATGTATATCTTTCTTAGTTTTATGATTATACGTTTCTTGTGAAACGGTTTAGGGTTCCTTGTGTATAAAAGGAACATAGTATTATGTATGATGTACGCATTGAAAAAAAACAAGTTTGTGTTTTATTAAAAAGATCCATAGAGGATCAAAGTGTTCTTAGTTACAATTGTTCATACTTGTGTTTGTTTCGCTTTAGAATACAAGTATCGAGATTTTCTTTTAGTGTATTTGTGATTACATAAACATTACTATCGATCTACGAGCTCTCAAAGATCTATCAAGGTCTAGGTTCAACAAGTGGTATCGAGCCTCGGGAGAGTCTACGTGTTTCTAAGAACATTCTTTTCTTTACACCCTCACAACCAAAACAACTTTAACCATGCCTGGGTCAGATGATGAAATTGAAGTCACTAACAATACCAACACCACATCCTTGTAACAACTCAATCTTACAAACAGCAATGCAAAGTTCCCATACCTAAAGAAGGAAGAGTACGAGTTGTGGGCTATGAAAATGCAGAATTGGATCTCCAACATTGATTGGAATCTTTGGGAAGTGGTGAAGAAGGGGAATAGTTTGAAGAAGTGTGTTAAAGATGCTGATAGAGTGATTACTATTGTTCCTCCCAAAACTACTGAAGAGATTCTGGCTGTTCAGAGAGAGAACAAAGTAAGAACTATTCTTTTTCAGGCTATACCTGATGATCACATGGGTGACTTTCACTACATGGAGGATGCTAAGGATATATGGATGGCGATCAAAGCTAGATTTGATAGGAATGATGAGTCAAAGAGAATGAGGAAATGAATGCTGAAACAATAGTTTCAAGAATTTCAAATCTCTGAGGAAGAAGGTATCCACTGGGGATATGACTGGTTCCATAAGATTTTGAGTCAGCTGAATCAGATAAAGGCTCGGCCAGACAATGAGGACTGCGATTCTAAGTTCTTAAGATCCTTACCTCCATCGTGGTTGCAAGTGAGCATAGCACTCAAAGCTAAAAGTGGGGTGGATATGGTCACTTTTGATGATCTCTACAACATACTTAAAACTCTTGAGCACGATGTCGAGTCCCGTGCATCCACTCCCAATCACTCAGCTTTTGTTGGGGCCTCTTCAAATAATATGTCTTATGCTCCAAGCCCTGTTTCCTCAGCATCATCATCCTACATGCCCACTTCATCTAATTCTCAGCCTAAATCTAGTGGTGTGTTGGAAGATGTAATGCACTCTTTTGTTGCTGAATATGACAATCATCAACAACTAGCTTTTGAGGATTTTGAACAGGTGGATCCATTTGATATGGAAAAGATGAACTTGAAGTGGCAACTGGCCATGCTCTCAATGAACATCATGAGGTTTGAGAATAAGTCTGGGAGAAAGTTTGGTTTCCAGGGAAGAGATCCAGCAAGATTTGACAGAAGGAAAGTAAAGTGCTATACTTGTGGTTAAATAGGTCACTTCTCAAGAGAATGCAAGGATAGGAAGCCTGGTGATGAGGTTAGATATACTTCCTATCAGCAGATTCAGAAGAAAGCTGGAACTTCAAAAGCTGGACCCTCCACAGCCTTGATCACTGTTGATGACCATGTCAACTGGAAGCTGCATGAACCTGATGATGAAGCTTTTGAGCAAAGTGGATTGCTGGCATGCACTACAGAGGATCAACAGAATCAGTTTGCCTTCATGGGCATCTCTCAGGTACATAACTGTGTTTTTGGTTGTAGTGAAAGATACAATGAACTTAAAGAAGCTTATGATGAATTGAAACCTAAATATAATGAATGCTATGTTGAAGTTGAGGCTTATAGAATGGCTTTAAAAACATTATAAAGACAAAAGAAATGTTTTCAAAAGAATCAATTGGCTTATGAAGAAAAGATAAGGGTGTTAGAAAGCCCGACTTGGAATGTGCTAAAATTGATTTAAAGCATGCGAGAAAGAAAAAGGCGATGTTGTTTACAAAACCAAGTGCTAAAAGATAAACTAGATGAGGAAGTAACTAGACATAAAGAATGGATGATGTCGGTGACAATTTGGCTAGATTAATCTATGGAGTCGATCCGAGACCTCGGGATAGGTTTAGGTTTTCAAAAGTATCTAGGACTAGAAGCTTGACATGATGGGCGTAAAACTACACAAGCGGGTTTAGCTAATTATGTAAAAGAAGGTGAATTACATGCTGTCCCTGGACCTATTAGAGGTAAACATATGCCCATTGAACTTTCCATTCTGTTGACTTTGATGGATCACATCATCTTTATGGCAAAAGTCAAGAGACTTGCGGACCACGATTCTTCATCTCTGACTTTGTCTCTTGTGTTGTGATGACAAGTCCTATGACCAAGGGTCTAGTACTTCTACCAATTATGATTCAAATGACAAGTCGGACCTTCCCAAGACATCACCCAAGCCTATACCCAAGACTCCTACAAGCCGGTTAGAGTTCTTCGATGAATCAACTTCCAAGACAGTTTCCTCGAAGACTTGTCTTTTAATTCTTTGAAAACAATGCTTTTAATTTTGTTAAAGACAACTCTGTTAATGTTTGTGGGTTGAATACTTTTCTTGTGATGAAACTTCTTTTACTTTGAATAAATCTTCTAAAAATAAGAAATGCTTTGTTTGTGGAAGTAAATTTCATTTGATTAAGGTTGTAATTATCATGAGTAGAGAATGGGTGTAGGTGCTAGCAAAAACAAATCTAGACCAATGTGGAAAAATGTTAATGATATACCATATTTTGTTCCACAAGCTACTTATAAAACTAGCAAACACAATTCTGCTGATAAACATTCTCCATCTCCTTGGAGAAGACCTGTTGCTAGACCATTTGTGAGACCAACTAGTTCATATTTTCAAAATGGTTATTGGCCTGGATATTTTGGCTTAATGTATGGTAGAAGGGGATATTGGGATACTGTTGTGAAGCCCTTAGCAGGTTGTTCTTGGACTCAATAGGGATCTACAGAGGATCTTACTCATCTACATGGCATAACTCTTATGATCTACAATTGAAAAAGAAATGGAAAAAAAATGTTTAAGTAATTATGACATGGCAAATCGAAAAGAAATATGTTTAGGTGGAGATGAGGTGACATTAATTTATTTAATGATGTCATGTACATCGATATATATATATATATATATATATATATATATATATATATATATATATATATATATATATATATATATATATATATATATATATATATATATATATATATATATATATATATATATATATATATAATACTTTATCGTGTGTATTCACGAGTCTAGACTTTCTTACCACTACATGAGCGATAATACCAAACTCTTTACTACGATGATACAATCTTCTACAAGAACTATAATGCATTGTGTTTAAAAACTCATACGCATTTGATTACTTTTCATGTGACATACTTTTAAGACAAGTCTTTTTCTATTAGGTCATGTTGATTCCGTACCGGTTTTCTCTACTTCTTTGACATAATTGTGTTACTTACGTTACTATACTTTGAGGTAAGTTTATAGCCGTACTTTTACTCTTATTGTTGGGAATTATGTGAAGTATGGATTATGCTGAAGTTAATGCCGAAGGGATTCTACTGAAGTGTATGGATTCTACTGAAGAACATAATTTTGCTGAAGTTATATAGTAATTATTTTGTTTCTGCGGAGATAGTTATTCCGTATATTCTATAGTTAGTTAGGATATGCATGAGATTTGTTAGGAAGTGATTGTGTATATCTTATATAGTTTTATGTTTATACGTTTCTTGTGAAACGGTTTAGGGTTTGTTTAGGGTTCTGTCTATAAAAGGAACACAATAGAATGAATTATGTACTAGAAGTTTCGAGTTATTAATATAACGATCCATAGAGGATCAACAAGTTCTTAGTTATCTGTGTTTATAACTTGTGTTTATATTACGCTAAAGAATACAAGTTGTAGAGATTTTCTTTTAGTTTGTTTGTGATTACATAAGCAATACTAACGATCTACGAGCTCAAGATCTATCAAGGTCGCTAGTTTCTAACAAGTGGTATCGAGCCTCGAGAGTCTCTACGATACTAAGAACAACTTTTATAAACACACATACAACCAAAACAAAACTCACCATGCACGGATCGGATGTCGATGTCGAAGTCACCAACAACCAAAACTCCACCCATCTGCAACAACTAAGTCTCGAACAATAATGCTAAGTTTCCTTACATTAAAGAGAGGAATATGATCTTTAGGCGATGAAGATGCAAAAGCGGATCTCAACATTGATTGGAATCTATGGGAGATAGTAAGGAAGGAAGCAGTTTGAAGAAAACTACGATGAATCTTTGATGGAATATGACTCATGTTCCTCCCAAATCACTGAAGAGTTCTTGGCGGTTGAGAGAGAAACCAAAGTTAAAGCGATTCTTCTTCAAGCTATTCCTGAGGAACACTTAAGTGATTTTCACTACATGCAAGATGCTAAGGACATATGGTTAGCAATCAAGGCGAAGTTTGGTGGGAATGAGGAGTCTAGGAGAATGAGAAAGTCCATGCTGAGACAACAGTTTCAAGATTTTCAAATCTCTGAAAAGGAAGGAATTCACAAGGGCTATGACAAATTTCACAATATTTTAAGCCAGTTACATCAGCTGCAAGCAAAGCCAGACAATGATGATTGTAATTCTTAGTTCTTGAGGTCTTTACCTCCATCCTGGCTAAAAGTGAGCATAGCTTTAAAGGCTAAAGGTGGTTTGGATATGCTTACTTTTGATGAGCTGTATAACAAACTTAAAGCTCTTGAACATGATGTGAGAAGTCCTTTTCGTTCATCATCTACTTCTAGTCACACAATGTTCGTTGGAGCCTCTACACCAAAGATGACTCATGCTCCAAGTCCAACTTACTCATCATCATCCTATACTACCACTCCTTCTAGTTCTCAATCGGTGGTGTAATGGAAGATGTACTTGGATCCTTCTTTCTTGATTATGATTCTCGTGACAACTTGCCTATAAGGATTTCGAGCAGGTGGATCCACGGAGATGGAAGAGATGAAGTGAAGTGGCGGTGGCTATCTTTGTCCATGGAAATCAAGAGGTTTGAGCGCAAAGTCGGGAGGAGGTTTGGCTTCAAGGAAGAGATCCACTAGGTTTGACAAAAGGAAGGTCAAAGTGCTTTACATGTCAGCGGATGGGTCACTTCTCCGAGAGTACAAAGATAGGAAAGGCGGTGATGAGACGAGATACTCTACTTCATCAAGAGAATCGGAGGAGGTTGGAACTTCAAAGGGATCAAGCTTGCTTTGGTCACTCTTGATACCAATATGGATTGGAAGCAACATGGCGGGAAAATGATGATGGTCCTGTTATTGATAATGTTGGGTTGATTGCAAGGCGTACTTGAGGAGGATAGGCATGATCAGATCGCCTTGATAGGCATCTCTCGTGTACAAAGCTGTTTGTTTGGTTGTAGTGGCGTTATAATGAACTCAAGAAGCTTATGATATTTCAAAACCTAAATATAATGAATGCTTTGTAGAAGTTGAAGCTTATAAATAGGCTTTAAAAACACTAGAAAGACAAAAGGTTTGGTTTAAGAAGAATCAAATAGCTTATGCTGAGAAGTTAAGTGTGTTAGAAAGGGATCTCGAATGTGCTAAAAATGAGTTAAAAAGGTCTGAGAAGTTAAGAGCAGATGTAGTGTCAGCAAATCTAGAGCTAAAAGTGAAACTAGATGAAGAAATTGCTAGGCATAAAGAATGGTTATTAAATGGAAACAAGTTAGCTAGTCACATCTATGCTAGTCAAACTCGAATACTTCTATAGGTTTAGGCTTTAAGAAGTATGTGGGGTTAGAAGCTAGGGATGACACACATAAATTTACACCAAGAGAGCCTAGCTAATTTTGTGAAAGAAGGTAACCTACATCTTTGTCGTGGACCTATTAGAGGTGAGCACATGCCCATTGACACATCCATTCTTGTTGACTTTGATGGATCACATCATCTATATGGCAAAAGTCAAATGACTTGCTGGACCACGATACTTCTTCTAATGACTTTGTCTCTTGTGTTATGATGACAAGTCCTCCGACCAAGGGTCTCAGAGTGTGATTCAAATGACAAGTCGACCTTCCAGTCTTCACCCACCGCACCAAGACTACCAATAAGCATGTCGAGTTCTTGCCAAGGAATCCACTTCAAGGCATTTTGCTCAAGACTTGCTTTTTAATTCTTTGCATAATAATTATGTTAAAAACAATTCTTTTCATGGTTTTGGTTTGAATACTACGCTTATAATAGAACATCTTTTGGTTTGAATAAATCTTCTAAATGAAGACATGTTTTGTGTGGAAGTAAATTTCATTTAATTAAGGATTGTGACTATCATGAGCAAAGGATGGGTAGGTGTGATGATTCTAGGAAATCTAGACCAATGTGGAATAATGTTAATGCTATACCACCTTATGTTCCACAGGAAACTTATACTAATTCTCCTTTTTCTTGGAGAAGTTCAGTTGCAAGACCATATGTTCACCCAACAAGTTCATATTTTAATAATGGTTATTGGCACGGATATAATGACTCAATGAATCTTTGGGAAAGGGTATTGGGATCTTTGTCAAGCCCTCAAGAGTTGTTCTTGGAATAAAAGGGACCTAAATTTCAATGGAAACCTAAGAACAATAGTGGATCTTATACATCGCTTGGCATAAATCATATGATCCATGGCGGGTTCAAGTCGAATGACTTGAGCCTCCATAGTGTACTAATATTTTGTATATTTTGTTGTTGTTGTAGGATCATCCTCTTAAGCATAAAGATGTTGGCATTGTTGATAGTGGTTGTTCAAGAAGTATGTCAGGAAACAGAGATATGATGCACAATTTTGTACCTATAGAAGGAGGAGGCAATGTGACCTTTGGTGGAAGTGATGGTAGAATCACAGGGAAAGGGACCATCAAAACACCTCAACTGGACTTTGAGAATGTATACTATGTCAAGGAACTCTAACACTTCACTTTGTTCTCAGTCTCACAAATCTGTGACACCAAGAACAAAGTACTCTTCTTGGAGGATGAATGTCTTGTGCTGTCTAAAGACTTTAAACTCCTAGAAGAAACACCAATTCTGCTGAGAGTTCCTCAAAATCACAATCTCTAAACATTCAACTTAACTGATGTTAAACTAGAAGGTGACTTAACCTGCTTGGTGGCTAAAGCATCCTTGGATGAGTCTACTAAATGGCATAGGAGAATGGCACATGTGAACTTCAAGACCATAAACAAGCTTTCTAAACTGGGTCTTGTTGAAGGACTTCCTGCCAAAGTCTTCACCAATGAGCATAATTGTGTTGCATGCAATAAGGGAAAGCAACACGAGCCTCTTAAAAGTTATTCTTCTTGTGAACATTATTTACGAACCTCTTCACCGCTTCATATGGATCTTTTGGTCCAACTTAAGTTAGAAGCATTGATTAAAAGTATTTTGTACGGTTATCAGCGATGGCTATAGCGATTTTGTTGGGTATTCTTTAGAGGACTAAAGATGAAACATCCCAAGTCTTTGAAAGATTTCATTACCCTTATTGAAAACCAGTTGAATAAAAAGGTTAAAGGTATTCGGTGTGATAATGGAACAGAGTTCAAGAATGCTATACTTATAGAACTCTGTAGGTCTAAAGGGATTAAAAGGGACTATAGCACTCCAAGAACCGCACAACAAAATGGGGTGGCTGAAAGGAAGAATAGAACCTTGATAGAGGCTGCAAGATCAATGCTAGCAGACTCTAAGTTACCCACAATGTTTTGAATGAAATTTTGTGCAACTTGTTATGTCTTGAATAGGGTATCCATTACTAGACCTCACTTCAAAACACCATATGAACTTCTCTATGGAAAACTTCCTACTATTCATTACCTAAAACCTTTTGGTCGTCAAGTGACTATCTTGAATACAAGTGATCCCTGGGTAAATTTGATGAGAAAGGCGAAGATGGTTATATTGTGGGATACTACGCTCATAGTAAGGCTTACTGATGGTGTACAACTTATCGCTAAGAAGATTGAAGAGACTTTGAACACGAGATTTCTAGAGGACAAGCCTAATGTTCAAGGGCGTGGTCATGTTTGGTCTTTTGACCTTGATTACCTAGCCCGACTATTTGGGTTATACTAGACATATGGCTAACCAAAATGCGGTACTCAAGAGTCTCCAACTAACAATGCGGTACTATGGAAGCGATTCGGCGGTGAATTTGAAGATGATGAACAACCCATTGTTGTGCCTTCTTTCTCCCAACAATTTTGCGAGTTACACTTCTAAAGAATATCTTGATGAGAGTGAAGATGAATCACATTATCTTCGAGGACCTTGCTAGGTGAAGAAACAAGAGTATCTGACTAATCTAGAAAGTGAGAGGAATCTTTGAGGAGAGTACAAGTGAAGCAATCGATGGAAATCACAATTTTGTTGAAAGGATTCTGTTTCTCCTATCACCCCAAATCATTGAAAGACATGTTTTTCTACTCCTATTTCTACTAGAGTGTCTCTTGACTTTGGAGAACCTTATACACGTTTTCCAAAACCTTGATCTTGGTCATCATCAAGCAAAAGCGGCATCTTCACCTCACCTTCCTATGATACTGATTTTGAACCTACTGTGACTAATCTTGATACCTCCATTGAGGTCAACACCAATGCTACTAAAAGGATCAACAATGTTCATCCACAGTCCAATATTATTGGTGATCCTCATGCACCTGTTAGAACTAGGGGTACTGTGACAAGTTCTAAATATGGTCAAGTGGCTTTTATATCCTATGTATCAGGATAACAAAGAGACAATCACACAGACTATGAACATTGTCTGTTTGCTTGTTTTCTTTCTCAAGTGGAACCAACCAGTGTTACTCAAGCTCTTGAAGACTCAAGTTGGCTTGAGGCAATGCAAGAAGAGATGCAACAATTTCAAAATCAGCAAGTTTGGATCTTGGTACCACTACACGATGGCAAGTATGCAATTGGGACTAAATGGATTACGAAGAATAAGAGAGATGCTAGAGGTGTTGTCATTAAAACAAAGCAAGATTGGTTGCTCAAGGTATAGACAAGAGGAGGGATTGATTATGATGAGGTGTTTGCACTGTGGCTAGAGTTGAGGCCATACGGATATTCTTGGCTTATGCATCTTACATGGGATTTATGGTTTACCAAATGGATGTTAAAGGTGATTTTCTATGGAGAAATAGAAAAGGAGGTTTATGTCACTCAACCTAAAGGATTTGAAGACCGGATCATCCTAATCATGTTTACAAGGTAGTCAAAGCTCTCTATGGACTACATCAGGCACCCGAGCTTGGTATGCTAGGCTTTCATCATTTTCTTTGAAGCATGGTTATAGAATAGGTGCAATTGATAAGACACTTTTCCTTAAGAAGAATTCCACGAAATTATTCTTGTGCAAGTGTATGTGGATGACATTATTTTGGATCCACAAAGGAAGCTTGATGCGAGAGTTTGAGGAGCTTATGAAGGAGAGTTTCGGATGAGTGCTATGGGGAGTTGACTTTCTTTTTGGGTCTCCAAGTTGGTAGAAACACGATGGTATCTTTATCGGTCGGGACAAATATGTGAGGACATCTTGAAGAAATTTGGTATGGAGAGTGTAAGGACGCCACTACACCTTTTGAAGCTCAAGACAAAACCAACAATGAAGTAGATCCACCGATAAATGTTCATTTATATAGATCTATGATTGGGTCTTTGATGTATTTATGACTTCAAGGCTGATATTACTTTTCTTTGTGAGTGTTTGTTCTCGACATCAAGTCACTCCACTTACTTCCCATCTCAATCTTTGTCAAGAAGATCTTTAAGTACCTCAAAGGTCAACCTCATTTAGGCCTTTGGTACCCAAAAGAGTCTCCATTTAAGTCGGAAGCATATAGTGATAGTGACTATCTTTGGTGCAAATCGGATAGGAGGTCCACTATTGAGGTTGCCAATTCCTTGGAAGAGATTGATTTCTTGGCAATGCAAGAAACAAACAATTGTGGCTACCTCATCTCTTGAAAGCAGAGTACGTTCTTGCTGCTAGCGCGTGGACGAGTTCTTTGGATACAAAATCAATTGTTGGATTATGGGTATAACTTCATGAACACAACAATTTTTATTGATAATCAAAGTACCATATGCATTGTTAAAATCCGGTTTTCACAGTTGAACAAAGCGTATTGAAATCGGGCACCACTTTATAAGAGATGCATATGACAAACATTTGATAAAAGTGGTTAAAATTCACACTGATGATAATGTGGCAGATTTGTTAACAAAGGCTTTTGATGGACCAAGGTTTCAACACCTTGTGGTCCATATTGGTATGCTTAACCCTTAACTGCAAATTTTAAGGGGAGGCATAGGCCTCAGGGGAGGCATATGCCTCAGGGGATGATTCATGTAAACTTTGTAAATTAGTTTATTGTGTATACTTTTATGTATAATTTTGTTTTCTAACACTAACCATTAATGTAATTATAGTTTTCTTTATTTGGTTTGTGTGTCTCTCATCTCTGTTTGTTTTTTGATTGCTTAAGTAAGTTGTAGTTCACCATGTTTGGTCAAATGAAAATGGTCAAAGTAAGCTTTGAAGCTTGTTTCTTCGAAATCAATCTTGAATTTGAGCTATTTGTTTCCTTTGAAGAGTAATGTCTTGAAGACAAATTGTTCATACAAATGAAGTACTGAAGTTAATTGTTCATTCATTCATTCAAGAAACAGTTTACAGCTTACAGCTTACAGCTTACAGATTACAATCAACTTCAAATGGAAATACAAGGACTACTAAACCTATTCTAAACACTAGCTCATATCATCTATTCCAACTGCTATTGGATATGCATGATTGCTCATATCTTCCATTCCAGCTGCTGGATATGCGTTTGTGATGTCTTGCATAACCACCCATTCCTTCTATCTCGATGGCTGGATATGCATGACCGGTATGATGAAGATGCTAAGGATCAAAATGGAAAGGATGGATTGATGAAAATGATGATGATGAAGAAAAATAAAGATGTCCTTTGTACTTCATCTACTTGGTTTCACCAAAAAGCAATCCATCCATCTTCCTTTAGCCCTTCCTCTATACGATGTGAGATGAAGCACCAAACCATGGGGCAGGAAGAGCAAGCACCACCTCTCTTTCGGCACAAGGATTTTGTTGAGGTGGAGGTGCTGGAGGTTGGGAGTATGATGTTCTCTCCTTTTAGGAGTCATCAGAATCATCTGAAGATTCACTTGGATTCACTACACTATCATCATCTGAAGAACTGAGAAATGGGGATTTTAAAGGTCGAGGGTCAGGTGGAAGTGACCAAAACTGAAGGAAATCACTTGATGATGATGAAGATAGAGAAGAGTTTGGATTAATAATCTCTGGTTTAGTATTCATGGTTGATTATGGTTAATTTTGGAGCATTGGTGAAATTAGGATTTGTGTTGGAAATTGGGGGTAATTGATGAGAAGTTAAGAGTGCATTGGGGTTTGTTTTATAGACGGGGTTCAAGGCTTAATGAGAATTAATGCGAGTTGAGTGAAACAGTAAAAAGATATTTACTGAAGCTTCTTGAATACGTGATTTGCTTCTGCTGATTCTAACACTTCAACAGATTGACCATTGTTTCTGCCGAAGTTGGAATTTAAATTTGGTAAAAGGTTGCATTACACGTCAACTTTGGTCAACAACTTAATATCTTTGACCAAAATTTGGGAAACTTCTACTTATACCCTATTCGCATATCTTCGTCTAAAAATAACTGATTCCCTCTTTATTCGAATTAAACATATCTTGATTGATTAGATCATAACCCTTTATCTAAAGTTCTCATGGTGCTTCAATTCAAGCACGATCATAATATAGTTGCTTTTAAGGAACAACTAAGGAGATGATTTGTATAATCCAATGGTGGAGTTTCTTAAGCGATCCAAGATTCATTACGCTTTAACACATTCTCTAATGATATTTATGAATTGTTGGTTACTCAATTTTGGGCTAATCTTGCGCAAAGCGGAGTGAAAGCAGATTGTGGCTAAGATTGACGGAATAGAGCACATTGTGATAGAGGTTGATAAGAAGACAACCGGTTGGATGATGAGAATGGGGTTTATCATTCAAATTGGTGGTGATACTTGAGGTCTTGAGAGCTATTGGGTATCAAGGTGAGCGTATGGACATGTGGCTCAAGAATCAATTATGCCCGATGTGGAGGTTCTGGTTCATACATTGCTACAATGTATAAGCAATAAATCGAGGAGGATGGGACCGATTTTCTACTCAATTGGGATGTGGTATTGTGTGTCTTTCAAGGGTTGACTTATAATTTTTCCAACTTATAATTTTTCCAAGTTCTTAATGTACCTAGGTTTTTGCAAATTATATTAGACATCTCCACCCAAACCCAAGCATTTTATCCCATAACATCTTTATCGCTAAACTATTTGCTTCAATGAGAACTAAATTTGAGGACACATCATCCTTTCTTTGGCACTATGTTGCCTCAAGGCAATGAAATTGCGATGAGGATAATGTTGTTAATCTACCTTCTACCAATGTTACTGCGATGGTAATCCTTGATTGATATTGATGAAGGCCTTCTATCTTGCTAAAGCATCTAATGTTTCTCGACCAACCACCACCTATATCTTCACCTAGATCTAGTCCTAGTCCACCACCTACTCGGGTTAGTCTTGATGAGTTTGTGGTGAACCTAATTGATGACCACACCTAGTCCACTCGGGGAACCATTTAATGAAGGGTCTCTAATATTGAGCATGACCATGTTTCTCTGAAAGGTCCAATGAAGTTCCATTACCTTGAGCAATCGGTTGGTGGAGCTAAGGACCCTATTATACTTACATCATCTTTGCTCTAGTGAACAAGTATGCGGTGGGGTGGTTGATCTCAAAAGGAACTTGCGAGACTAAATCTTCTCTTGGTGGTGAGATTGTGGGTGAGAAATAAGGTTAAGAGTTTGGAAGATCAACTTGGGCATCATTCTAAAAGAAAGCTAGTTGTTTCTTCGATGAAGAGCAAGAGGATAATCCTCTTAAGATTTTGGCTAATGTTGCTCAAAAGACTCTGTTTCTCCTCCTGTTCTTCTTGAATCTTCAAAGAAGAAGGAACCCATTCGATGTACTAGACAAAGGAGAGGACATTATTTGAATAAAATCTTCTTGAAGCTTCAAAGGAACAGTGTTGCAAATCCTTCAAGCTACTTGAAGACAATATGTCTATGGAAGATGTTGGTTCTACACCGGTCATGATACATTTTAAAGGAACCATCAAATATTACATCTTCAGTAGATGATGAAGTGTTTCTTGCTGGAAGAAGTTTTAATTTGAATCCAGTAGCTGATGTCTTTTCGACACCTGTTGATGAGTTGTCTCAACATGTTTCTTCTGATGCTAATTTGGGAGTCTCTTCAAGTTCATCCTATGGATATTCCTCAAGCTAGTTCTCACTGAAAAGTGCTGTTACAGGAGAAAGAAATCTTGATTGATGCGAGCTTGGTCCGAGTCTAGTAAGTGAAGAAGAGATAAAAGAGCAAGCAAGAATGATAGCCAGATGTGCGAGAGAATAAGAAAAGTGAGGACTTAGCTAAGCGGATGGCGGCTCGGTCTACTTTAAATTTACCTCCGAGAGACAAAGAGGCTGGATGAATTGCATGCTAAGATGCCCGATGCACAATGGGATGCTTATATTGACAAGGTGCTTGATCCTACGATTGCAGACTATCTTAGGTGCAGATTTTGTGATGACACATTCTTTGCCACGAATGGTGGCTCTTGGTAGAAAGCGAAAGCAAGAGGCGGTGACAAAAGGAAAGTTACGTTGCTCAAAGAATAAAGCAAAAGGAAAAACCTCTTCTTTGAAGCTCAGAAGAAAGCATACATGCGAATTGTTGTGCTTTATCAGAGTTCTTCTCTTTTTAATTCTGGTTTGAAGAAAAAGCAAGTCTCGAATTTACCTGATTATGAGTTGCAGAGACTGTATCAAAGGATTATGAAACAAACTGCATCATCTTCTAGTCGGAAGAGGAGTGCTGATCATGTGCATACTCCTAAGGCAAAAAGATCAAAGACTGTGGAGATTGTAGATGATTTTGATCTTGCTATTCCTCAAATGATTTTTCCGGTGTTTCTCCCAAGCTACTCCTTCACTGAAATGGGTCAATCTCATCGAACCTCAATTGGTTTCTTCAAACATTACCTAAAGTGGCACCTCTTGATCCTATTGGTGAAAATTTGGGAAGGAAGTGAACTTAAAGTCGCTAAATCTAAGCAAGCTAGAGAGATACTTGAGAAGATGTATCAATTAGTAAGTTGCTACAAGTACATCTATTCCTACTACGGATGTTCTTGATGATTCTAAGGAGACACCATGTATGGACATTTATATGCGGTATAAGGATGAAACGGATGGCTAAAAGGAGATCTTCTTCTTTATGGAAATCTGTGAGATCATCAGGGGCTCAAATGTCTAAACTTAAGAAATCTCACAAGGATACTTCTTTGGATCTAAAAGCCGATGTTTCTACTTTCATCAAAGAAGGATCTGCTACTGTTTTTCTTGAAGGATCTCATGATGTGTTGGTTAATTGTACAGTGAAAGATGAAGAGCTTAATATCATTCATCGCTTGGATCAATCTGCTATGCAGTTCAACTTTTTGAAGGAGATACTTCATTTGGTAGATAGGGCTGATTCGAATACTCTGTATGGCATTGTCTCTAAGTATTACCATACTCATACACCACGTGGTTCGGATTATTATTATTAGGGGATCTTCAAGTCTTGTTTGATTCTCAATCTCCAAATGGAAAAGGGTATAATATTTGGAAGAATTCACATAGGTGGCAAGTTGAGACTTGGAGATTTTATCCTCTTCCTAATGTGCATGTGGTGGAGACAAAGAGTGGTATTACTGTGTGTATGTGTGCATAAAAGATATATCCATTGTCTGTTAGTTGATGGAAAGAATGCTTACACAGAAGTTGGAAATACCTCCTGATCCAGTTGGGAATGATAGGATTTATGCAGAACAATGGGTTGGAGTGATTAAGACTAAACTTTTGCAACCTCAAGCCTCATCTTGATTTTTGATATTTTGTAATATTTGTTTCTTTGTTTTGTTTCTTAGTTAAAAATTTTTTTGTATATTTTTGGTTTTGTCTAACTTTTATGCGGGTTTGTTGTACATTGTTGTGGTTATCAACTCACCGGTATGTGCAAAGAGTTAGCTAGTCCAAAGGTACAGACTTTGGTAAAGATACATCAAATCATTGATAGTCGTAATGGTTTGCTCAAAATCATAGGGACCGCAACCACCATGCTTAATTCTTTGAGGGTTGTATGGTCATCAATTCACCATGGTTTATTCCTTTTTGGAATCCAAGAATTGACTAGCCCACATGTATATGGCTTGTGGTAAAGGCATTGGAATACCATATTTGGTTTTCAATTCACCAATTCTAAGAATTGACTAGTCCTGAGCAAACGGCTACAGGTAAAGACATTTCAAATCCGTTCTTGGTTGCTGGTTTGCTAATAAATAAGATGGTTATCAGTGTACCATGGTTTTCGAACTTAAACATTTGGCTACTCCAGTAGTGATGGCTATTGGTAAAGAGATATCAAATCCATTATTTTCAATGATTCACCTCTCACAAGAGTTTACACACCTGGATGTGATGAGAATAGTTTGAAACTAATTTGTTTTGATGTACATGTTGTCATTTGTTGCTGCAAAGATCTGGAGTATCAAAGTTTATTCATCAAAGAGATGTTATTGTTTTGATTCTTTGCTGATGATGTTCGAGTACAATCCTCTAGTGCTGAAAGTGTAAAGATCTATCAAGAAACTCGAACTTAACCAAGTCAAATTCCGGTTTAGGGAGGATTGTTGGGAATTATGTGAAGTATGGATTATCTTGAAGTTAATGCCAAGTGATTCTACTAAAGTGTATGGATTCTCTTGAAGAACATAATTTTGAAGTTATATAGTAATTATTTTGTTTTCATGGAGATAGTTATTCCGTATATTCTATAGTTAGTTAGGATATGCATGAGCTTTGTTAGGAAGTGATTGTGTATATCTTATATAGTTTTATGTTTATACGTTTCTTGTGAAACGGTTTAGGGTTTTGTTTAGGGTTCCTGTCTATAAAAGGAACACAATAGAATGAATTATGTACTAGAAGTTTACGAGTTATTAATATAACGATCCATAGAGGATCAACAAGTTCCTAGTTATCTGTGTTTATAACTTGTGTTTATATTCCACTAAAGAATACAAGTTGTAGAGATTTTCTTTTAGTTTGTTTGTGATTACATAAGCAATACTAACGATCTCACGAGCTCAAGATCTATCAAGGTGCGCTAGTTTCTAACACTAATTACTTGCTTTGCAAAACTTTGAGTTGAGAAACATGCAAAACTTTTACTTGAACCGGAACTGAACTTATACTTTACATAAACTGTTACGTGAACTAGCCTAAGGAACTTGAATCCCATTATGCCCACTCTCATGAACCGTTAATTCTTGTTGAGAAGCACGAGTGTTATAGATAGATCTATTGGGGGTGACTTCCCCCGTCCAGGGTTGGTAGCACCAACTGATTAGACGTATATCATGTCGGGACACAAGTGTACGGGATAACACTTGTTTGGGGCTTACTCGTCAAGTAATCGTGAAAAGTAAACGAGTGTGTTACAAGTATTTTTAATGGTTTCGTCTTATGACGAATGCCCCTGACGATGAGTGCTCCTTTTGAGAAGGACGTCAAGTAGTATAGAAAACCTAAGTGAATGTATTGCAAGCATTTTTGCAATGCTTTGCTTTGACAAAACTCCCCTTGTTGAGGGTGTCAAAGTCTTCATGTGTATTTTGAAAATCTACAAAACAAAGGTTAGAAAACAAGTATATAGTGCATAGTTTTCGCAAATGAGATTTATACTAGTAAGAAATTATGCTTCATTGCACAAATCCCACGGATCCTTCTGTGAGGGATCCGTCTAGGCTAATTTGAGGGAACCGTATATCGCATTCTTTTGTGACAATGTAGATGTAAAAATGATGTAAACATCTAAATGAGTTATGTATTATAGCATTAAACATATTCTCATAACTAAATAGCATATAACATGTAGTTTCATTCAATAAAACAATAGAAATGATATACATATATATAAAACTAAGAGAATGATCAAGCATGTAGTACGATTTCTAACCATTCTAAGTTGTGCCTAAGAATAGAGAGGAGCACCATTGTGCTTGTATTCCTAAGTTCTAAGGACAAGTAGATTTGTTGATTTGGTCAAATCGTTCAAGGAGATGATTAAGCATGAAATGTAACTCATTTCATACTTCTTGAACTAACCCTTGGGTATGTTGACAATTAGAGCAATTATTGTCATGAGTAGGAGATGAAGGTACTGGAGATGGAATGTTTTGAGGTAAAATATTGGGTGAGAGGGAAGGAGGTTCCAAAAAGGATGGAGGGATATGTGGAGGTGAGTTGAGTGAAGTAGGATGGGGTTCAACTAAGAATGAAGGTGGTGATGTATGGGTTGGTGGTGGAGATAAGGAAGCATCCATATGGTCCGGTATTTGAGATTGGTGATTCCTTGTACTCAATGATGGACTATTTGGTGGTGGAGGTAAGTAGAATGCGGGTGTTGGTGATGTTCCAACATCAATGCTTTGGTGTGAAGGTAGTTCTTCATTGAATGAGAAGGCTGGTGAATGAGAAGTCCTAGGTGGTGAGTCTTCTAAGGAGTAAAGGTTTGGATGTGAAAGAGGTGTGGTGAAGAGTGTAATCTAGGTTCTAGAAATGATGGTTTAGGTGTTTTAGTGGAGTTAAGTATGTTTGGTTTAGAGGGCATGGTAGTGTTTGGTCAAAGTATTTCCAAACTACATGGTCATATCCTAATACAAGCGTTCTCCTAGATTTGGTTGATTGAGTTTGTTAGGGAGGAATTCTAGTGTTTGAGGTCTTGACGGGTGATGACTCGGTTGAGAAAATTTCATGAACAACATGAGCATTTTTCTTGGAGGAACCTTTGGTTGATGAGGTTGTGCTAGATGCTTTAGTCATGGTGAAAAGTAGGATGTAAGGGGTGTTTTAGCTACTGATTTTGAATGGTGGTTTTAGAACACAAATAAACTTGGTTTATAAAGGATGAGATTAGGTTAGTGAATTAAAGTTTAGACCACTAAGGTTCTTAGCATGTACTAAGGTCAACTACAATGTTGTTTTATCCTAGGGAGTCACTTAAGGCAAAGTAAAATTTTTAGATTACCAAAGAGAGTTTGAAATTGATGAGTAGAGTGAAATTCAACTTTTAGAGAGCAGGTTCTCACGGAATCCTAACATTGGGATCCATCTAGTTGAAATTCGTGGATCTGTCTTCATAGAAAATAAGTGGAGTGATGATGTTCTACCAAGGTCTAATACCTATATATCTTGAGTGTTTAAGTTCTCTAGGGTGTCTTAAATGGTATAGGACTTAAATGTTCAAACATAATGAGTAAGTATATCTAATGATGGTTTTTATAAAGGGATGAAGTTTTCGTGTATGAACATAAGTGGTTAAGCATGATACTAAGATTTTAAGAGTGTAAAATGATCCTAGGGATCGATGGTGACTTATAGAAAATTTGGAAAACACCCGAAAATCTTAATGACAATGGAAGACTAATTCGGTGTTACTTGAATGGAGATCATAGTCAATAATTATAGAAAACGACTCAAAAGAGACGTTTTATTAAAATAGTTATCATTCATCGAAAACTCATAGTTTGTTACAAAATATTGTAAATAGATCAAGTGTTTTTCCCAAAAGAAAGATCATGAGTTTGAAAGAAATGATAACTTTTATGTTTTACACCACCGATAAGCCTTGCCATGCCCCATTCCGCACCTTGGTCATAATCTTCACCGACACCGAGATAACATGCTTAAAAAGGTCAACAAAATGTTGAGTGAAGTCCATAGGTTTAAAATAAGTTGAACACAAGTATAAGATCATGATCATTGTAAACTAACAATATCATAAGAAAATATCACGATTATTATGCGCTAAGCTCATGAAACCAAGACTCAACCGCATACACCGAATTACAAAGTACGTAAATATGCCCCAAAGGAGGTAATAGCCAATTACCTAAAGAAATTCGATATGGTGCGCCCGGTTATTTCTCTATAACCAAACGGGTTCGTTATTCCCATAGTACTATTCACGATATCTACGCTCACTCATGGTGACTAATGGTTCATGATCGGGACTTGTGGCTAACAACTTAGGCAATACCAATAATCAAGAAGATCAAGCATTTATGAAAACCCTTGTGTTCTAGTTTAGAGCATGTATCTCCTCATGGGTTTATAAAAATAAAGTAAAAGCGAGGCTATGAACTCACCTTGATGATAATGCACACGCACAAAATAGATCAAGCACAATGTAGCGGAGGTTCCAACTCGAAACCTAAAATGATGAGATGGCGAGTCTCAAGAATGAGCATTTTGGTTCATGACCAAAATAATAGAGCATTGAATATTCTTATTCAATAGATCATTGGATTGTCCAATCCAATAGTGTGCGATCGTGATTAACATTTTAAGTTAATTTTCATGCTACATTGTCTTAATTAATGATCCTCACTTACGCATAAGTGAAATGTTTCCCCGTTGTGATCTTAATAGATTTGTTGAGTATTTTAACGTATTGAAATAAATTCGTGTGTTTTATCGGATTTGACATATATATATATAATTATAATCTTATATATATATATATATAAGTAATACATTTACCGTTATTGAAAATAAAATACTCATAAGATCAAAATACTTGTTTTTACGGTTATTATGGGTTTATAAGTTTTGCTAAACTTTTCCCGAATTTACACTTTTTACCCTCGAGTTACAAAAAGTACAAGTTTAGTCCCTATACTTTTAGAAAATGACACTTTCTACCCGAGTTATATTTCATACCGAAACTTTCAGAAATGACAACTTTGACCCTTGGTAAAACTATTTTTACAAAATCAGCCCTTTAAGTTCCACTTATTCACTTCAAACCTTCATTTTTCTTATTTTACACTTTTAGCCCAAAACTTATATTATAACTAGTTTAAGAGATTTACATGATCGGTCCTTGTGGTTTCCATGCATACGCATGCACGTACATATTTCCCCTTGTCTTATCGAAAATGACTTTTCCAGCCCTTAGACTTTTACGAAATATTTGTTTCACTTATAAATGACCCCTTTAACTTTTAAATACGTTACCTTTTGACCCGAAATTCATCTATTTTGCAATTTCGGTCCGAATTACCATTTTAACATATGAAAACTTTATAAACTTTTACAAGCTTATTCCTAGCTTATTTTTAGAGTTTATTAGCTTATTACTAACTCATTGGGCCGGGTCGAATCTTTATTGGACTCGAATTGGCTTATTGGCTCGACAGTTGGGCTTTAGGCCCGTTTGTCTCAGCGTGTGTTTAACGAGTGTAGGTGTGATAGTTATGTGCTCGTGTTGTGTTTCTAAGGATTTGTGATGTGTTCTCAACATGTTAGACTAGTTTTTAACGTGTGACTATGTGTTGTGATCAAGCATACCATACGAGTTGTGTTGTAGCGGTGCGCATATCATATCTAATGTGTGAGGACTAAATGTAAACAAAGAATGAAAAGGAAACGAGTTGAGAGGGACTTACTTCACTCGAAATGAGTGGTGATGATACGAGTGAGATGTGAACGAAAGGAATGACCAACGAGAACCCTTGTTCTCCTTATAATGTTACTCGCTTTGAATGTTTACCCAAGCTTCTCCTAGCTTTCTCCTTGCAATGTTTCCTTATCCTAGTTCGATCGACTTCCACAGTGGTATATTTTGAGTGAGAGATGTAGATGTTTTGAGAGTTTATGTGAAAGAGTGTGTGTCGTGTGCTTTTTAAAGAAAACTCAAGCATGGCTTTCCTAATATTTTACTTGTAGCTCTCCTAATCTCTACTTCATTAGTCACATGTTGAAATGTATTTGGTCTTGTTTGTGTATGTTGCTAGGCGTGGGATGATGGCGGCCAAGATGGTGGCATGTTCAAGGTTTTGTCAAATCATTCTAAACATATTATCTAATGGTTAATGAAGTCAAAAAGGAGTCAAGGTCTAGGTTTTGGTTTAATATTATTGTTGGGTCTCTAAGCATGGTTTTGTCTCCCATATTCCTACACACGCAACTCCTTGTAATCCAAGAGTTGAGTTTTATATTTATAGTTTAGTCATTTCATGAAAGACATAAAATCCATTGGTTTATGAGGTCAAATGGGTAGTCAAAGGTATAGGTGATTAGATAATGTGGTTAGGGTGGCTAAATATGATGGTTTGTCTCTTTTGTTCATGTCTTCACGCAAGAAGCAAGGTCAAAGTAGGTGGAAGTATATTTCTAGTTTGGTTTGTTGTTTGCTCGCTCGGTTCCAATGTAAGAAGCACCAAAACATTTGCTAACTCTTTAAAAGGTGAACTTGGGCTTTGTTTGATCTTGCTAGGCGAGGCCCAAAAAGGGAAGAAATAAAATAAATGGTGTTGGGCTCCCTTGTGGTGCGTGAGTTAAGCCTAGGCCCAACGAGAATATGGTGTAGTTTTGGGTCCGGTTACGAGGCCCATTAACAAGTCGGGTTGAGTCACGAGGTGGTATAAAGTCCAATGAGTTCCGAGGCCCAATACGAATATTATATATTTTTATTATAATTTAATTCGTAATTTTTACAAATTTTTACGTATTCATTACGTATTTTAAAGTTATCAAGATCGTGGGGAAATTTATTTAGATCACAACGGTATATTTATGAACGCTTAAACTGCGTTGATCATGCATATGCCAAATGATATGCAAAAGTGATGTTTAGAAAATTTCATGACGGAATAGATCGTGATTAATTCTTGATTAAAACGTTAAGTACATTGAAATTTTCCGGGAGCTTACAGTACCTACCCCTTAAGAGAACCGCGTCCCGCGGTTAAACTCGCAGAGGTTGTCATGGGTGATCTAGATGAACAGGTGGGGATACTTTGAACGATTATATCCTCGCGCCCTGTGTGAACTCGCACTCGCTTCTTATGATTCCATCGAACTTTAACGATAGGAATGCGGCTTTGCTTAAGCCTCTTAACTTCTCCGTCCATGATCTCGATCGGTTCTTCGACAAAGCTAAGTTTGTCATTGAGTGGATGTCCTTGAGTGGTACGACTAGAGTTTCATCCGAAAGACACTTTTAAGATTTGAGACATGGAACGTGTCATGTACTCGGCTAAGTTCTTCGGAAGATCAAGTTTATATGCCATCGACCAATTCTTTGAAGAATTTTAAATGGTCCGACGATCGAGGTTTGAGCTTTCCTCGCTTTCCAAATCGACCATCCCTTCTGTGGTGATACTTTGAGCATTACACGGTCTCCGACTTGGAATTCCATTGGTTTTCTTCGAACATCTGCGTAGCTCTTTTGTCTATCTCGAGTGCTTGCAATCTTTGCCGAATTTGCATTATCTTTTCGTTGTCTCTTGGACAATTTCGGGCCTGTAAGTTGTACTTCTCCAACTTCCGCCAAAGAAATTGGCGATCGGCATTTTCTTCCATAAAGTGCTTCAAAAGGAGCAGCTTTAATGTCGGCGTGATAACTGTTATTGTAAGAGAATTCACCAGAGGCAAGTGCTTATCCCATCCTTTTCCGAATCAATCACACATGCTCTTAGCATGTCTTCCGTAGTTTGGATCGTTCTTTCACTTTGTCCATCTGTTTGAGGATGGTACGCAGTACTCATATCTAAGTTGGTACCCATGGCTTTTGAAGCGCTTGCCAAAATCTTGAGGTGAATCGGCTATCACGATCGATATGATAGAGATTGGTACACCGTGACGAGAAACAATCTCTTTGATGTACGCCTAGCGAGTGTAATCATCTCGTCGTTCTCCTTGATTGGCAAGAAATGAGCGGACTTTGTAAGGCGGTCACAATAACCCAAATGGTGTCAAAACCATTAGAAGTTTTTGGCAACTTTGTGATGAAGTCCATTGTGATTCTTTCCCATTTCCACACGGGAAGTTCGGTTGAGTTAGCAATCCAGATGGCTTTTGATGTTCAAACTTTAACTTTCAAGCATGTCAAACATTTATCATGCGATACAAATGATATCACCTTCATATTAGGCCACCAAGACAAAAGCTTTAGATCTTGATACATCTTGTTGGGACCAGATGTATGGAATACTTTGATTTATGTGATTCATGCATGATGAGTTCTCGGATACCTCCAAAGAGTGGAATCCAACTTCGATTTTTGAAACATAGCGTTCGTCCGATCTCTTCACGAATCCATTCTCATTCTCCCAAGATGCCATAAATCTTCTCATTCGCCTATTTTCTTCTTTAAGAGCTTCGATTTGAGCTTCAAGAATTTTCGATGGTAGGGTGAATTGATTACCATTCCCAATGATCTCACTCTAAGTGGCTTAGGCGATCTTTTCGCTCAAAGCATCGGCAACAACATTTGCCTTTCCGTGATGGTAACGGATCTCGCATCATAATCACTAAGCATTCGAGCCCGACGTTGACGATATTCAATTCCTTTGATCTAAGATGTGTTGAAGACTTTTGTGATCGATGTACACTATACACTTGGTTCCGCAAATAATGTCTCCATAATTTGAGTGCAAATACCACGGCGCCAAGTTCTAGATCGTGAGTAGTATAATTCTTCTCATGAGTTTTGAGTTGTCGTGACGCATAAGCAATCACTTTGTTCCTTTGCATGAGAACAGCGCCTAAACCCCATGTGAAGCATCACAATATACTACAAAATCTTCGGCTCCTTCCTAGTGCCAAGATAGGTGCTTCGCAAAGCTTGTTCTTCGTGAGTTGAAAAGTCGATTCTTGATCGCTCCCCATTCGAATTTCTTCGCTTTCGGGTTAACTCGGTCAATGGTTTAGCTATTTTCGAGAAACCTTCGATGAATCTTCGATAATAACCAAGAAGTCCTAAGAATTGACGAATTTCATGGGATTAGTGGCACCGCCAATTCTTAACAGATTCGATCTTTGCGGGATCCACATGGATTCCTTCACCGTCAATCACATGACCAAGAAATTGGACCTGTCTCAATCCAAAAATCACACTTGGAAAACTTTATGCATAATTTTTCATCCTTGAGTAACTTCGTGATGTCTTCAAATGTTCCGCATGTTCTTCTTTATTACGAGAGTATATAAGAATATCGTCAATGAACACAATGACTAATTTATCCAGATATGGTTTGCAGACTCTATTCATGAGGTCCATAATACAAAGAGTGTATTAGTTAAACCGAATGGCATTACTTGGAATTCATAATGGCCATATCGAGTTCTAAATGCGGTCTTGGGTATATCTTCTTCTCACCAGAATCGATGATATCCGGATCTTAAATCAATCTTCGAGTATACACTCGAGCCTTGTAATTGATCAAACAGATCATCGATTCTTGGTAAGGGATAGCGGTTTTGATTGTGAGCTTGTTCAATTCTCTATAATCGATACACATCCGAATGATCCATCTTTCTTCTTAACGAATAATACCGAGCTCCCTGTGGTGAGGAACTTGGTCTAATGAATCCTTTCTCGGATAGCTCTTCTAGTTGTTTGGATAACTCTTGCATTTCGAGGCGCTAAACGACACGGTGCTCGTACATGTGAGTAGCTCCGTGAATAAGATCGATTTGAAATTCGACTTGTCGAGTAGGTGGAAGTCCGTGTAAATCTTCCGAAATACCTTTAAAATTCCTTGATTATGTGTACATCCTCTAGTCGCTTTCTTCCGACTTCTTTTCCGTTACTTGAGCTAAGAAGGCATAACATCCTTTTTCCATGTACTTTATTGACTTCGCATGTGATATGATACTTAAGTACTTTCTACTTTGATCTCCTTGGATGACTAATGTTTCACCGCTGATCGGGATATGAACGGTTTTCTCGTCACAAACAATCCTAGCACGGTGTTTGGACAACCAATCCATGCCAATTACGACATCGAAACTTCCAAGCTTGATTGGCAAAAGATCTATGAGGAACGAATGATCTTGTAATAGAATAGGACAATTACGGATTACGGTGTTGGTTCCTATTATTTTCCCATCGGCAAGTTCTATCTCATAAGTTGTATCTAAGGCGATTGGGGATATTTCAAGTAATGGTGCAAAAGTAGTAGATACAAAACTCTTATCGCTCTCGAGTCAAACAAGATTTTTGCGTAATGATTGTTAAGAGAATACGCACCGCCACAATGTCGTGGTTCAATGGTGCATCTCCATCTCCTAGCATGTACACTCTTGCACGTGCATTGTTTGTTTGAACGACATTTAACTTTGGGCATTGACTCTTGAAATGACCGTGTTCTCCACATCCATAGCGCTCATGTTTGTCATGTTGTTGCCTCTTCCGTGGTTTCGACAATGTTTACCTTGATGACCTACCTTGTTGCACTTATCGCACTTCACAAGACAAGGTCCGTAATGGTGCATCAAACATCGGTTACACCGGGATGTGGTCCTACATACCCTTTTCCAAAGAGTGGGTGCAAGATAAGCCCTTGCGCTTCTTGCCTTCGGTTTTGCCGATTGTGGTGTTGATTGTTGTGGTGATATTGATTGTTGTTGTTCCGATTGTTGTTGTTGGATCGATAGTGGTTGGAATTTGAGGTTTTCCGATCATCAAACTTTCTTTTGTTGTCACTTGAGCCTTGTGCATTTGCAAGCTTTAGTATTGGTTCCATAAGGCGGTGGGATACAATGACAACTTCTTCGACAGTTTTTGGCTTCGAAGCGATGACATCTCCTTCGATGCTTCGAGGTAAACCTCCGATCATAGCTTCCAAAAGTTTTTCATTGGTGGGAAACAGATGAGGACATAGAGCTCTCAGCTCATGGAATCTCTTGAAGTATGTCTTGAGATCATTACCTTTAGCGACCAAGTGGTAATACTCATCTTCGAGTTTCTTGATCTCGCCCCTGCAACACTGTTTCATTACAAATTGTTTCAGATCCGACCATGAAATCTTACAAGCTTCTTCCATTCCAATTGGTTGAGCATGACCTTTCCACCAAGATAACGATCTTCTAACAAAGTTCCAGCTTGCAAACTTGACTTTGCAATCATTTGTGCAACCACTTAGCGTAAATACGCCTCGGCCTCTCAAACCAATGAAGTAAACCAATAGCACCTTCTGCCCTTGAAGAATGTCATTGCGCTCATGAACTCTTTGTAATTACACTCATGAGTTAAAGTGGACTCACTTTGATTTGTTGGAGTGTTAGTTGCATTTGAGTTTGCCATTTCAAGAAGACGTGCGACCGCGACACGATTCTCTTCAAGAATGCGAGCGCCTTCAAACCTCACGTCGCTGAGCGACACGCTCACCTTCACCTCTCGAGCAATTCGGGCGTTCTCGCTTCTCTTGCAATTTCACTTGCCTTGCAATTTCACTTCACGCGCCTCTTGGGCAATTCGCTCACTTCAATGCTCACTCGGCTCTAGCAAGATCAAGAACATGTTGAGCTATAGCGCGCTAACACTTTCAATGACCATTTTCCGAATAGTCATGGAGTGATGGTGGATGAGGTAGCTTTCTTCTTGACCATTTTTCTAAAATTTTCAAGAATAAATACCAAGATTAAGAAATTATCGATCGATGATAAAATTGATTTCATATTATACATTTCATAATAGTCCAGATTACCACTTTAAATTAATGATATGATTTGAATATGATTTTTCTCAACAAACCATAATATATATATAAGGACATAAGGATTGGTTCGGCATACATCACCGAGGAATAATAACATAACATTAGAATAATAGAAATACAACCATGGAATACATCGTTACATAGTTTGTTCACAACCATAAGTTACATCATCATAATACTTGTTCCAAGGTTACAAACCAAAAAGATACAAGCCTTAATGCCTCATATGGCGGCTTTATGATACATACTAAGATAAAGATGACTAGGATCTACGATCTCCGGCGCGTCATCCCGACGACGACGAATCTCCTCGACCATAGTCATCAAGTCTCGAATCTGCGCTCACGGGCTCGGTCTCTCGCCTCGAGGTTATCAATCCTCTCCTCCAAGATAGCAAGTGTGAGCATGAGCAGATGCAAGCTCGTGATGTAGGACTCTCTCGACCCAAAGCGCCTCTCTCAAAGTGCTAGCATCACGAATAGTAGTCTCCAATCTCCGAGTCAATTGGTTAACGGCCTCTCTTGCCTCCACAATTTGAGTACTCATCATATCAAACACGATCTCGATGGAGTAGCGACCTACCACGAGGTTCTCGACTTCTTCCTCCAAGCTCTCTATCCTCACTAGTGGAATCTCATCATAATGTGCCATGAGCTCATTCATTGATCTTCGTGCTCGATAAGTCTTGTAGCCAACAGAGGAATAGTGTGGCAATCGTTCACCGTAGAATGTGTATGACCGAGTCAGTGCAAGAGTCGAGCTTTCTCCAAGCTCAAAGGAACTAGGCGCCCTTCCTCTTCTCTCCAACGCCTAAGTAAAGGTATCAAGAATGACCATCTTCTAGCACCGGATTTCTTCCTTGGCCCGCCTCGTTGTCCACTTGAGTAGGCTTTTCGGGATCGATAGTGATGGTGGATAGCACTTGATGCAGAGCGGTAAAATTGGCTCACTAAAAGTGTCCAAAGGAGGTGATGTCAGAGGTGGTGATGAAACAGAACAATGAGTAGTCCGATGGTAGAACACATGAAGTGGCGGTGGTGGTGAAGTAGCGTAGGTGGAGCAGATGACCGTGATGACCGAAAGGTGGTGACCGAGCGGTGATGATCGAGTGGTGGCATCACATGAGTCATAGTGATGGGTCGCACACGCTTCCTAGCGGTGCGTTTGAAGGTCTTACCATTAGGATGCAATCTATAAGGTACTCCAAACGGCTCAGTTCATTAGGCTTAAGAACACGAATCATACGTCGACGACGACGGATAGCTTCGGCAGATGATCCGTAAGAATCGATGAAGCGTAGTCGGTGCTCTCGATGATTTGATGATTCATCATCCACAAAGAACATCTCAAGCGGTAGCCATTGTCGCGACTCATAGTATCGATCTAGGGTCATGGAAGCAAAAGCATTGTACTCTTGAGGATGAGCAACATAGTGGAGCAAGAGGAGTTCGGGCAACTTCACCTTCCTCAAAGGTTCGGCCGTTCAAACAAAGAGTCGGTATGACAGATCGGGATGAGTGGCATAGTGACAATCGTAGAGGACATGGTGTCATCCATCTCGGTGTCGAGGACGTAACAACTGGGTGGGATGCGATATGGTATCAGAACAACCCATAAATTAATGTAAGTAAATGCCAAATAATATAATTATTTTAGTTAGCTAAGCAAATCTCCATGCCTAACTTAAAATGAATGTCATTTACTTATGATCTAGTGATGCATCAATCCTAATGCATAGAGCGGTCACCAAGGGCGTAAGGCGTGGTGTAAAATAGTCCTGCTTTTAAAAGTGCGGTTATAGTCCAAATGATTTTGAAAACTCTTTGGTTCTCTATAACCTTGGCTCGATGCTAATCAGAACACCCGAAAATCTTAATGACAATGGAAGACTAATTCGGTGTTACTTGAATGGAGATCATAGTCAATAATTATAGAAAACGACTCAAAAGAGACGTTTTATTAAAATAGTTATCATTCATCGAAAACTCATAGTTTGTTACAAAATATTGTAAATAGATCAAGTGTTTTTCCCAAAAGAAAGATCATGAGTTTGAAAGAAATGATAACTTTTATGTTTTACACCACCGATAAGCCTTGCCATGCCCCATTCCGCACCTTGGTCATAATCTTCACCGACACCGAGATAACATGCTTAAAAAGGTCAACAAAATGTTGAGTGAAGTCCATAGGTTTAAAATAAGTTGAACACAAGTATAAGATCATGATCATTGTAAACTAACAATATCATAAGAAAATATCACAGATTATTATGCGCTAAGCTCATGAAACCAAGACTCAACCGCATACACCGAATTACCAAAGTACGTGAATATGCCCCAAAGGAGGTAATAGCCAATTACCTAAAGAAATTCGATATGGTGCGCCCGGTTATTTCTCTATAACCGAACGGGTTCGTTATTCCCCATAGTACTATTCACGATATCTACGCTCACTCGCGGTGACTAATGGTTCATGATCGGGACTTGTGGCTAACAACTTAGGCAATACCAATAATCAAGAAGATCAAGCATTTATGAAAACCCTTGTGTTCTAGTTTAGAGCATGTATCTCCTCGCGGGTTTATAAAATAAAGTAAAAGCGAGGCTATGAACTCACCTTGATGATAATGCACACGCACAAAAATAGATCAAGCACAATGTAGCGGAGGTTCCAACTCGAAACCTAAAATGATGAGATGGCGAGTCTCAAGAATGAGCATTTTGGTTCATGACCAAAATAATAGAGCATTGAATATTCTTATTCAATAGATCATTGGATTGTCCAATCCAATAGTGTGCGATCGTGATTAACATTTTAAGTTAATTTTCATGCTACATTGTCTTAATTAATGATCCTCACTTACGCATAAGTGAAATGTTTCCCCCGTTGTGATCTTAATAGATTTGTTGAGTATTTTAACGTATTGAAATAAATTCCCCGTGTGTTTTATCGGATTTGACATATATATATATAATTATAATCTTATATATATATATATTTATAATACATTTACCGTTATTGAAAATAAAATACTCATAAGATCAAAATACTTGTTTTTACGGTTATTATGGGTTTATAAGTTTTGCTAAACTTTTCCGAATTTACACTTTTACCCTCGAGTTACAAAAAGTACAAGTTTAGTCCCTATACTTTTAGAAAATGACACTTTCTACCCGAGTTATATTTCATACCGAAACTTTCGAAATGACAACTTTGACCCTTGGTAAAACTGCTTTTACAAAATCAGCCCTTTAAGTTCCACTTATTCACTTCAAACCTTCATTTTTCTTATTTTACACTTTTAGCCCAAAACTTATATTATAACTAGTTTAAGAGATTTACATGATCGGTCCTTGTGGTTTCCATGCATACGCATGCACGCATATATTTCCCTTGTCTTATCGAAATGACTTTTCCAGCCCTTAGACTTTTACTTAAATATTTGTTTCACTTATAAATGACCCCTTTAACTTTTAAATACGTTACCTTTTGACCCGAAATTCATCTATTTTGCAATTTCGGTCCGAATTACCATTTTAACATATGAAAACTTTATAAACTTTTACAAGCTTATTCCTAGCTTATTTTTAGAGTTTATTAGCTTATTACTAACTCATTGGGCCGGGTCGAATCTTTATTGGACTCGAATTGGGCTTATTGGGCTTGACAGTTGGGCTTTAGGCCCGTTTGTCTAGGCGTGTGTTTAACGAGTGTAGGTGTGATAGTTATGTGCTCGTGTTGTGTTTCTAAGGATTTGTGATGTGTTCTCAACATGTTAGACTAGTTTTTAACGTGTGACTATGTGTTGTGATCAAGCATACCATACGAGTTGTGTTGTAGCGGTGCGCATATCATATCTAATGTGTGAGGACTAAATGTAAACAAAGAATGAAAAGGAAACGAGTTGAGAGGGACTTACTTCACTCGAAATGAGTGGTGATGATACGAGTGAGATGTGAACGAAAGGAATGACCAACGAGAACCCCTTGTTCTCCTTATAATGTTACTCGTTTTGAATGTTTACCCAAGCTTCTCCTAGCTTTCTCCTTGCAATGTTTCCTTATCCTAGTTCGATCGACTTCCACAAAGGGTATATTTTGAGTGAGAGATGTGTAGATGTTTTGAGAGTTTATGTGAAAGAGTGTGTGTCGTGTGCTTTTTAAAGAAAACTCAAGCATGGCTTTCCTAATATTTTACTTGTAGCTCTCCTAATCTCTACTTCATTAGTCACATGTTGAAATGTATTTGGTCTTGTTTGTGTATGTTGCTAGGCGTGGGATGATGGCAGCCAAGATGGTGGCATGTTCAAGGTTTTGTCAAATCATTCTAAACATATTATCTAATGGTTAATGAAGTCAAAAAGGGAGTCAAGGTCTAGGTTTTGGTTTAATATTATTGTTAGGGTCTCTAAGCATGGTTTTGTCTCCCATATTCCTACACACGCAACTCCTTGTAATCCAAGAGTTGAGTTTTATATTTATAGTTTAGTCATTTCATGAAAGACATAAAATCCATTGGTTTATGAGGTCAAATGGGTAGTCAAAGGTATAGGTGATTAGATAATGTGGTTAGGGTGGCTAAATATGATGGTTTGTCTCTTTTGTTCATGTCTTCACGCAAGAAGCAAGGTCAAAGTAGGTGGAAGTATATTTCTAGTTTGGTTTGTTGTTTGCTCGCTCGGTTCCAATGTAAGAAGCACCAAAACATTTGCTAACTCTTTAAAAGGTGAACTTGGGCTTTGTTTGATCTTGCTAGGCGAGGCCCAAAAAGGGAAGAAATAAAATAAATGGTGTTGGGCTCCCTTTGTGTGCGTGAGCTAGGCCAAGGCCCAACGAGAATTGGTGAAATTTTGGGTCCGGTTACGAGGCCCATTAACAAGTCGGGTTGAGTCACGAGGTGGTATAAAGTCCAATGAGTTCCGAGGCCCAATACTAATATTTATAAATTTTATTATAATTTAATTGTAATTTTACAAATTTTACGTATTCATTACGTATTTTAAAGTTATCAAGATCGGGGAAATTTATTTAGATCACAACGGTATATTTATGAACGCTTAAAGCTCGTTGATCATGCATATGCCAAATGATATGCAAATGTGATGTTTAGAAAATTTCATGACGGAATAAATAGATCGTGATTAATTCTTGATTAAACGTTAAGTACATTGAAATTTTCCGGAGCTTAATAAGTTACGATGTAAGTGGCACATTTGACTATGTCGTAACTCACATTACGAGGGCCTAAGAATTATGTGAAGATTACGCCGTAAATAGTTAATAATGTTATGGTGTAAGTATGATGCCTTGAAGGATACGGCATGACCAACTCTTTTATTTACGCCATAATTATTATTGTGAAGGTTACGACGTAACATGCTAATAGTTACGTCGTAGAGATAATTACGGAGTGGATAAGTATGTGCGGAAGAAGGATAACGGCGTAACCCGATGATTTAGTTACGCCGTAATTAATAACTTGGGCGCAAAGTTTTGAAGTCCAGGGATTAAAAGCGGCAAGTTAATATTTATTTTATTCACTTCAAATACTAAAGAATAAATACAGAAGTACGAAGAGGGGCCAAAGTTGTCATATTTATTACACATTTATATGTTTAATTAAAGGAAAAATATAGCCAAGGGCCAAGTTGTAATTTATCAAGAGTTCAAGGACCTAACTTGCAATTGGTCAAAACTTAATCATTATAAATACCACATATCTTTGTACGAGGATAGCATCAGATTGGAATATCAAATAGATATTGGTAGGTTTTCCTTGGTGTTGTACGCCGCAAAAGACAGAAGAAGGACATCAGATCTTTTGGTTCGAAGGGGCAAACCCTTCGGGGTTTTGCCCCGGTACTCAATTAGGGTATCGATAGCATTATAATGGGCGCAATATGTAATCATTTTCTGACTCTTATTATTATTTTGGTTTCATTATTCAATTATAATTTTGATTCTAATTTAATTGTTGGTGCATCTTTATTTATTGTGTTCTAATTAATTGTCTTTTAATTCATTATTTGCTAATTAATTATTTGATGCTTATTCCTTGTTTATTTATCATTTTATATGCGTGTTTTAATTGTCATTACACTTGAATATTTTGGCCATGTGGAAATTAGGTGCTAGCCTAGTTTTGATTCTTTTATTATTAATTATTCTAGTGTATGCATGCATATTTTGTTGGTAGGCACCCTAGCTTGGGTAGTTTTGAAATGCGATCGTATTTAGTTGCTTAGGAGAATTGACCAACTGACCCTAAGTAGTTAGATAGAGTTTGGGAGGGTAAGAATTGACCAAATGACGACCCTTCCTCGCTTGTGCGAACTGACCAAATGATCACTGGTCGTCCGAATGAACTTAAGAAGTTAGGGATGAGTGTCTAAGATGCTAGCGCCCGGGCACTCGCTATTTTGAATCTTGCATGTAGGGTACTTAATGACTTGGCTTAGGCGACTAAAAACCACTCGACTATTAAGGGTAGAATCTTGACCTCGGGTAGGAGCCTTTGTTGATAGGTTAGGACGAATTGACCAAATTCTGTCCTAGCGATTTAAACCTTCACTTGAGGCAGGAATCTAGTGACTTTTAGAACACATGTAATGCAATAGTAAGCGCCCGCTTTTAATGACTGCTATTAGATTGCCGAACGATCCTAGGTGATCTATCATCTTGGTGAGGAGTCTAAGAATCATAGGGTAGACGAATTGACCATAGGAGTCTACCAGCTTTTGCCACGATTCATTCGTGCATGAACGCGGTTTGAGAATAGCATCACTATCCTTTCCATTAGCTTGTTTACCAGAGAACTAGCCCAATTGATCACGTGACACCTTAAATATTATAAATCTTTTCATTAAAACTTATTTATGTAACAATTTAATTAATTAGACAACTAGGAATCAACCGTTCTTGGGACGACCTCGGTCTTACCATTCCATCACTATATGCGACCGAGTATAATGCCCGTTAGTACATTAGGTTGGCCATAGGTAGACGAGTAACAATAAATGTAAAACCTGGTCAGAAATCCTGCATCATGTTTTTGGCCCCGCTGCCGGAGAACGGTCTTCGTGGCTGTTTGATTTATATTATTCTAAAATTATGTCTTCTGTCCTGAGACTACGACGTAACCTATTCAATGGTTGCAGTGTAATCTATTCTCAGATCAAGTTACGGCATAGCATAGTAATAATTGCTACGACATAACCTGTTATTATTATATCAGATTGCTATGAGACTGAAGTTACGGCGTAGTTAGTAATGGTATTATGCCGTAACCAAGTCTGAAGCATCTGTTATTATACTATATTATTAAACCTCACTTGTTGCTTATGAAATTATTTTACACATTTAATGCGCTGGTAGTGTCAGTGTAAGGGAACAAGAAGAACAAGTGGAGGAAATCTCGACATTATCATAAGCCGAGATTAGTAGAGCAATGGACATGATTGGAGTCATTCAATAGATTACCATTAATGATGGTTGCAACAGTCTAACTTAAAGACTCGGGTGGATAAAGAAAAGTGCTCGTTGGGAGACTACCCGTCCCTATCTTAGATTTAGTTTTCTTGGTTTTTATTCATAGACATTTTTGGATATTTTGGTAGTTTTAGGATTTATTTTGGGTTTGGCATGTTTTGTTTATCTTCTTTTCAGGTATAAAGACCAAGGATTGATGATAGGAGTTCCGATAACTCCTCTTGAAACGTAGAAAAAGTTGACACTTTGGACACAACAACATCAGAAAGTAACTACGTCGTAATAACCGGCGATCCGTAAGGCCATCTGCCGTAACCTACGGCGTAACTACGGCGTAACTAGGCCGATCTAGTTATGCTGTAATGTCCCTATTTTAGGTATTTTCTTTCTCGGGCTTTCTAATTACGCCGTAACTGGGCTGATCCAGTTACGCCGTAACCCCTTCCTGGTACGCATTTTTCTAAAGTCAACTAACCTACGTCGTAACTTGGGCCGATCCAGTTATGCTGTAACTATCTTCTTTAATGATTTTTTTTCTTTCTAAAAACAGTTTCAAAACATTTCCATAACCTTGTATTAGTAGTTAAATGAATTTTGTGGGTGTGTTCCCTATAAACCCTCACGAGACTTCATTCGCCAACTCGGGACATCGAGTTGTTTAAAAGGCTTGTTGTATGCGCTAAATGCAACCGTGATTCCTACGAAAGTGAGTTAGGTTTTATTTTGTTTTTATTTTTCATGCTATCTTTGATTTTTATCTGGAATTATGCTTTTTGGTTTTAGTTTTTCTTGCAGCAATACAGGTTGATGAATTTTTGAAGTGGTGATTAGCTGCAAGGAAACATTTTCTATCCAAATTAGTTGAGTACCGTTGTGGTTATGAAGAGTTGAGGTGAAGTTGGATGTTGCTCAAGGAGGCACATTCGGAGCATGTTTTTGAACATGCATTATTAATCATACCGATCAAATCCAGGGAAGTTTTCCATTTCCATTCTAACCCTTCTTATCTTTCATTTATATGCTTAGTATGACCCAAGTGGGGGGAAGGGATTAGACATAGACACCCGCTTAATTTTACTTGCCTTTTTTTTTCTAGTTTTTGATGAAAAGTGTTTCATTTTAAAATTTTGACATGTTTTTCATTACTTAACTGGATTAATCTTAACTGAGCACACCTTCCATATATTTCCATCGTGTGAGGATAAGCCTTTCTGTTTTCCCCTTATGCATAATTCCATCAAAATGAGTGTGCCGGTGGCTGTAGTAGACTTTTGAACTTGGCCTTGCATATCTTTTTGAGACCATTATCATGAGCATTACACTGAGGTAACTTGGTGTGATTGGTGCAGCTAGGATATAAGGCAATTTTAGGATTAAACCCAAATAGCCCATCCATTTATGTTATGTGGATATTGACTTTTCACATCAATCAATCAATCCCTCTGTTAAACTCTTTTTGTTGCACTCATCATTGGTTCAATACCCCTAGTATACCCGTCTAAGCCATTCGTTTTATTTTGTTCACCCAATATATGTTGTTTCGTTACACGTATCACCTAGCCTACCCTGTAGTTTCTTTATGTCCATGGTCCGTGCACTGTTGGTTAATTTTGGTTCCACTAACGAAAGTTGCGGGTTTTGAATAAAGGAGTTTGGAAGAAAATTGGGTTTAGATTATAGTTGATCTCAAGTGGGGGGATGCTTTATATATTCGTATCGTTTTTATTCATGTATAC
Organism: Chrysanthemum lavandulifolium; assembly: GCA_022545495.1. Classification (NCBI taxonomy): domain Eukaryota; kingdom Viridiplantae; phylum Streptophyta; class Magnoliopsida; order Asterales; family Asteraceae; genus Chrysanthemum; species Chrysanthemum lavandulifolium. The sequence continues at coordinate 182,925,904 of CM040238.1, forward strand.
CTTTTCTTGCATAAAGAAAAAAGAGTGAAAAAACATGCAAGCAAGTGTTTATAAATTAGTGTTCTCGCCTTGTTCAACTAGGTGCAAGTTTTACATATCCGTTTTATTTTTACGGATAAAGTTAGAAACCCGTACATTCTATCTCGACTTTCAAATTTCAATCAATATTTGTACAATGGGGCATTGTACATTTCAAGTGGGGGGGTATGGGAGATAGAAATGGTTGATTATATTGTTTTTGGTCGAAATATGTGCTAAAATTACCCAATTTTTATTTTTTCTTATAGCACATACTTTTTTTTCATTGATGATGAAGGCCGAGTTAATGCATCTATTTGCCTAGTTTATGGAGTTTATGAGAAACTACATTAAATTTCTTATGCATTAACTCGTGTATTGGATTATTGAAGACCCCTTGACTCTTGACCCTCGGTTTTTGCTATTGGATTGAATGCGACTAGTGGTGGGGCGACTATGGACTTAGGAATCTATTTATTTCGTGTCTTTTTATTTACACCCATTAAATTTTTCCCATGTATTATCCTACCCTTAGTCATGAATCGAGTTTAGGTGAGGAACCGAGCAACCATTGGTGTCTTGGCCATGGATTTGGTCATGTATCATTTGTTTTGTCCCTTTCGTCGTAGCTCGTTAGTAATGACAAAACAACCCCGTAAGCCTTTATGTTGTGTCAACCCATTGACTTTTAGAATAGCTGCATCTATAGACTCTAGTGGTGCAGATTAGTATCTTTGCCAAGCCTATGATAGAATACTCGCCATGACTGAGCAGTTGAGTGATCACCCAAAAATAAACACGGAAAATAATGAGAGAGTGTGTGATTGCAATTCCCTTTTCATGTGGTGCTCGGTTTGGAAATTTCTAGCTTAGGTGATTAAACTCATATCTTCCAATTAATCTTGGGAGGCATCCTTTTAAGAATTATTTAAAGGGTCTACTTGAGGGCAAATAGAGTTCAAGTGGGGGGATATTTGATAACATCAAATTAACCTGATATTTTATATATCAATGTCTCGTGTTTATCATCTCATTTGTATTAATATGGTACTTAATTCGTTTATATTTGCATTTCAGGATAAATGAGGCATTGGAGCGGAAAAGATGTGATATAAGGCCAAAATATATATTCTAAAGACAAGTTATGGCGTAAGTGGCACATTTGACTACGCCGTAACTCACATTACAAGGGCCTAAGAATTATGTGTGAAGATTACGCCGTAACTAGCTAATAATGTTACAGTGTAAGTATGATGCCTTGAAGGATACGGCGTAACCAACTCTTTTAGTTACGCCATAATTATTATTGTGAAGGTTACGGCGTAACATGCTAATAGTTACATCGTAGAGATAATTACGGAGTGGATAAGTATGTGCGGAAGAAGGATAACGGCGTAACCCGATGATTTAGTTACGCCGTAATTAATAACTTGGGCGCAAAGTTTTGAAGTCCAGGGATTAAAAGCGGCAAGTTAATATTTATTTTATTCACTTCAAGGACCAAAGAATAAATATAGAAGTACGAAGAGGGGCCGAATTTGTCATATTTATTACACATTTATATGTGTAATTAAAGGAAAAATATAGCCAAGGGCTAAGTTGTAATTTGTCAAGAGGTCAAGGAACTAACTTGCAATTGGTCAAAACTTAATCATTATAAATACCACATGTCTTTGTACAAGGATAGCATCAAATTGGAATATCAAATAGATATTGGTAGGTTTTCCTTGGTACTGTACGCCACAAAAGACAGAAGAAGGACAACAGATCGTTTGGTTCGAAGGGGCAAACCTTTCGGGGTTTTGCCCCGGTACACAACTAGGGGATCGATAGCATTGTAATGGGCGTGATATGTAATCATTTTTTGACTCTTATTATTATTTTGGTTTCATTATTCAATTATAATTTTGATTATAATTTACTTGTTGGTGCATCTTTATTTATTGTGTTCTAATTAATTGTCTTTTAATTCATTATTTGCCAATTAATTATTTGATGCTTATTCCTCGTTTATTTATCATTTTATATGTGTGTTTTAATTGTCATTCCACTTGAATATTTTGGTGATGTGGAAACTAGGTGCTAGCCTAGTATTGATTATTTTATTATTAATTGTTTCTAGTGTATGCATGCGTAGTTTGTTGGTAGTCACCCTAGCTTTGGTAGTTTTGAAATGCGGTCGTATCTAGTTGCTTAGGAGTATTGACCAACTGACCCTAAGCAGTTAGATAGAGTTTGGGAGGGTACAAATTAACCAACATACGAGCCTTCCTCGCTTGTGCGAAGTGACCAAATGATCACTGGTCGTCTGGATGAACTTAAGAAGAGTGTCTAAGTTGCTAGCGCCTGGGTACTCATTATTTCGAATCTTGCATGTAGGGTACTTAATGACTTGGCTTAGGCGACTAAAAACCACTCGACTATCAAGGGTATAATCTTGACCTCGAGTAAAAGCCTTTGTTGATAGGTTATGACAAATTGACCAAATTCTGTCATAGCGTCTTAAACCCCCACTTGAAGCAGGAATCTAGTGACTTTTAGAACCCATGTAATGTGATAGTAAGCGCCCGCTCTTAATGACTGCTATTAGATTGCCAAATGATCCTAGGTGATCTATTATCTTGGTGAGGAGTCTTGGAATCATAGGGTAGACGAATTGACCAGAGGAGTCTACCGGCTTTCGCCACGATTCATTCGTGGATGAACGCGGTTTGAGAATGGCATCACTATCCTTCCCATTAGCTTGTTTACCAGAGAACCAACCCAAATGATCATGTGGCACCTTAAATATTATAAATCTTTTCATTAAAACTTATTTATGTAACAATTTAATTAATTAGACAGCTAGGAATCAACCGTTCTTTTGCCGACCTCGGTCTTACCATTCCCTCACTACATGTGACCGGGTACACTGCCCGTTAGTGCATTAGGTAGGCCATAGGTAGACGAGTAACTATAAATGTAAAACCTAGTCAGAAATCCTGCATCACCAAGTCGGACAACAACGGATTTAGGGTTTGCTCTCCAAAATTCTACCTCCTAAAATATAGAAAAATCAAATTCTATATATAGATTTACAATCGCGACGTCGTTGACTTTTGCTAGCGACGCCGTCAGGTCACCGTCATTAGGGTTTTGTCTGGGGCAAGTCATCATTGGGACGACGTCACTTGAGAGTTGTGACGCTGTCGGTCTGTTGGGAATAATCTTCTACCACGGATAGTTGTGGTTTACACTGCTCGGATTAACACTAGCAGTGGAAACGTATTACCACTGCCAGTACATTATTACCACTGCTATTAGATTATGTTTAGTTAAACACGTCTAGATAAGTATAGAATAGATCTTGCGTATATTCTATAATGATAGCTTTATACTTATCTTGTACAGGACTCCTTGTTGTATAAAAGGAGATCCTAGGTCATTGTCTTAGGTACTCGTAATTATCTACGTATTACTCACAAAGGATTCAAGGTGTAACCCTAGTGATAACTAAGATCACTCGTATTATTCATCAATAATATTGGAGCTTAAGTTTTGTGTTTAATCTGTGTTTACATACAATACATCACACAATCCATCTTTTAAGTATTACTAAGTAAATTCCGCGTGCTTAATAATATCATACAAAATATCATTGACACAAGGTGTGTGTACAGCTCCATCAAGTGGTATCAGAGCGAAGGTTCTGATATTTTGTTCTAGAAGATCCAAGGAATAAGCTTAACCTACTCACTCAATTCAATGGAGATGGAAAACAACCAATCTAACTCTTACGTACCAAGGCTACCTAAGCTCAAACTTAATGATTTTGAGATGTGGAGATCTTGATTGAGCAATACTTTCTCATTCGTGACTATGCTCTATGGGAGATCATTCAAACCGGTGATTCTTTCAAGCTCGTGACTAGTCTTGTGAAGGTTGGTGACACGAGATGTTGTGAAAGTTTACGTGCTCGAATCTAGTGTTGAAAAAGCTTGCGGGAAGAATGATCTTAAAGCTAGAAGTTTGTTCTCGATGACTCTTCCTAGAGATCGATCATTGCATTGATAAATACACAACGCTAAGGCTGTTTGAAGAGATTTGCTCGGTGTTTGGTGGTAATGATGCTACAAAGAAGACACAAAAGACATTATTGAAGCAAATTTATGAAAACTTCTCTGCTTCAAGTAATGACTCACTTGATCGCATCTTCACCAAACTTCAGAAGATTGTTACACAACTGACCGTGCTTGGCATTGAGGTAGAAGTCCTATCTTTTTGATTTTGAGCATTATGATGGATAGCATGTCAGTTTTGACAATGGAGTTAGTAGAACAATATGCATGATGCAGGAATTCAAATGATAAAGGAAAACATGGATCATTATTATTATGACACAAAACTGCATACAGAGTGCAGTAGTTACATCCATGGAATACAAACTACAAGCATCATTACATCAACTGAAAACAACTACCAACAACCTACCCCAAACATAAGCTTCCTAACCCATCCCCAACCTACCCACCATCTAGCATCTATGATTTCTTTAGAAAGCCCCACTTTGGCATTACCTTAGGAGCTCCACGCATGTCAATCCACTCATACACTCTAAGGTATGCCAATCCCCTCACCACTTATCTGACTGGTGGAGAGGATGATGAAGGACCAGCTGGTGGTGGTGCTGCTCTCAAGGCCATTGCACGAGGTGCTTGAAGTTCTTCATTGGGGCGTAATGCAGCAGATTCAAGGCTTTTATGGAAGTCTCATCATCTGTGTCCTCATAGGGAGAGATATAAGAACTTATTGAACTATCTCCCTTGGTCAAAGCATCTTGAGGTACTGATTGCAGATTTGATGGACCAACAAATGATGGGGTGATATTCATAGACTTATGATATCTCTTTCTGGATGACACTTCTTCAAACTCTTCCTTCTCTACTCTGCTTAGGTTGTTCAACACAAAGTCATCCCATACACTGTCATAAAATGAATTATCTGAGGAAAGATTGACTGGACTGGATCGACTCATGGTGATCTTTTGAAATCTTTTAAGAGAAAAGTGTTGGTGTTATAGAAGGTTGTGGGTGTTTGGTTCTTTAATACTAGTTTAAGCTGGATTCAGTTAATTAATGAGGGGAAGGTGTAAGTAGTTGAGAAATAAATGGAGTCCTGTGGCCTTGGAAAGTGTATAAGTATTTAGGAGTTGACTTGTTTGAGTATAGCCACTGCTATATTCATTCCTTTATATTCACCAACCATTGCCAAACCTCAACAGTGATTCCAGTGGTTGATTTATGATTGTACGTTGTAGATTTGAAGGATTCTTTGTTTACATTGAATGGTTACTCTCTGGTGAATCGATGCTCGAGGTTGTTTAGACCTTATCTTGTTGTTCACTGATGTTTATGCATAAATTATTTTACAGTGGGAACTATATTGCAACCAGTGGTAACATGCTTACAGTGGAAAAAGGAAAACAAAGGAACTTCATTTCATTAATATAACGTGATTCATTACAACTAAAGTGAAAGTACTTATAATCATCAAAACATAAAAGACTACAACCTAGCATATCCTACACCTAACTTCAGCTACTCCATTGGCTTCTTGCCTTTGCCCACATAGTCATGCTTGTTTCTCTGTGCCCTCTTCCTTTTGTTCTCAAAGGTAGATTGCATTCTTGGACATGGAAGCCCAAGAACTTGTGGAGGAGGCTTTGGTAGCATTGCAGGCTTTGTTGGGATGGATATTTGCTTCATATTAGAGATAGCTGTTTCCAGTGCTATTGAAAGAGCTTTTGGCAAATCGTTGGCCATGGAATAGGTTTCATCATGCTCCTCGTCATCATCTGATGAGCTGGAGTAGAACTCAAGAGATTTTGCAGGTTTAGATGCAGGCACACTCTTAGCAGTTTCTTTGGTATACTTTCTGGATGAAGTGCCAGCCCCTGGTGGAAAGTAACCAAACTATCCTGATGCCTCTGAGGATGTCTCTGACTCAATTACATATTCTTCTTCTGAATCAGAAGAGATGTCGATGGTGTTGGAAGGATTGCTCATGATTATTTTTAGAGATATTGTGTTTGAATGTGATTTGATGAAGATTACATAAAGCCAAGCCTCCTTATATAGACAAAGTCAGTTGAAATGGTTAATTAATGAGTATATTTAGGTTAAGGAGTAAATATAGATATTATTGAGTTGACTTTGAAAGATATTTTACTTGGATAATGGTTTGGTTAAAGGTAACTTTGGTCGATATCAAGTTGGTTATTCCTATCGTTTACAGACACATAACCAAGCTTAGATGGGAGTTGATATTAAAAGGTGTATATCTGAGATACACAACAAATTGTTATTGATTCACCATGTCTTACACACATAAGAATCAACTAGTCCAGAGCAAATGGCTACTGGTAAAGACTTGACAAATCCGTTTATAGTTGATAGTTTACCAAAAACTATATGGTTATCAACTCACCATATTCTTTATGATTAAGAGTTGGCTAGTCCATAGCAAACGGCTCATGGTAAAGACATATCAAATCCATTGATAGCTGATAGTTTGCTAAAAACTATGATAAGAGCGATCTTGTTATCACATGATTTTATTTACCTTTGCTTTTTGAAATTTTGTGAAAAATTACCATTGCTAGTTCACAGTTTCCACCGACAAAGTGTTATTTTACCTTTGTTGTTCTAGCTGTTACAACCGATTGTGTCAAGAACTTATTTTTACTAGTTTGTTGAAAGTAACCACTGATTATCATATATATAGGGTTAAAATTTTAAGGAAATTATCTTCTTTCCATATTGTATTAAATAATTTCTAAAGATAATTTTACTTGCGCAACAATTCTAAACCCTAACCCCATATATCTTTCTCTCTCAATTGGCTAGTTATTCTTTCAATTCTTACTGACATAATATCGTCTTTCATCAAAAATTTATATGGCATCTTTAAACTTTGCAGATGAGCACAACCTAGTGGCCTACCTACAAAAGTCTAACGAGAAGAGTGGCTCTATTTTTCATCAGATTGTGGACTTTCTCAATACCACTCATATAAGGTATGCTTTGCTTTTAAAACCCATAATCTATATCTCTCAAATCAAACAGTTTTGGGCTACTACTAAGTCCATAACACTTGAGATTAGAGATACACATGAAACAGTGGATGCTCTAAGAGCCACTGTAGATGGGGTAACTATTGATGTTACCGAGGCATCCTTGAGGAGAGTACTCCAGTTGGGTGATCTCAATGGTCTCATCACATTACCTATGCCTAAAATTCATGATACTTTATCATCCATGGGGTATGATACCACTGACAAAAAGGTTACTTTCAAAAAGAGTGGTTTTTGTCCCCAATGGAGATTTTTGATTCATACTCTATTACATTGTCTCAGTCCAAAGAAAACATCTTATGAGCAATTTAGTTCAACCATGGCTTACCCTTTGGTTTGCCTAGTCACTGATAAGATTTTCAACTGGTTAAATTATATTTTTACAAGTATGAAAGGCAATGTACTGAGTAAAACAAAATTTTAATGTATCCAAGGTTTGTGCATGCGATTGCTAAATGAGTTTCAACTGCAACCCCATACTAATGTTTATCAAATGAGTTGCCTAAAGCCTAAAGTTTTTCAAAATTTGAACAAAGATGGCAATATGATTTTTACACCTCTCCTACCCCAAATGCTTGCTAAGATTTCAACTGATCAAAACACACCCATAATTAATGTTCCAAACATTGATTATACCCCACCAGTTTCAATCACCTATGAGAGAAGGCCTAAACAGTCAACTCCTCTCATGACAACACATCAAGTTTCTGAACCTTATGGTCTAGGAACAAGCAGTGGTGGTACTAGACTTCAACCTAGTCCAACTAGGGAGGAATTTGAACCTTTGCCCCATGATTCACCTCTCCCAACAGGTAACACAGTTGGAAGTGATGAGGGCAGTGGGAACCAATTGGAATTGATGGTTTTGTGTACAAAGTTATCCAAGCGGGTTGAATCTCTGTAGGCTTTCGCAAATGTCAAAAGCAAGATGCCAAGGATGTTAACCACTTAAAGGAAGAGATTCTGGACCTTAAAGGAGGAGTTGCGGGGTTGAAAAAGCACAAGAAGGCTGCAAAGTTGGTGATTTCATCTTCATCCTCACCTCACCGATGGTGATTCACTGATCATGATTTGGGAAATTCTCCCAAACAGGGAGGAAAACAGTGTCGACACTAAGGGAGGAAAATTGTTTTTGAAGATGAAGGAGATTCAAGTAAAGGAGAAAAGAAAGGCGATACTCATGGAGAGAAACTTGATGATCAAGTCATTTTCATCTTGCAATTGATTTTACCATTGATTTCATTTCTACTGCAGAGCCAACTATTGCCACTGCAAGTGAAGAATTTGATAAAGCGAAGATAGACAAAGGTAAAGCATGGAAGATGTAGAGCAAACTGGAAGAAATATTTCAAAGAAACAACAAGCACATATTGCTCTTGATAGTGAAGTTACTAAGATGATCACTGAAGAAGAAGTTGCTAAAAAGAAAAAGCTTGAAGAAATGGAAGTTGCAAACTTTTTGGAGACTAAAAGATTGAATAAAATGGAAGATTTTTCTGAAGATCCACTTTCCACTGTTCAACCTACAATTCTTAAAGAGAAGACTCTAGAGTTTAGTTATGTTCCTACTGAAGATGATATTGAGTTCTTGATTGCTAATAATCCGAAATCAAGAAAAGGCAATTGACTCAGTAGTCGATGCATCCTTAATCGAGGAACAAAGAACTCGCCATTGAAGGATTTCATTCAAATGAAAAACAATCAAGCACTTGAAGATGTGATCAATTCAGTCAAAAAGGGCCAAAAGAAGAAAAGACAACCTACCAAGGCACAAATTCTCTCATATATGAAGACTTATTGTTGTCATGTTGGTGGTTGGAAGAAGCATCAATTCAAAGAATGTCTGATGATCAAGTTGAAAAGGCTTACTACAGAGTTCAAAAACAAGATAATGCTTTTACTCCAATGGGCTCTGAAGAAGAAGCAAGGATTCCTAGATTGAAGAGAAAGGCCAAAGAAAGTGATTCTCAAACTATTAAGAAGACTAAGGTTGATGAAGATCAAGCAATGTCTCATCGAGAAGGAAATTCCTACCGAGAAATGATAAGGTTTTAAAAGGTACCATTTTGAGGGTCGTTAATTTAGCCCTTATTTGATCACTTTTGTATCCGTTATTGCTTAATATCGCTCCTTTTCACTTTTAGGTCTCTTGAAGGCAAAATGTCCGGAATGGCACTTATTTGGACGAAAAGGCGCGAATATACGAAGAAAATGGCCAAAGTCAAAATCGAGACACTCAAAGTCATTGAAAATAGAAGGCGACGGCGCCATCGCTTAATCGCGACGCCGTCAGAGGATTTTGTGACGGTCAAGACAAAACTCAGATTTTCAAGAGACGGCGCCGGGCTTTAAAGGAGTAGACCGTCGCAACTCGACGGCCTAGATGTGACCCAGACGGCGCCGAAGTCAAGAGGACGGCACACAGCATAAGGTGACGCCGCCGCAAGGTTAACGTGGCCAAGACGAAACCCTAATGACGGCGACACGACGCGCCATTTAAACATAAGGTGACGCCGTCGATATGTAATCTTATATATAGAATCCGAATTTTTCGCTTTTAAGAGAGTCTTTTGGAGTAAAACCTAAAACCGAACCTAAGGTGTCTTGTACAAGATTTTAGGTTCTAAACCCTATTTTACATCAAGATAAGTATTTACTTCATCAATTCAATTATGTCTTTGATTATTTGTGTGTATGCTTGCATGTTCTCCATGTCCCGCTAATTTATTTGTGTGTTTGCTTAGGAAGTATGAAACTTAATTATTGAATATTGATTGGTTGTTTCTTATCTTAGTTGATTAATGATCTAGTAATGCGATAGGTCATTCGTTGTGTACTTAATGCTTGATTCATCTTTGTGAACCTTAGAATATGATTACCGAGTAGTTGTAGGCTAAACCATCCAAAGAGTGCCTTAGAGTAAGAGTTTATCATCCCTAGTGGGTTTTGTAGACGAGACCCTTTGGTAAGTTCAAAGAGTTAGGAGAAACGACACCCTACAACTTTAGACACACAACGCAACTAAGAATAAGGACGTGACAACTCAACCATCAATAGGAGATAATTAAGGAGTAGTAAAACCTAAGTAAACACATCTTTAAACTATCATACGAGCACACATTAATTAGACATAGACTCCCACAACCTTAGTTTAGATAATTAGATAATAGTAGAGTAATCGGTAGAAATACCAACCCCCAAATCCAATACCCGAGATTCGTACCTTTCAATTTCATAAAATATAAAAATACAAAAATAATCTTCCTCAACCTCAACCTTAGCGTAGTAACTTCTCACTAGCATTCCTATTCCCCTAGAGAACGATATCAATACCCGTGGCTTACCCTAATTACTACACTACAACGATTAGGTTCATCGCCTAGGTGTTATAAAACTTGCTCAAGAAAAGGAAGTTTCCTTGACCCCGAACGACGCGTGTAGCGTTATCAAGTTTTTGCGCCGCCGCCGGGAATAGAATAGCTAGTTAGTAGTCCACCTCGCTTAGGTTCTTTGCTTGATTCCTATCAAGTAAACTTTTTCTCATTTTTAGCTTTCTCTTAGTCTATCCCCTTCTTCGTGACCTTTGTTCGTAATACCCATCACTTTTCATCATGGAGGATGATAACCAACCACCACTCATCAACCCACCACCAAATGACCCGCCAAGAGCCCGCATTTGGTGAATACTCAAGACCAAGCCACCTAGGCTATAGGAACACCATTGAGCTTCCCGACCAAGCCCAAACTACGGCCTCGCGATCCGACACCATCCGGTTGGTGCAAAACGGATGTGCATTCCATGGACTTCGTTCAAGATCCAAATCAAGATCCGAGGATTTCTCAAAATTGTCGATTCCATCGACCTTGATGCTACTACTGGGAGACCACGCTACGCTGCCTCTTCCAATCTCTCTACGGGACCAAGCTAGTAATTGGCTTGAGCGACTTCCCCGGCTCCATCTCAAGTTGGGATGATCTTACCTCTCGCTTCCTTGCTCAATTTTTCCCACCGGGAGAACCACTAAGCTTAGGAATGACATCTTGATGTTCCAACAACGCCAAGGTGAATCTCTACGAAGCATGGACCCGATTCAAGGACTTACTTCATAAAGTCCTTCATCACGGCATTGATCTTTGGCTCCAAGTCCAAATCTTTTATGATCATGTCAATTTCCCCACTAAGCGATCCATTGACCAAGCGGCCGGTGGAAAACTTAGTGATCTCACCGCGGAAGAATCATGGGGTATAATAGAGGACCTTGCCCTCTACGACAACGAAAGTTGGGACGACCCCCATGAGCTACCTCAAACCGTCAAGGCAATCTCCTTGCCTTCCATCGACTCACAACCTTCCGACCGTAGGATGATCGAACTTGAAGATCAAGTTAAATTCCTCATGAGTTCCTACAAAAATCCTAAGTCCTCACGACAAGTGAATCACATCACTCTACCTTGTGAGTTATGCAGTGGTCCCCATGACACTCGTGATTGCACAAGGCTCCCGAACAAGCTTTTATGACTACGCCCCGTGCATCGACGGAGCGGGAGAGAAGTGGTACACTTTCAAACCCGAACAAAACAACTTAGGAAACTCGTACAACCCTCATGGAGAAATCACCCTAACCTTAAGTGGAACCAAAACTCAAGCACACCCCAAAGCTCATCTAGTTCGCCCACTAGGTTCAATTCTTTTAATACCGGAACCCCACTAATCTTGAGGCAATTGCATCTAGATTTTGTCATCCCAAGAGACTCGATTGAATAAGCTTGAAGCCGATTTTAAGCAAAACAAAGCGAGATGACAAACAAGCTTGATGCCCTCTTAAAAGCCTTCAATGAACGGGAAGTTGGAGCACTCCCAAGTGATACCATAAAGAACCCAAAAGTGAATTCGATTGCATCGACTTCATGTTCTAGTTCACCATGGAGAATGCACATCCATGCCCCTCACACCCGACGGTTCACTCGGTAAATGCTATCAAAAGGGTTCCAAGCCATCCAAGAGGTACCAAGGCCCGACACCATTGGTAGAGCCTACTCTTGAGAAACCCGTCACCAAGAATCCAAACCTAGTTTAGAGGAGGAGTACAAGGAACTCCATCAAGAAAACCGATTCTTGAAGTCTTAGCTCATGCACCTTATTATAATGCTTTGAAAGAAAAATATGAGTTAGAACTTAGGCTTGGAAAACATGGGTCCGCTTTTGTGCGAAACAACTTACCTAAGAAGTTAGACGATCCCGGCTATTCACTCTTCCGTAGGCTTGGAACTTCCAAACCACTCGACGCCTAGCCGACTTAGGATCATGCATCAATCTTGTTCCGTTGTCCTCCATGAAGCCTTAACTTAGGTAAAATAGAACCAACGGAAACCATCTTAGGTCTAGCGGACGGTAGTGTGGCACGTCCGTAGGAATAATAAAGGACATGGTAGTACACGAGGAGAGTTGACTCTTTTGGCCGACTTTCATGTGCTAGACATGAATAAGGACCCGACATGCCCATTACTAGTTGGAAGAGGATTTTAGCTACCGCTAGTGCCATCATCGATTGTAAGATGTCCAAAATAGTGGTAGGAGAGGGAGTGCTAGATCGTTTACGATGTCAAAAGCATACGTACTACAAGGATGAGGAAATCCCACAAGAGATTAGGTTGGATAGAGAGCCTTCTAGATATGGACCTTGGATTGATAAGAACATCATAGGCCCCAAAGACCTTTTTACCTAGATAAAGCCTTCACTAGTAAAGCAACTTTCCAAGAAAAGAAATGGCTAGGGACATGGAAGTGAACCCGTTCGAGGACGCCTTAGTATTTAGGAAGATGACCGAGTTCCTAGGAAGCTTGCCCGTTAACCTTGTCATGAATAAGTGGAAAGTTGAGGAATCTAAACACAAATGGGATTGGGATAGACCGCCTAGTGATGGTAATGGAGAATGGCACATTAGGATACAAATCTATGATCCCGATGGTGAAAAGTTTGAAAAGACATATTTAACCGAACGTACTACTAGGAACTTGAATGATAAGTTTGATCCTTACGACATTGTTGAGGATAGACTTACTTATATCGGTACGTAGGAGCACGACTTCGAGTCTAGCTACAAGACTCTTAAATAAAGAAAAGCGCTTCGGGAGGCAACCCATGCTTAATTGTTTGCTTGTTAGTGTCATATATCTTTTATTAATTGTTTATCCTCATGTTTAAATTTGTAAAATGCTTTATTTTGTTTTTAACCTCGCCTTAATTGCATATAAAGGTATTTTACATAAGGGATAAGTGTAGGAGGATTACACACGCTTTCAAAAGAAACGTAAACATGAGAATAACAATTAACTAAAAGATATATATGTTTGTTTGTTCGAGTCAAATGCTTGTATCGAGTCATAATGGATGTTTTGCGTAAATTTTTCCGATTCTAAAGATGTAAATTTTCCGAATTTTTCCGTAAAATCGCATACCGCTTTTTGTCGATAACCGACGGCGTCAGATTGCAACCGACGACGCCAGAAGGAGTAAAACATCGATTACTTTTTCTCATTTTTCGAGCTACTTATAAATTTTTGGAATTTTCCGTGTCTTAATTTTCTTAGAAATTTGTAAACATCCATTCCACAAGCATTATATCCTAGTTTAAATCGAGTCTTATATATATTATTACCACCGATTTTACGCGAAGGTTTCGCTTTGTTTTCTTCAAGTGTGCGTGTTTAGTTTGTCAAGAAGAAGTTACATAAGATTGGAAGGAGCTTTTCACGCAATAATTCTTCTTGAAAAGGATTTAACCACCACTTTACACGGATCCTACCGAGCTAATCGTGGGAGTATTAGTTTCTTTCGCTTTTAATTACCTTCCATTATCATAACTTTGATATTTCTGGGAACATTGGGGACAATGTTCGCTTTAAGTGTAGGAGGAAAATAAACGGAACTTTGAAACTATGCTTATCCTTGATTATTTGCTTTGTCCAAGTGCATTGTGTAATAAACCATGAGAAAATGTCGGTTAGGTAATTTTGGCACCAAATTTAAAATTTTTCATGACATATAGGAGTGGGCCATTAGTCTTAACAAAAGCGCCTCACGGATAGGAAGTTGCATGACTAGCACAAAACCCTTTACCACCCAAATTCCACCCAAAATGCGAGGATCGCCTTAGATTAGTAGGAATTAAAGCATTCATCTTCAATGCTTAGAGTGTGAACCGGTAGTATATTAGATTCTAGAACTTGTTTTGTGATGCATTTCGAGATCGCAAGTGAGGCTACACTTGTGTAGTTAGGAATAACTAAATGATAAGAGGCATTAGGATAAACCCTTGTTTGATACCCGTAATATAATTACTTCTTCCACATCGGTTGAGTAATTCCCCCACACCCTTTGCGTTGTACTCATCTTTAGTACACGATACCCCTAGTTAACCCCTCAGAGCCTATCCTTTTCGCGGTTCTCGTGATGTTTCGGTTTTTCCGGAATATCAATGAAGAGCATTGTTTACACCCCACCCCAAATATACACCCAAATCGCCTTTAGCCTACCCCTTATGCACTCACTTTTAGTGCAAATTATTGTTATCACCCTAAACCCTTAGTTCAATTATCCGTTGCTTGCATGAGTTGCTAAGTCGAGTCATATCCTTTGTATACGCTTTGGGACGATTGGGATTCATGGGAAAAGTTAAAGTTTATGAAATGACGGAAGGGAACGTTAAATTCAAATTCCCTTTGTTTGCATAATAATGTACCCCAAGTGTTTTGATCTTTTCAATTCGGGTCAAATTAGTGTTAGAGTAATAAAACTCAAGTGTAGGGATGTGCCTATAAATCCCTATCATTTTGATGTTACCGTAGAGGATGGTAGAGTAAAAGTGTATGAAAAAATAGAAGAAAAAAAGAAAAAATCGAAAAAAAAAAAAAAAAAAAAAAATATACGGCTACCATCCTACATCTATCTTTTAAATTTATGTTTGTTTATTTCGTTACCTAGAGTTTTAGAGTGTCGAGTCTTGGCTTAGCAACGCCATTCTTCGTATGCTTGTAACATAGAGATTTTTGACTTGCCACCACTAAATAGCCTATCCCACCAAACCCTTTGTTTCCTACCGTAAGCCTAACATTACAACCCTTTAAAAGACCTCTTTGATAGTCTTTCCTAGGTGCTTACGCCAAAGCGATGGAGGTTTGATCTATTCTCAAGCCTATGGTAATCTATGTACTAGGACCGTTAATGAGTGTTTATCTTCCATTTCCTATTTGTTATATTTCATATATACACCCGAGAGAGATGCGAGTATCCAAACACCCCATGTGAGGTGCTAGTATGTATTTCCGTGCTTGTTATGACTTTTATGGGCTTATATGTGTTGTGGACCGCTTTGAATCAATGCTTCATGACCCCTAACTTATAAATTAATTGGCTAAAAGCACATTTGCTTGAGGACAAGCAAATAACAAGTGTAGGGATATTTGATAAGGTTTTAAAAGGTACCATTTTGAGGGTCGTTTTAGCCCTTATTTGATCACTTTTGTATCCGTTATTGCTTAATATCGCTCCTTTTCACTTTTAGGTCTCTTGAAGGCAAAATGCTGGAATGGCACTTATTTGGACGAAAAGGCGAATATACGAAGAAAATGGCCAAAGTCAAAATCGAGACACTCAAAGTCATTGAAAAAGAAGGCGACGGGCCATCGCTTAATCGCGACGCCGTCAGAGGATTTTGTGACGGTCAAGACAAAACTCAGATTTTCAAGAGACGCCGGGCTTTAAAGGAGTAGACCGTCGCAACTCGACGGCCTAGATGTGACCCAGACGGCGCCGAAGTCAAGAGGACGGCACACAGCATAAGGTGACGCCGCCGCAAGGTTAACGTGGCCAAGACGAAACCCTAATGACGGCGACACGACGCGCCATTTAAACATAAGGTGACGCCGTCGCATATGTAATCTTATATATAGAATCCGAATTTTTCGCTTTTAAGAGAGTCTTTTGGAGTAAAACCTAAAACCGAACCTAAGGTGTCTTGTACAAGATTTTAGGTTCTAAACCCTATTTTACATCAAGATAAGTATTTACTTCATCAATTCAATTATGTCTTTGATTATTTGTGTGTATGCTTGCATGTTCTCCATGTCCCGCTAATTTATTTGTGTGTTTGCTTAGGAAGTATGAAACTTAATTATTGAATATTGATTGGTTGTTTCTTATCTTAGTTGATTAATGATCTAGTAATGCGATAGGTCATTCGTTGTGTACTTAATGCTTGATTCATCTTTGTGAACCTTAGAATATGATTACCGAGTAGTTGTAGGCTAAACCATCCAAAGAGTGCCTTAGAGTAAGAGTTTATCATCCCTAGTGGGTTTTGTAGACGAGACCCTTTGGTAAGTTCAAAGAGTTGGGAGAAACGACACCCTACAACTTTAGACACACAACGCAACTAAGAATAAGGACGTGACAACTCAACCATCAATAGGAGATAATTAAGGAGTAGTAAAACCTAAGTAAACACATCTTTAAACTATCATACGAGTACACATAAATTAGACATAGACTCCCACAACCTTAGTTTAGATAATTAGATAATAGTAGAGTAATCGGTAGAAATACCAACCCCCAAATCCAATACCCGAGATTCGTACTTTCAATTTCATAAAATATAAAAATACAAAAATAATCTTCCTCAACCTCAACCTTAGCGTAGTAACTTCTCACTAGCATTCCTATTCCCCAGAGAACGATATCAATACCCGTGGCTTACCCTAATTACTACACTACAACGATTAGGTTCATCGCCTAGGTGTTATAAAACTTGCTCAAGAAAAGGAAGTTTCCTTGACCCCGAACGACGCGGTGATGTAGCGTTATCTTCTACCATGGATAGTTGTGGTTTACATCTCGGATTAACACTAGCGGTGGAAACGATACCACCGCCAAGACATTATTACCAATGCTATTAGATTATGTTTAGTTAAACACGTCTAGATAAGTATAGAATAGATCTTGCGTATATTCTATAATGATAGCTTTATACTTATCTTGTACAGGACTCCTTGTTGTATAAAAGGAGATCCTAGGTCATTTTCTTAGGTACTCGTAATTACCTTTGTATTACTCACAAAGGCTTTAAGGTGTAACCCTAGTGATAACTAAGATCACTCGTATTATTCATCAATAATATTGGAGCTTAAGTTTTGTGTTTAATCTGTATTTACATACAATACATCACACAATCCATCTTTTAAGTATTACTAAGTAAATTCCGTGTGCTTAATAATATCATACAAAATATCATTGACACAAGGTGTGTGTACAGATCCATCACAGTCTTCATGCAGGACATCGTTTGAATCTTGGATATTGGGTGTCTGGTGTAAAAAGTGTGAGTGACGCCTTCCAGAAATTAGGCGTGACGCCGTCAGGATTTAGGACCAGAAATTCCACTAAGCTGTCGCGTGCACTTTTTGATCAAGTCTTCATAGAGGGACGGCGTCGCCCTTTGGTTGGGACGCCGTTAGATGTTCTGAACAGGTTTTGAGTGTCTTTGATCTTGACTTTTCTATTTTTTTTCATGTTTTTGCTTCTTTTCGTCCAAAGATGCTTCATTCCAGCATTTTACTTTCAAAAGACGTAAAAAGTGAAAAGGAACGATTTTAAGCAGTAACGGATATAAAATGTGTCGATTTAGGGTTTAAATGACCCCCTAAAAACATATGTTTTAAATCCTTATAAAATATCCCTACACCTGGTATTTGCTTGTCCTCAAGCAAATGTGATTTTGGCCAATCAATTTATAAGTTAGGGGGCATGAAGCATTGGCTTAAATTTGTTTACAATAAGTAAAAGTGCCACAATAGTCATAACAAGCACGAAAATTATACACTAGCACCTCACAATTGATGTTTGTATTCTCTCATCTCTCGGGTTTATATGAAATATAATATGAATGGAAATGGAAGATAAAAACTCATTACCTGGCATAGTACATACATTACCATAAGCTTGAGAATGGATCAAACCTCCACCGCTTTGGCGTAAGCACCTAAGAATAACTATCTAAGAGGTCTTTACAAGGGTTGTAACATTAGGCTTAGGGTAGGGAAGTAAAAGGTTTTGTTGGATAAAGGATATTTAGTGGTGGCAAGTCAAAAATCTTATGTTACAAGCATGTATAGTGTGACGTTGTGTTGGGTTCAGTAAATACCCAAACTCCTTAATTCAAGGATTTGAATAGAAAATATCCTAAGTATTTAGAACATTAAACACTATCAAGTCACTGAGCGCATAGCCACTCAGTGAGCTGTCTTCAGGATACTTAGTAAGAGACCAAGAAGAAGTCTATCCACTCAGTAAGGCAGAAATTAAGGGGTGAAGACTGAGTCAAAAAGAAGATGGTGGATTCAATGAGTGATGACAATAACTCACTGAATCCCAAAACTCCTCACCAACCACTATCACTGAAGACAATACTAAAGATAAAGACTGAAGGCTAAAGAGACTAAAGAATGAGTGGGACAAGGCGGGATAAGTTTAAACAAATAAGACGAAGTCCTTATCAACCAAAGTCAAACTTTCCCTGAATCGCTAACTACTAGGCTCAGTGTCATCACTGATAAGAAGAAAGCAACCTTGTCACTTACTCTAAATAGCCATTGTAAACAGAGACAAAATACATCAGTATTTTGTTTTCTATAACATGTCAGTTTGTCCTTTAGTATATAGTTAAAAACCATACATGTATAAATAGCCATAAGAGATGGAGTGAAAGATTTTAAGCTTGTGCACTAACTGTGAATTAGACACACAAGCAATCTTTCACTCCTCCAAATACAACTATGTCCCTGAGATAGCTCAGTGGTTCCTGTGTAGTTGTGCTTATATTTAGCCTAAGCTTCGTGAGGAGTTATACCATACTTTTCATTTCAATCCCAAGTACTATTCTGCAAGTACTTGGGAAATGTATTATTTTTTATTCATTTTAATAAAGAATATAAATGTTGAAAATTACTCAGTGTGTTTATCTTGTTAAAACTTATATTTACTTGCATTACTTCAGTCATGATTCACAATTAGTAGTCTTTAACTGTTTTAAGCTACTCGTGAAACATGACCAATGATAACGCTACACGCGTCGTTCGGGGTCAAAGGAACTTCCTTTTCTTCGAGCAAGTTTTATAACATCCTAGGCAGTGAACCTAATCGTTGTAGTGTAGTATTAGGGTAAGCCACGGGTATTGATATCGTTATCTAGGGGAATAGGAATGCTAGTGAGAAGTTACTACGCTAAGCTTGGGGTTGAGGAGGATTATTTTTTTTTATCTTTTTTATGTTTTTTAGGAAATGGAAAGGTACGAATCTCGGGGTTTGGATTTGGGGGTTGGTATTGCTACCGATTACTCTACTTACCTAATTATCTAATCTAAGGTGTATGTAGTCTATGTCTAATTATTGTGTGCTCGTATGATGATTTAAAGATGTGTTTACTTAGGTTTTATTACTCCTTAATTATCTCCTATTGATGGTTTCACGTCCTTATTCTTAACGCGTTGTGTGTCTAAAGTCATAGGGTATGCATTAATCCCTAACTCTTTGAACTTACCAAATGGTCTCGTTTACAAAAACCTCTAGGAATTATAAACTCTTACTCTAAGGCACTCTTTGGATGGTTTAGCCTACAACTACTCTAAATGTTATAGCCCAAGGATCACAAAGATTAATCAAGCATTAGTTACACAACGAATGACCTATTGCATTACTAGATCATTAACAATTAAGATAAGAGACAACCAATCAATATTCAATAATTAAGTTTCATATTCCCTAAGCAAACACACAAGTAAATTAGCAGGACATAGAGAACATGCAAGCATACACACAAATAGTTGAAGACATAATTGAATTAATGAAGTAAAACACTTATCTTGATGTAAGATAGGTTTGAACCCTAAAATACTGTACAAGACAGCCTTGGTTCGGTTTAGGTTTTTTACTCCAAAAGACTACACACTAAAACTGAAAAATTCAGATTCTATATATAATATTACAACTGCGACAGCGTCACCTTATGAATCGTGACGCCTTCATGTCGCCGTCATTAGGGTTTCGTCTTGGCCACGTTAGTCTTTCGACGGCGTCACCTTATACTTGTGACATCGTCCCCTTCAGTCATTGACGCCGTCTGGATCAAATCTAGGCCCTCTGAGTTGCGACGGCCTACTCTTTTAAAGCCCCGCCGTCTCTTGAAAATAAGCAATTTGGCTCTTGAGTCACAAAGTGCCCTGACGGCGTCGTAGGTTAAGCAATGACGTCGTCACCTTCGGGCCCAAAGACACTGAGTGTCTCGATTCTTGACTTTGGCCATTTTCTTCAGATATCCGCGCCTTTTCGTCCAAATAAGTGCCATTCCAACATTTTGCCTTCAAGAGACCTAAAAGTGAAAAGGAACGATATTAAGTAATAACGGATACAAAGTGATCAAATAAGGGCTTAAACGACCCTCAAAAGGTACCTTTTAAAACCTTATCAAATATCCCTACATTTGGTATTTGCTTGTCCTCAAGTAAATGTGCTTTTAGCCAATTAATTTATAAGTTAGGGGTCATGAAGCATTGGTTTAAAACAGTCCACAACACATATAAGCCCCGCTTAAAGTCATAACAAGCACGGAATTACATACTAGCACCTCACATGAGGTGTTTGATACTCTCATCTCTCGGTGTATATGAAATATATCAAGTTGGAAATGGAAGATAAACACTCATTAACCGGTCCTAGTACATAGATTACCATAGGCTTGAGAATAGATCAAACCTCCATCGATTTAGCGTAAGCACCTAGGAAAGACAATCAAAGAGGTCTTTAAAGGGTTGTAACGTTTGGCTTACGGTAGGGAAAAAAGGGTTTGGTGGGATAGGCTATTTAGTGGTGGCAAGTCAAAAATCTCTATGTTACAAGCATACGAAGAATGGCGTTGCTAAGCCAAGACTCGACACTCTAAACTCTAGATAACTGAAACAAACAAACATAAATTTAAAAGATAGAGGTAGGATGGTAGCCCGTATGTTTTTTTTCCATACACTTTTACTCTACCATCCTCTACGGTAACATCAAAATGAAAGGGATTTATAGGCACATCCCTACACTTGTGTTTTTATTACTCTAACACTAATTTGTCCCGAATTGAAAAGATCAAAACACTTGGGGGTACATTATTACGTAAACAAAGGGAATTTGAATTTAACGTTCCCTTCCCGTCATTTCATAAACTTTAACTTTTCCCATGAATCCCAATCGTCCCAAAACTGTATACAAAGGATATGACTCGACTTAGCAACTCATGCAAGCAACTAGATAATTAAACTAAGGGTTTTGGGTGATAACAATAATGCACTAAAAGTGAGTGCATACAGGGTAGGCTAAGGCGATTTGGGGGTACATTTGGGGGTACATTTGGGGGTGGGGTGTAAACAATGCTCTTCATTGATATTCTGAAAAAACCGAAACATCACGAGAACCGCGAAAAGGATAGGATCTGAGGGGTTAACTAGGGGTATCGTGTACTAAAGATGAGTACAATGCAAAGGGTGTGGGGGAATTACTCAACCGATGTGGAAGAAGTAATTATATTACGGGTATCAAACAAGGGTTATCCTAATGCCTCTTATCATTTAGTTATTTCTAACTACACAAGTGTAGTCTTACTAGCGATCTTGGAATGCATCACAAAACAAGTTCTAGAATCTAATATACTACCGGTTCACACTCTAAGCATTAAAGATGAATGCTTTAATTCCTACTAATCTAAGGGCGATCCTCACATTTTGGGTGGAATTTAGGTGGTAAAGGGTTTTTGTGCTAGTCATGCAACTTTCTATCCGTGAGACGCTTTTGTTAAGACTAATGGCCCACTCCTATATGTCATGAAAAATTTTAAATTTGGTGCCAAAATTACCCTAACCGACGTTTTCTCATGGTTTATTACACAAATACAATTAGACAAAGCAAATAGTCAAGATAAGCATAGTTTCAAAGTTCCTGTTTTATTTTCCCTCCCTACACTTAAACTGAACATTGTCCCTAATGTTCCCCGAAAGTATCAAAGTTATGATAATGTAAGGTAATAAAAGATGAAAGAAACTAATACTCCCCTGATTAGCTCGGTAGGATCCGTGTGTGAAGTAGTGGTTAAATCCTTTCCAAGAAGAATGTATGCGTGAAAAGCTCCTTTCAATCTTATGTAGCTTCTTCTTGATAAATTAAACCTGCACACTTGAAGAAAACAAATGAAACCTTCACGTAAAATCGTCGGTAATAATATATATAAGACTTGATTAAAGTAGGATATAATGCTTGTGGAATGGATGTTTACTGAATTTCGGAAAATTAAGACTTGGAAAATTCCAAAATTTATAAGTAGCTCGAAAAGAGAAAAATTAACTGCTGTTTTTACTCCTTCCCGACACCGTCAGTTGCGATCTCGACGCCGTCAGTTATCCCGACAAAAACCGGTCTGCGATTTTCTAGAAAAATTTTGGAAAATTTACATCTTTAGAATCTGGAAAAATTTATGCTAAACATCCATTATGAATCGATACAAGCATTTGACTCGAACAAACACACATATATATCTTTTAGTTAATTGTTATTCTCATGTTTACGTTTCTTTTGAAAACGTGTGTAATCCTTCCTACACTTATCCTTTATGTAAAATACCTTTATATGCAATTAAGACGAGGTTAAAAAACAAAATAAAGCATTTTTAAAAATTTAAACATGAGAATAAGCAATTACTACAAGATATATGACACTAACAAGCAAACAATTAAGCATGGGTTGCCTCCCACGAAGCGCTTTTGTTTATTTATGAGTCTTGTAGCTAGAATCATAGTCGTGCCCTTGCGTGACTTCATTACCGCCATCTCCTTCCTTCGCTTTCCCTTCGTTGAAAGGGCGGAGACGCTGTATGCTTACCGTGGATTCCTTGCCAACGTCGTCTATTATGGTGACGGTTTTATCATTTAGATTGGTTTCCTTCACTGTAAAAGGCCCAAACCATCTTGGTTTGTTTCTACCTCGTAATGCCCTTATCCGTTATTTGTACAAAAGTACTTTTTCTCCTTTTAGAAATTCCTTAGGGTTCCTTTGTGCCTTTGGTATCAAATTGGGATTATTTCCTAACTTCTTATCGGGCTTCCACAATGTTGCATACAATCCTTGAACCATAAAATCCTGATAACACTCAGATTGTGCATGTTTTTAGTAGCATTGTGTGTACTTTTATATCTGTTATTTGGTTATATTTGTGTGATTTTAGTACTTAATCGTATCTAGAGATGTTTGTCTAGTATTTACAACCAAGTGCAGAGAAATGGAGGAAAATGTGGAAATATGCAATTAATCGAAGATTCCCGTCTCAGTAAAGCTAAATCCCAAGTACCTTTGAAGACCTTAGTGATTGAAGAACCAAGTTCTACAAGTCAGAGTGAAGAGAGAAAGATCAAGTTTCATATCTCAGAAGATCCAACCGGATCCGGTTACACCTTCACCGGATCGGTTGGAATCTGGCTCGAATACATGTTTTGCCATAACCGACCGATCGGTCGCAACCCGCAACCGGATCGGTCGGTGTGTTATTATCGAAGACAAGCGGATCGGTTGGTCGTATGACCGATCCGGTTGAGAAGCTGCGGTTGTCAAATCTTCATCACTAAGCTTCCACTTTGCATCCAAACGATTCTAGGTCCTTCTTGGTGTATTCTAGTCCTTCCTTACTCCTTGGAGGCCAAGTCAAGCATTTAACACCCTAGGCCTTGGAGTTAGTATAAATAGAGGCTAATTGTGAGCATATTAGACACACTTCAATTACAAAGCTCTCTACTCATCAAACCAAGCCTTAACCTCCTGAAATTCGTCCTTAGAAATCCAGAGAAGTTTGGAGTTCCAGAAGTTCCACCTTTGGAAGCCAAAACACTAAGAAGTCCACCACGATCATTTGGGAATCATTACTTCATCATTTGTAATCTTATTCCAAGCATTGTAAGACTTTTAATCATGTTTTCTAATGATCAAAGTTATGAGTTTATGTTCATGTTTGCTATGAGTGGCTAGTTTCTTTATACACTTGCTTAAATGATGTTGATTATTATATGATTATTTAGTGATTGTGTTAACATGTTTTAATTCAATTTCAAGTTGATTCTAAGATCCAATTGTGCTAAAGTTTCATAGTGACATTTGTTAATCAAGTTTGGCTAATTGGTAACTATCGTTGGGGTCGAAAGAACTTCGTATTATTTAACTAGTCATAATCATTTTTCTATGGATGATTGTTTTACCCATTATTCTTGATTATACAAAGGAACTCGGTGTGGTTGTAATATAAACGCTTTTGATTATCAAATTGGATTGGTTGGAAACATCTAAATGGTCGTAAGATTAGTTGTTGAAAATTAATTGTAGCCTTTTGTCTATGATCGGGTACCTTTTGTATTGACCATTTCTTAAGCAATTTGATGAACAAGTAGATGTTTTGTGTTTAAGTTTATGAAAGTAGACTTATGAAACTTGAATTGATCTTGAATTGATTGGTTAAACTTAATGCTTGTTTTATAAACTAAAATCTTGTGAAGGTTTAACTTGTAAAACAATAGATTAGCTTTCAACTAATTATCACAACCAACATGTTAAGTAGTTAACACAATCACATTAATCTATGATATGAAACTAGTTTAAGCAAGTGTAGTTTTTAATCATCCGAATTTCATTATATCTATTTGCTTTGTTATATGTTTTTGATAGACTCCGTTAATTCAAACTTGTGCTCGATTCACTCAAATCCTCGCAAACGATCCCGACTTACCTTCATAATCTTGCTATAACGGACGAGTATACTTGCTCGTATGTGTTATTGGTAATATTGGTAATTCACCTTTATAAATTTAAAACTTGCACCCACCGGGCACATCAAGTTTTTGGCGCACCGCCGGGATTTGATTGTGTTTCAACAAGTTTTTGAATTTCCTCACCGATTTTTTCACGAAACCTTAACGGATCCGGTTGCCACTCAACCGAATCGGTTACGTGTTAACCCATCATTCATCAGTCTAACCGATCGGTCGCTTCCATAACCGATCCGGTTACCTTCCTCTATTCCATATAAACTGTTTTGTTGTTTGTCCGTGTGTTTAGATATTGCCCGGATTCTCTAGGACATTGTATGAACACTCGAGCGTGGAATAGAACCAATTACACCTCTTACCAACCCAGAACGTTTGATTCGACGAAGAAGGAGAACACGTTTTATACCATTGGAAAATCGTGTACCACGAGTACCAAACCCACCATTTGATAACCTCATTGAAGCCAAAGTTGTTTACAACCCTTTCACCAATTTACCTTTTCCCATGGCGGACGATCAACCTATGTGGGGAACAAACCGAACCGTAGCACCAACTCCCGAAAGTGCTATTGTTGCTATTAACCTTGGTGACAATTTCACCGTGAAGGGACATCACCTTTCTATGATCAAAGACCGACAATTCGATGGCGATGCGTGGCCGATCCGCATAAGCACATTGTCGAATTCATCGAAATTTGCGGAATGTTTCGTTATGGCGACACCGATGTCAATGCCATTAAACTCAAACTTTTTCCATCATCACTCGCGGAGATGCTAAAGTATGGTACAATGAATTAACCCCGGAATCATCAATACTGGGAGGAGATGAGGCAAGCTTTTGTGAGCCGATTCTTTCCACCGCCATGTTTGATCGATTAATGGGAGAAATTCGTGCTTTCAACCAAAACCCAAACGAATCACTTGTCGAAGCTTGGCTTCGAATGAAAGATTTGTCGTAGTTGTCATGGACATGGATTATCAAAGGAACCATTATCCAAATCTTTACCATGGACTAGATGAAATCTCTCAAGGCATCCTTGATCTGTGGAGGAATTTTTCTATAAAACTCCTAATGATGCACATCAATTGCTCAAGATCGAGTACTTCTCAAACTTGATTGGTCCAAAGATTCCAAAACCAAACCTCTCCGAAAAACCGTTGCTTTTGTCGAAAACACCAATACCTCAAAACTCATGGAGAAGATGGAAGCGTTAACCTCACAAATAAACTCGCAATACAAGGACATCAAAGATGAGATGAAAGACATGCGAGACGGATGCAACAATTGTGGAGGAAATCACCCATCATCGAGTGCGACGATAAACCTATGGGTGGACCAAAGAAGGAGAAGCAAATTACGCTCAAGGAGGATACCGTGGAGGAGGATATCGTAGTAATTATTACGGTCGAAATTCGAAATTGGCAAGATCGCCGACCAAGGGATGACAACCGTGATTCTCAACCACGAACCGACGATCCACCACACCAAACTTCCGACAAAAGATGTAAGAAACCGAATTCAAAAAAAACCATGAGAGAATTCGTGGTCGGTCAAAATCCGCAAATGATTTTATCAAAATCAATTTTTCAATCTCAAAGCCAAAGTTGAGCAAGGACGGAAAAATCATCAAGCATCTATCCAAGATCTTGAAAACAAGCTCATGCGGACTTTTCGACCAACATTCCTCTAGACCATCCGGTTCATTGCCAAGTAACACTCAATCCAATCCAAAACCATCAAATGATAAGACGCACTGTCCACCTCAAACAAGAAATGAACATATCAATGTCGTTACAAGAAGTGGTCTCGTCACGATCCACCACCTAATCCTAATACTCCCGCCACCGTTGATAGTGAGGATGAAAACGAAGAACCAAACACAACTCAAACCACCAAAAGAAAGACATTCCACCCACAAGGCGATACACCAAAAATTCCTTATCCTCAACGCCTAAAGAAAGAAAAGATGGAAGAGCGTTATAAGAAGTTTATCGAAATAATCAAAGAGGTTAGACTCAATGTTCCTCTCGTTGATGTTATAGCCGAATGCCCAATTACGGAAATTTTGAAAGAACTTCTTAATAACAAAAGCAAGCTTGAGCAAATATCAAGAACTTTTCTTAACGAAGAATGCTCACCATAGTTCAAAACAAAATTTCACCAAAACTCGGAGATCCCAGGAGCTTTTTATTCCATGTACTGGAATAACGTTAAATGTGATGCTTTAGCCGATCTTGGCGCAAGTATCAATTTGATGCCTTATTCACTCTATTCCAAGTTGTGCAACAACGACTGACACCAACAAAATGAGCATTCGATTGGCAAATCATTCCTATCAATATCCTGTGGAATTCCGAGAATATGCTTGTTCAAGTCGGTAAATTCATATTTCCCATGGACTTTGTAATTTTGGAAATGGAAGAAGATAGTAAAGTCCCACTCATTTTAGGAAGACCTTTCCTAAACACCGCCGACGCAATCATCAAAGTTAAAGGAAAAGAACTCAACCTTGGAGTTGGAGAAGATCGAATCACTTTTCTTATCGATAAAGCAATGCGCTACCCACATTCTAGTGATGACACTTGTTTTAACGTCGATGTTATTGATGAAGTCACTGATGAGGAATTAGATGCATTACTGAACGAATCCGATCCATTCATGACTACTTCGAAAAATCAATGAAACAGATTTTGACAAAGAATTTGATGATTTCATGAAAGTAGAATTTGAAGAAGATAACCTCGGAAGAAGAAGAAATAGAGGAAGAAGAAGAAAATTTTGAGGAAATCACTTTCAATGAAAAATGCGAATAAAATCCTCTATCGAAGAACCACCCACGGATCTCGAACTCAAACCTCTCCCAAATCATCTTGAATATGCTTATCCGGAGGAGAACTCACTTCTTCCAAAGAGTCATATCTTCATTGCTCGAAGATGATGAGAAAGAAAGTTTAGTTTCCACTCAAAATCACAAACAAGCTTTTGCTTGGAAAACATCCGATATCCGTGAATTAGTCCTAATTTTTGCAAACACAAAATCAATTTCAAGAAGGATTAAACACGTGATAGAACGTCAACGTAGACTCAATCCCAACATGAAAGAAGTTGTTAAAAGGAAATCATTAAACTTCTTGATGCCGGAATCATTTACCCAATTGAGGATAGTCCTTGGGTAAGTCACATTCAACGTGTTCCAAAGAAAGGAGGAATGACGGTTGTAACTAATGAGCGAAATGAGCTAGTTCCAACTAGAACTCGTCACCGGTTGGCGTGTTTGTATTGACTATCGTAAGTTAAACAAAGCCACCGAAAGGATCATTTTCCGCCCCATTCATGGATCAAATGCTTGAAAGACTAGCGGAAATAAATTCTTTTGTTTCCTCGACGGATTTTCGGGATATTTCCAAATTCCCATCGATCCTAACGATCAAGAAAAGACCACCTTTACTTGTCCTTTTGGAACCTACGCATATCGGCGTATGCCTTTTGGTCTTTGCAATGCACCCGCAACTTTTCGTGAGGTGTATGATCGCCATATTCCAAGACATGCTAGAAACCTCCATGGAAGTTTTCATGGATGATTTTTCGTCTTTGGAGAGTCATTCAAGCGTGCCTTTCTAATCTCGATAAAATGCTCGAAAGATGCGAAGTCGCACATCTTGTTCTCAAGCGGGAGAAATGCCACTTTATGGTAATCAAGGAATTGTGCTTGCCACAAAATCTCTAGTGCCGAATGGAAGTCGACAAAGCAAAGGTCGATGTCATCTCGAAACTTCCACCACCAACTAACGCCAAAGTTAGAAGTTTTTAGGACATCTTTGGTTTTACCGCCGATTCATCAAAGATTTTTCCAAAATATCTCGTCCAATGACAAAACTTTGAGAAAGATTCTATCTTTAACTTCGATGTTGATTGCATAATAGCTTTGAATCATCGAAATCAAAGATAAGAAAGGAGCAGAATCTTGTGGCGATCACTTATCTCGTCTCGAAAATCCTAATCTTGAGGAATTGAAAGAAGAAGAAATCGATGATTATTTTCCGATGAAACTCTTATGACCATCGACGGAAATGACGATCCTTGGTTTGTTGACTTTGCTAACTACCTCACGGAGGAATTCTCTTTAAAAGGACTAACTCATGCTCAAAGAAGCAAATTCTTTTGAACTCAAATACTACTTTGGGAAGAGCCATATCTTTTCAAAATGTGTCCGATGGGATGATCCAAGATGTATTTTTGGTTCGAAACTCATAAAATTCTTGACGAATGTCACCATGGCCCAACTGGGGACATTATGGTCCTTCCACCACGCCTAAGAAAGTTTTTGATGCTGGATTCTATTGGCCAACAATATTCAAAGAAGCACATACACTTGTTCAAAGCGTGACGCTTGTCAAAGAACCTCCAATCTCTCGAAGGGATGAAATGCCATTAACAAGCATTCAAGTGTGTGAAATATTCGATATTTGGGGAATAGATTTCATGGGACCTTTCCCTAAGTCCCACAAATCGAATACATTCTCGTTGCTATAGATTACGTGTCCAAATGGGCGGTCAAGCTTTACCAACAAACGATGCTCGTGTCGTCGTTAATTTTCTCAAAAGCTTTTAGCTCGTTATGGAATTCCCAAAGCACTCATAAGCGATCGTGGAACTCATTTACGCAATCAACAAATGGAAAAACCATGGAAAGATATGGAGTTCATCATCGATTTGCGATCGCTTATCATCCACAAACTAGTGGACAAGTCGAAAATACCAACAGAGCTCTCAAAAGAATCTTACCGAAACCGTAAAAGACAATCCGCCTTTATGGGCAAGGAAACTTGATGATGCTCTGTGGGCATTTCAGACGGCTTATAAAACACCAATTGGTACAACTCCCTCAGACTCTGTATGGGAAGACTTGTCATTTGCCGTTCGAAGTTGAACATCGTGCTTATCAGGCGCTCGACAATGTAACACCGATCTCAAAATAGCTGGAGAAAAGATTTACGCAATTGCACGAACTCGATGAATTAAGACTCAAGCTTATGAAAACTCCAAAGCGTATAAAGCCGTAACAAAGCCTATCATGATAAAAGCTACGAATTCGAAAAGAATTCAAAGCCGGAGATAAAGTTCGCTTTTAACATGAAATTCAAATTCAAAGCTCTAAGTTACAACCAAAATGGTTTGGACCATATGTCGTTAAACATGGATATCCATCTGGGTATGTCGAACTCTATGACAAACAAGGTGGAAGTTTCATTGTTAATGGCCACGAATCAAGTTATACTACGACAAGGAGCAAGCGAATGAAGTTTCGATTCTATGGCAGTTGTCACGGAGACACCATGAGAATGAATTGAAACTATCACCTTTGTAGCACCATTCTGGAAGAATTCCACAAGCTGTTCCATGGAAACCAGCTCTTTGAATTAAATGCGGAAAGATATTGAAGATCTTGGTGAAGAATTCATGTACATCCCGAACTTTATAAAATATTCAAAGCGCCTTGCATTTGAATAAATTCGGGAAGAATCGAGTCGGTGATGACTCGAGAGTAAAACAAGCGCTTCTCGGGAGGCAACCCGTGTGTTTTGATTTGATTTTTGTGGTCACTCCCAAAGTTTTAACCTTTGGTTGAACTTAAGTGTGGGGGTGCCACTTTTAATAAAACCTTTGTTTGTTTATAAGATTGTGTGCGGTGATGATTTCTCTAGTGGACGCCATGAATGAAGGAAAGATTTTAAGCTGATAAACTCGTTGACATATCTGGTTTCATCTCTATTTTCCCTATTTCTATACTTTGAAGTCCGTTTTCATTGAGGACAATGTCTAACTTAAGTGTGGGGGGATGAATAGGAAAAATTAGAGTTTTCATGCTTAAATTTAAAATTTTGTTTGCCCTTGTGATCTAGTTGTTTTCACATTTTTATGATTATCTATTAGAATAAGCTGGATCAAAACACCGGTAAAATTGGTAATATTTGAAACTTGAGATGTGTTCCGATTACTATTGCAATCCATTACGGGATCGATAAACATTTGCTAACACATATTATACCCTTTCCACTAAATTGTGAGGATTTGAGCCTATTTCTTATTAGCATACATCTTTTATGCTTAGAGCTTTTTGCTATGAGTGTGCTTGGGTGATTTTATTTATTCTAGAACTTGTGCTTGTAAATCATTACCGGACCGCGGTGAGATTGCATTCGTGTGATATAAGTGAATTAGGTGTGATAAAGAGGCACCTTAGATTTAACCCAAATGGCCTTCCATTTACATCTAATGATATATTAGCTAGCCTCATTGGTTAGTTAACCACCCACATGGACCCATTTGTAATGCTCATTTTAGCACTAGATACCCTAGTTACACCTTCCGAGCCATCCCTTTCATTTTTGCTTCACCGGAAAATACAAAAGATTTTACACTTTAAACCTTAGCCTACCCTTATCAATGTCTAACGGTTGGTTGCTAGTTTCATGGAAAGTGAAGATTGTTCAAATGATTATAAGTACCACCTCTTTGTGATTGATTGAGCCATGCGTTATGTTATGTTGAGTTTATGTTCAAAAAAAAAAAAAAAAAAAAAAAAAAAAAAAAAGTTGTGTTGAAAGTATGGAAATAATAGCCAATGTGCTATGGTCGTAGAATAATTGACATGGCAAAGCAAAAAGCTGTGGAAAGTGAAAAAGAAGAAAGCAAAGCTATAATCATTTATCTGGTTCGTGGAATGTTTGGTAGCTAGCAACACGGGTATTGGACTTGATTTCATTTTTATTTTAACACCAATTTCATAAAATATTCCATGCCTTATCCATACCCTTAACCCTTAGCCTATCATTATAACCCGAATAAAAGCCCTCTTTAGATGTTTTTACTTGGTGCTCACGCCACGTCGGTGGAGTTTTGTTTCTTGTACAAGCTTATGGTAATAATCTAATCATGGTGAGCAATGAGTGTGATTTATCTTATTACTCCACTAAAATGAGTGATTGAGTGAATTATATTCCATTATTTTTAGTGAGGTGTTTTGAAATGTTAATCATGCAAGAAAATCATTGGATATTGTCAAACATCTTGATGTTTCACCTTTATAAGCATAATTGATGAATCTTCTCTCGTATTTATACTTGGTTGATTTGCATCACATTTTCATAATCACGATCGGTACCGGTGGATGTTTGTCCTAGATTTGCTTGAGGGCAAACAAAGTTTAAGTGTGGGGAATTTGATAACACTCAGTTGTGCATGTTTTAGTAGCATTGTGTGTACTTTTATATCATTATTTGGTTATATTTGTGTGATTTTAGTACTTAATCGTATCTAGAGATGTTTGTCTAGTATTTACAACCAAGTGCGAGAAATGGAGGAAAATGTGGAAATATGCAATTAATCGAAGATTCCGTCTCGATATAGCTAAATCCAGTACCTTTGAAGACCTTAGTGATTGAAGAACCAAGTTCTACAAGTCGAGTGAAGAGAGAAAGATCAAGTTTCATATCTCGGAAGATCCAACCGGATCCGGTTACACCTTCACCGGATCGGTTGGAATCTGGCTCGAATACATGTTTTGCCATAACCGACCGATCGGTCGCAACCCGCAACCGGATCGGTCGGTGTGTTATTATCGAAGACAAGCCGGATCGGTTGGTCGTATGACCGATCCGGTTGGAGAAGTCGCAGATTGTCAAATCTTCATCACTAAGCTTCCACTTTGCATCCAAACGATTCTAGGTCCTTCTCTTGGTGTATTCTAGTCCCTTCCTTACTCCTTGGAGGCCAAGTCTAGCATTTAACACCCTAGGCCTTGGAGTTAGTATAAATAGAGGCTAATTGTGAGCATATTAGACACACTTCAATTACAAAGCTCTCTACTCATCAAACCAAGCCTTAACCTCCACGAAATTGTCCTTAGAAATCGAGAGAAGTTTGGAGTTCGAAGTTCCACCTTTGGAAGCCAAAACACTAAGAAGTCCACCACGATCATTTGGGAATCATTACTTCATCATTTGTAATCTTATTCCAAGCATTGTAAGACTTTTAATCATGTTTTCTAATGATCAAAGTTATGAGTTTATGTTCATGTTTGCTATGAGTGGCTAGTTTCTTTATACACTTGCTTAAATGATGTTGATTATTATATGATTATTTAGTGATTGTGTTAACATGTTTTAATTCAATTTCAAGTTGATTCTAAGATCCAATTGTGCTAAAGTTTCATAGTGACATTTGTTAATCAAGTTTGGCTAATTGGTAACTATCGTTGGGGTCGAAAGAACTTCGTATTATTTAACTAGTCATAATCATTTTTCTATGGATGATTGTTTTACCCATTATTCTTGATTATACAAAGGAACTCGGTGTGGTTGTAATAGAAACGCTTTTTGATTATCAAATTGGATTGGTTGGAAACATCTAAATGGTCGTAAGATTAGTTGTTGAAAATTAATTGTAGCCTTTTGTCTATGATCGGTACCTTTTGTATTGACCATTTCTTAAGCAATTTGATGAACAAGTAGATGTTTTTGTGTTTAAGTTTATGAAAGTAGACTTATGAAACTTGAATTGATCTTGAATTGATTGGTTAAACTTAATGCTTGTTTTATAAACTAAAATCTTGTGAAGGTTTAACTTGTAAAAACAATAGATTAGCTTTCAACTAATTATCACAACCAACATGTTAAGTAGTTAACACAATCACATTAATCTATGATATGAAACTAGTTTAAGCAAGTGTAGTTTTTAATCATCGAATTTCATTATATCTATTTGCTTTGTTATATGTTTTTGATAGACTCCGTTAATTCAAACTTGTGCTCGATTCACTCAAATCCTAACGATCGACTTACCTTCATAATCTTGCTATAACGGACGAGTATACTTGCTCGTATGTGTTATTGGTAATATTGGTAATTCACCTTTTATAAATTTAAAACTTGCACCTACCGGGCACATCAAATCCCTAAGCCCTTTTTCCCAATCATTCATTTCTTCTTAACTATATTGCTATGAGCTTGTGGATTTCCACCCGTAATCATCTCCATGATCTTAAGAGGATACCTTGGAACGATGGGTATCTTAGTGTACCTTTTCCCGCTTTTAAGTATCATGATGCCCTCCCCGCATTTGATGGTTGCCTTAGCGGTGGCCAGAAATGGTGTCCCAAGAATGAGTGGTAAGTTTCTATCTTCCTCAACATCTATGATCACAAAATCCACTGGATAAACGATGTTTGCCACCTCTATTAGAACATCCACCGCGATTCCTACGGGGTAGACATAGGCGTGATTAGCTAAGGAAAGTCTAAGATCAGTCTTGGCTGGCTTCTCCTTAGTCAACTTATTATAGATCGATAATGGCATTATGTTCACATCAGCCCCCTGATCGGCTAAGGCATTTATATTATCAATATCACCTATGCTACATGGTATCACGAAGTTCCCTGTGGTGTCTCGTTTTTTTGTTAACGGTTTTTTTAGAACCAAATCATACAGAGGTTCCATAGGCAGGGCGTCATACTCTTTTTTCTGTTATTTTTCCTTCAAGGGCTTCCTTAAGAACCTCATTGTACCTAAAGTTATTTACTTGGTTTGCAATGGTTTTTCTGTTAATTTCGTGCTTAAGGTAGTACTCAATGGTCTCAGGATCATCATTAGGTTTAGACTCCTCCCTCTTGCTTTCCTCAGTTTTCCTCACCTCAACCTTTCCATCCACAGGCATAATGGAAACGGCGTTAACAAACGAAGTGGGAGGGCAATCGTTGCTTCTTACTAATACCTTTTCAGGAACTTTTGTTTTGGTATATTCTTTTACCAGGTTCATTATCTCCGTCATTTTTGCTTGCATTTCCTCTCTCTGCCTATAAACCTCCTCTTCAAATTTGGCTAATCTCTCCGTATGAGCTGCCATGTACTCCCTCATCTGTTCCTTAAAGCTTGGTGAGAGTGGTATTGGGGAACTAGAGTGGAAGCGCCTTTCGGAATTAGGGTTTTGCTCACGACTTGGGGATTCCGAAAATGGTGTGGGGTGGTTGGTGGAATTGGCAGAATTGACTGCTTCTCGAGGGATTTGTATGGGAGCTCTTCTATGCCTTTCCATAAGATAATCAATCCCTCTCTCAATGGCACTCATTTTCTCCTCGAGGATGTCGGAAGATTCAAGAGGAGTTGATATGGCATTAACCACATTAACCGAGGTTTCAGGAGATTCATTCCAATCTTTGTAGCTTTGATCAGCAAGCCCCTCTATAATATCCCAAGATTTCTCTGCATTGAAGTCGCTGAGCCTTCCACCGGCGACTTGATCAATGGATCGTCGAGTGATGAAATCGGTATGCTCATAGAAGATTTTGATTTGAAGCAAAAGATCAATGCCATGATGGGGGAGTTTACGGAGTAGGTCCTTAAATCGATTCCATGCTTTGTAGGGAGACTCACCTTGAAGTTGTTGAAACGTTAAGATATCTCGCCTAAGTTTAGTGGTTCTCCTCAGTGGGAAAAATTGAGCACGGAAGCGAGAGGTAAGATCATCCCAACTTGAGATGGAGCCGGCGGGAAGTCGCTCAAGCCAATTACTAGCTTGCTCCTATAGAGAGAATTGGAAGAGACGCAGACGCGTGGTCTCCTGAGTAGTAGCATCAAGGTCGATGGAATCGACAATTTTAAGGAAATCCTTAAGATGCTGATTAGGATCTTTGGAACGAAGTCCATGGAATGCACATCTGTTTTACACCAACCGGATGGTGTCGGATCACAGGGCCGTAGTTTGGGCTTGGTCAGGAAGCTCAATGGTGTTCCTATAGCCTAGGTGTCTTGGTCTCGAGTATTCACCAAGAGTACGGGCTCTTGGCGGGTCATTTGGTTGTTGGTTATCACCTTTCATGATGAAAAGTGATGGGATTACGGACAAAGGACACGAAGAAGAGGGATAGACTAAGAGAAATCTAAAAATGAGAAAAATTTACTTGATAGGAATCAAGCAAAGAAACCTAAATGAGGTGGACTACTAACTAGCTATTCTATTCCCGCAATGTGCCAAAACTTGATAACGCTTACGCGTCTTTGGGGTCAAAGGAACTTCCTTTTCTTGAGCAAGTTTTATAACACCTAGTCACTTGAACCTAATCGTTGTAGTGTAGTATTAGGGTAAGCCACGGGTATTGATATCATTCTCTAGGGGAATAAGAATGCTAGTGAGAAGTTATTACACTAAGGTTGGGGTTGAGGAAGATTATTTTTTATCCTTTTTATGTTGTTTTGGGAATGGAAAGGTACGAATCTCAAGGTTTGGATTTGGGGGTTGGTATTGCTACCGATTACTCTACTTATCTAATCTAAGGTGTATGTAGTCTATGTCTAATTATTGTGTGCTCGTATGATGATTTAAAGATGTGTTTACTTAGGTTTTATTACTCCTTAATTATCTCCTATTGATGGTTGAATTGTCACGTCCTTATTCTTAACGCGTTGTGTGTCTAAAGTCGTAGGGTATGCATTAATCCCTAACTCTTTGAACTTACCAAAGGGTCTCGTCTACAAAAAACCTCTAGGAGTTATAAACTCTTACTCTAAGGCACTCTTTGGATGGTTTAGCCTACAACTACTCAAAATGTTATAGCCCAAGGATCACAAAGATTAATCAAGCATTAGTTACACAACGAATGACCTATTGCATTACTAGATCATTAACAATTAAGATAAGAGACAACCAATCAATATTCAATAATTAAGTTTCATATTCCCTAAGCAAACACACAAGTAATTAGCCGGACATGGAGAACATGCAAGCATACACACAAATAATTGAAGACATAATTGAATTAATGAAGTAAAACACTTATCTTGATGTAAGATAGGGTTTGGAACCCTAAAATACTGTACAAGACAGCCTTGGTTCGGTTTAGGTTTTTTACTCCAAATGACTACACACTAAAACTGAAAAATTCGAATTCTATATATAATATTACAACTGCGACGGCGTCACCTTATGAATCATGACGTCGTCATGTCGTCTTCATTAGGGTTTCGTCTTGGCCACGTTAGTCTTGCGACGGCGTCACCTTATGCTTGTGACGCCGTCAGCTTCAGTCTCTGACGCCTTGTGGATCAAATCTAGGTCGTCTGAGTTGTGACGGCCTACTCTTTTAAAGCCTGACGCCATCTCTTGAAAATAAGCAATTTGGCTACTGAGTCATCACAAAGTGCCCCTACGGTGTCGCAGTTAAGCAGTGACGCTGTCACCTTCAGTTCCAGCAGCCTGAGTGTCTCGATTCTTGACTTTGGCCATTTTCTTCGTATATCCGCGCCTTTTCGTCCAAATAAGTGCCATTCCAGCATTTTGCCTTCAAGAGACCTAAAAAGTGAAAAGGAACGATATTAAGTAATAACGGATACAAAAGTGATCAAATAAGGGCTTAAACGACCCCTCAAAAGTTACCTTTTAAAACCTTATCAACCAACAAGTGGTATCAGAGCAAGGCTGATTATAAAAACCTTTTTTAAGCCGCTCAAAAATGTCTTTTAAATCAGGATCCAAATGGCTGAAAGTGATGTGCCCCAACTTGTCGATAAAAAGGGTGGAGCCTATGCTGTTGTTGCCCCTCGACTAGAAGTTGGAAAATTTAACAAATGGAAAAAGCGAATGCTTTGCTATTTGATTGGGATGGAACCTTACTACATCCAGTGCATTAATGAAGGTCCATTTATCCCAAAGACTACTGAAGGTTTACCTAAACCTGAAGGTCAGTGGACCCAGGACGAGAGAAGAGTGGTCAACCAGGACCAAAGGCTCAAAAGAATCATCATATCTTGTCTTCCTGATGATGTTATGGAGTCTTTCATTGGTTGTAGTACAGCTAAAAAAACCTGGAATGACCTGGTCCACAGCTATGAAGGTCCCTCGGATACCAAGGAAAACATGATCATGGACCTGAAACTTGAGCATAATACCTTCAGGGCTAAAGACTAAGAAACTCTCTCTCAAACTTACACCCGGTATAAAACTTTGTTAAATGAATTATCAAATGATGGTGTAAAGTTTTCCAAACATGAAATCAATGTTGGTTTTGTCAATAGTCTCCCTGAAAAGTGGTTGAATTTCTCTCAGGGACTTTGGAATGCTAATCATATTCGGAATCTTGAACTTCCTGAAATCTATGAGAAATTTTTCTATGAGGAAAACCTCATCAACAGACGATACCCTGACTTGAAAAGTCTCAGGAAGTCAAGAAGTCCCTGACCACCACTTTAACACCAATTTCTACTACCTTTTATTCAAACAGTGTGGTTCAGGATTTTCAGGAAAATTCAGATGATGAGCCTGATGAGAGAACGAGCGAGGAGTACCTGAATTACTTGAACACTGAGTTTCAGGAAAGGGCACTCCTTGCTAACTATTGAAGGTTTATAAGAAGGAACAAAAGTTTTTCTAATGCTAAAGCTAATGAGGACACTGAGTGTTTTAAGTGTCACAAAAAGGGTCATTTTGCTAAAGACTGTTTTTCAAAAACTATCTCTAAGCCCTCTTACAAACCCTCAGAGTCAAATTAGTCCTTAGGTTTTAGAAAATTTCAACCAAAAGTCT
The DNA here is from genome assembly GCA_022545495.1 of Chrysanthemum lavandulifolium. Classification (NCBI taxonomy): domain Eukaryota; kingdom Viridiplantae; phylum Streptophyta; class Magnoliopsida; order Asterales; family Asteraceae; genus Chrysanthemum; species Chrysanthemum lavandulifolium. Next base: position 182,964,501 of record CM040238.1, read on the forward strand.
ACCAGTCTCATCAAAATTTCCAAAACAAGTCTGACCAAAACAAATTTGTTGATTTTGAAGCTAAGTATAGGAAAGATAAGGCTAAACTAGCACTTCTTAAGGCCACCCCTTCAAAAACAACAAACAATGTTAAATCTGTGCAGGGTAAAAATAAGGGCCTGGTAGCTAAAGTCTTTGACTGGGATGAAGATCCAGTTTCCTCAGAAGATGAAATGGTGCAAGTCAATGCACTGATGGCTCTCTCAGAAGAGGACAAGCTAGCTGTTGGGAAGAATCATGCTAGGAATGGTGAATGGGTCAATATCACAATGAAAAAGGTAAACATTTTACTTTCTATGGATGATGATTCAGATTGGCAGTGTTTCATGAATTATATCAATGTTGACCTTTAGTTTGTAGAAGAGCAATGATTAAATCTTTTCTCAAAATACAACAAGTTAAGTTTTGAATTAAACAAGTGTAGGGATGAACTGCTTCTTTTAAAACAAGCCAAGCTTGAGGCTGTTACTCTTCAAATTCAAAACACTGAATTAGTTAAAAGAAATCAAGCTCTTCAGGAAGAACTTAAAAAGGAAAAAGACATTATTGAAAGTTGGACTGCTAAGAATCCTAGAGTCTTTGATACTTTTCAAGCCCCAAGTAGCAAAAAAAATCATAGGTGAAGATCATCTCCCTAATTCTCTCAGTGAAGACCAAATTCCAAAACCATTTGTGTCTGCTGGCATGCTCTCCAAAAAGGAGATAATGCCTAAGTCTAGTGATTGGGTTGAAAGGGTAAACCCTGAGAGTAAATTTCCAAACTTCGATTCTGGAAGGATTCTAGAGCCTGGGAGTCAAGCTCTCAAGAGCATGCTCGGACTCCATGATGTACCCAGTAGTACTGAACACATCACTGAGTCTGAATCTGAATCTGAAGCACCGCTTCCACCTCTGAAACCTCTTCAAGGTGTTGCACCTAGCTCTGAGCTTACTCCTCTACAATTCAACCTTCACTCTCCAAAAGAAAGGTCAGGTCTAGGCAGAACCATTTTGAAAAGTCCAGCAAAACCAACCCAAGAAGATTCAGTTCCTACTGAGACTTCCACATCTTCAGTTCCTACAGAAGAAGGTCAAATCCAACAATTGACTGAACTTGTGAGGAAGTTGATTGAAAAGATGAACTTTATTGAGAAATTTCCTGATTCAATAATCAAGGAACCTAAGTCAGCCTCATCTAGCTCATCAAGGTCAAAATCAAACACCAAGCCTAAACAGAAGTGTGATATGTGCCATTATACCAGCCATACCACTGATAATTGCAACAGAATCCTTTTTTGCATGATCTGCAAAAAGGATGATCACAGAACTTTTGATCACTTACAGTATGTAAGATCATCCAGTGAAGCAAGTCATACCAATATTGGTCATCAGTATGCTTCATCATCAAAGCAGGGTCAAAGACCTAAAGCAATACGTTTTCCTCCTTGCCCACATTGTGGCTTTAATGATGATCTTCATGATGACTGTCTCATGAACACATGTTGTGATCTATGTGGAAATACAGCCCATGATACATCTCAGCATGATAGAGTTATCCAAGCAAGGAGAAGTTCAAAACAGCTCTGCATCACTGAGTCTTCCTCAGTCTGCAAATGCAAAACTTGTGGTAGCACACTGCACTTAACCACTGACCATGAATCACTTGCTAAGTTTAAGCAGACCATCAGACCCAAGCCCACTAGTAAGTAGGTCAGCAAGAGAAACTAATTCAGTTTACTATTTGTGCAGAGACACGCCAGGGAGACTATTTGGCATCTAGATAGTGGATGTTCAAGAAGCATGACTGATGTTAATGAGTATCTACACAAGTATGTAATAGAACCAGGACCCAAGGTAGTATTTGGTGATAACTCATCATGTCCAACTAAAGGTCGTGGTTTAGTAAACTACAATGGTATAGTTTTCTCTAGAATAGCTTATGTAAATGGTCTGAAATACAATCTCATTAGTGTTAGTCAGTTATGTGATGCTAAGTACATAGTACAGTTCAATGATAAACAAGGTACTATTTTCAATGCCAACAAAGAAGTTGTTTTAATAGCTCCCAGGAGAGATGATGTATATGTTCTTGACATGTCAACTCTCTCTTAGAATGGGACATGTCTCTTTGCCAAAGCCACTGAAACTGTCAAATGGCTATGGCATAAGAGACTCTCTCACTTAAACTTTAAAAATATAAACAATCTGGCAAAACAAAACAAAGTCCTTGGTTTACCATCACTGTCTTTTGCAAAAGATAAACCATGCTCAGCCTGTGAAAAAGGCAAACATCACAGAGCGTCATTCATAACAAAACAAAATTTCTTCATCAAAAGCTGCATTTACCTCCTGCATATGGATTCTTTGGACCTGTCAGTCCAAGATCAATCCAACATGAGAAGTATACACTTGTCATTGTTGATGAGTTCTCAAGATACACTTGGGTATACTTTCTTTCCAAAAGAGTCGAGCAATGAAAGCATAATGTCATTCATCATGAAGATTGAAAATCGAATGACATTCTTGTTAAACAAATAAGGCCGACAATGCTCTTGAGTTCGAAATCAAGAGCTTGAGAGTTTACGTGATGAAAAAGAATTTCCCAAAATTTCTCATCTCCTTATACCCCTGAACAAAATGGGGTATCTGAAAGGAAAAACAGAATTCTCATTGAGGCTGCAAGAACCATGTTAAATGGCTCAACACTCTTAAAGCACTTCTGGACTGAAGCTGTCAAAACAGTCTGTTACACTCAAAACAGGTCAATCATTGTCAAGAGGCATAACAAAACCCCATATGCGATCTTCAAATGAAGACTTCATGATATTAGTTACTTTCATGTGTTTAGGTGTTAGTGTTCATTCACAATGATAAGGATCACTTAGGAAAATTTGATGCAAAAGCTGATGATGGATATTTCTTAGGCTACTCACTGATATCCAAAGCCTTCAGGGTGTTTAACACTAGAAGACAATAATTTGAGGAAACCTTTCATGTCACCTTTGATGAAAGTTCAGAAAGCATCAAGTTTACCAATACCTTAGTGGAAAACATAAGAATTGATGACTCATCAAGATACCCTCCTAATGAGTTCAACACTGAAATTAAGTCCTCATATCAAGCTGATGTTGACATCTCATACTATGTCTTGCCTCACAACCTTCCTCAACCAACAATCAGTGAATTTATTGATACTCCATCAGTCCCTACTGAGATAGGTAATACTAAACCAAATGTTCAGGAACCTGTAATTCATGAACCCCAACCTGAACAAAGCATCTCAACAGATGATCTAAATGATTCTGTGGTTCCAGCACCTGAACCCATTCCTGAGTCTCTAGTGACCTCATTAAGCTCAGATCCTAGACCACAAAATAAGTGGACAAAATCTCAAGAAATTGAGCTTGTGAACATCATTGGTGAACCCACTGAAGGCATGCTCACAAGAAGCATGGTTGCTAAGTTAACAGCAGCTTCAGCTAATGAATGCCTATGTTCTGATTTTCTATCAAAAGAAGAACCCAAAAGTATCATTGAAGCTCTAAAACATCCTAGTTGGGTTCAGGCTATGCAAGAAGAGCTTCAACAGTTTGATAAAAACAAGGTCATGACCTTGATCAAATGTCCTCAGGATGTCATCATCATAGGAATGAAGTTGGTTTTCAAAAATAAAACTGAGGAAAATGGCATTGTCATTAAAAATAAAGCCAGACTTGTAGCCAAAGGTTATAGTCAACAAGAAGGCATTGAATATGATGAGAAATTTGCTCTTGTTGCAAGAATGGAAGCCATCAGGATCTTCCTTGCCTATGCAACATACATGAACTTCAAGGTTTATCAAATGGATGTAAAAAGTGCATTCCAAAATGGTGAACTCAAGGAAGATGTGTATGTTCAGCAACCTCATAGCTTTGAGAGTAGTGAATACCCTGACTATGTCTGCAAGCTTGACAAAGCCCTATATGGACTTAAACAAGCTCCCAAAGAATGGTATGAAACTCTCTCAGCCTTTCTAATTCAAAACAAGTTTGTTAGAGGAAAGATAGAAAATACACTATTTATGTATATGACAAAACAAGATGTGATACTAGTCCAAGTGTATGTTGATGACATCATCTTTGGCTCAACAAATTATACTCTTTGCAAACAGTTCAAAAAACCAATGACTGAAATTTGAAATAAGCATGATGGGTGAACTCACATACTTTCTTGGACTGCAAATCAGCAAACTTATAAAGGAATCACCATCAATCAAGTGAAATATACCCAAAATCTCTTGAAGAAATATGAGATCTATGTCTGTACTTCAGTAAAGACACCAATGGTCCCTCCAAATAACCTTGGACTTGATCTCACTGGAAAATTATCCAATCAAACTCATTTTAGGAGGATTGTATGATCACTGATGTATCTAACTGCTAGACCAGACATACAATTCTCAGTATGTCTAATAGCAAGATATTAATCCAATCCCAAAGAATCCCATCTCACTGCAACCAAAAGAATCCTTAGATACCTGAAGGGAACTCCAAGCCTTGGACTTTACTATCCAAAATGTTCGTGGTTTGACCTCAAAGGATATTCGACTCTAATTATGCGGTCGCAACATGGATGAAAAAGTACCTCGTGGTCTGTCAATTTCTTGAAGGAAAGTTGGTTTGTTGGAGTGCTAAAAGCAACAATCGGTGGCTATGTCTTGGTGAAGTGAATATGTAGCATTGCAGTGGTTTGTGCCAATGTGTTATGGATGAAAAGTCAACTCAGTGACTATGACATCTATTACAAGATGGTACCCAGCTTTTGTGATAACACCATTGCTATAGCAATCTCCAACCACCCTGTCCTTCACCAAAGAACCAAACACATTGATATCAGATATCATTTAATCAGGGACCACATCATGAAAGGAGACATAGAACTCCATTTCATCCCTAGTGAATATCAGCTTGCTGATATCTTCACCAAAACTTTGGATGAACCTACCTTCAGAAGACTGAAAGCTGAATTAGGAATGCTTAACATTGAAAGTCAGCAACCTGATAACCAATCCTGATCTCAGCATGTCCTCTCTAAAATGGTCCTTGATCCCTAAACAAAACCCAAAATCATCTTCTCACTGAATGAGTAAGACTCATTCAGGGTCCCTGACATTGGACAAAGAGCATTGAATGAGTAACTAAATGCTCTAAGTATTTCAGTTACTTAAGTCCTAGGTTGGTAAACTCACCAATTTAATATAGGAATATATGTCTCTTAACCCTTCTGTCATCCATGTCATGGGTCCCTCAAACCTTACCTCATCCCACTTGGAATTAAATGCCTTCTCTCGCAACAAATATCCTTAGGATATTTTAAACCTGCAAATGCACTTTTACTGTGCACTTCAACTGTTTCCTTGAAAAACATGAGAAAACTGCGGGTACTAGAGTGGCTGCATTAAATGAGGAAAATAAAATGTTTTCAAAAACTGACTTTACAAATCCTCACATGTGCAAAATTTACCCCTTAACCACTCTATAAATACCCCTCTCACAAACACATAAACTAACACACAATTTGATTTCTACAATTAAACGCCGTAAAAAAACTAACCAGTTTTATCAAAAACTCGTCCTTGTAAACAATCTACAAAAGTTTTCATCACTAACTTTTTAAAGAAACATCTTTGATTGTTCTTGTCAAAAAAATTATCAAAAGCCCCAAATTTTTCTGAAGGGAAATGGCAAGAACACAAAGCCTTCAGTTTGCACTCAGTGGTTAGGAGATCTTGAAAATGTTGAGTTTAAAACAAATAATGTTATAGGAAATTTTGAACACCCACATGATGTCCCAGCCTATAAGGGAATCATGAAATTTTTACTCAACCGCCTACTTAAACAAGATTTTATTCGGTCCCACTCTATCTTGTATCAAAACCTCCTCGGGGAGTTTTGGAGCTCTGCGATGGCCTATGACACGAAACCTCAGTGATGAGGATCGAACTAAGACCCTCAGGGAGTTTCTCATCAAATTTTCAATTTTAATTGGGGAACAATTAGTCACCCTGGAATATAAAACTTTTTGCACCTCTCTGAGGCTTGACTATAATCTAAGAAATTATGTTGCTCACCCTGACCCGACTCATCGTTAAGGTTGCATTAGGTAAAGTTGTTTTGGATCCAAATTTTTGGACAAAACCCAAGTTACCAAGAAATCCTTTCCCGTGGCTGGAGGATGAGTGTGTAAATACTCATCATTTTTGTACAAAATAAGCGCAAATTCATCGAAAACACTCGAAACACATCAAAATGATCAAAATATCACAAATCAGTGTTTTATGTGTTTCAAATGCAAAATTATCAAAATCGGATGAAAAATGTATCAAGTTTGCAAAATTGGCGGTTTAGTCCCCAGTTTCATAAATTGTCAAAAATAGTCCACGAGCCATAAATTCAAAGCAAAAGTCACCAAAGGTCCTTTTAAAATCAAAAGTTATCAAAATAAGTCCTTTGGTGAAAAATATACAAAGTTTGAGAAATTTACAAAATGGTCCTCGAGTTTGAAAATTGGCGAAATTGGTCCACGGAAAATGGGAAAAAGGCAACATTGGTCCTTGTACTTTTGAAAGTTGTCACTTTTGGTCCTTGGAATAACTTTTCTGAAATGGCAGCCTAATCCCTCAATTTTCAGAATTGGCAACATTAGTCCCTTGAGTTTTAAACCTTTAATACCTATTTTGAACCCTTAGACCCCTGTCAAAAAGCCATTTGGACCCCTTGTTATTAACTCTGCCTAGTCAAAATGGTTTGACCAAACAAAAAACGCGCCAACCTTCACCATCTCCACTTGACATCTGCTAAAACCCTGCACACTCAACCAAGCCCCATCCCTTATCTCTTCTTCCTCTCCCCCTCCTCCACTACATCAAACTTCATTTATTGCCCCCTACCCCTCAATCGGTCTCAATAGGCGGGAAAAGAATTTGGCGCCAAAGTCGGTTTGAATGGTGAGATTGATTCAAGCCATCCAATGGCTAGGAATTTGTTGGGAAATGTTCGGAGGTGAGAGATAAAGGCCATGGATTATAAAAAAGCGAGGAGGAAGCAAGTTAGAGGTCTTCTAGTTTTAATTTCATTTTAATGTCGTTTTATCTAAACTTCTTTAATTTAGTATGAAACTTGTATTATTTTGTTACATTGTATCGATCTAAAGTGTTTAAGAGTTTTGAGACTTAATGCAAGCAAAATTTCGATTATGTTCGAAATGCTACTTTCTAGCTCCTTTGTTTGAATTTGCAATTTCAAGAACCTAAATACAAGTGTTTAAGAGTTATTTTAAGCTCATAAGCTTGAATAAACTTATCACGACCTTTGATAAGCTTACATTGTAGTTTCTAGCAAGTGTGGATTTTGGTCAAAGAAAGTCAAAATGGGTCAAAGTTGTAATGGAAATGGTGAATGGGTGATTCGGATGTGGGTGGGTTGATACTAAGCTAGGATAGGGGTGTGGATAGGCTAGTGATTCTTGGTTCCTTGGTTTCAAGCTTTAGCGATTTTGGACTCTTGTAAGTCATTTTCAAGTTTTCTTATGCATATTGAGTATTGGTAGTTTAAACTAGTTATAATCTGTTCTAATAGTTATATTTAAGCTATGTTAACTTAGTTTGATCAATAGTTTGTGTGTTTTAGTGATAGAACAGTTTTAATCTTCATACTTGATAACATTAAGGGGTGTTTGGATTAGGCGATTTCAACGCCCTTAAGGTTTGATCGGTGGGTATTAATTACTATTTCATGTTTCTTAAGCATATTAGAACTTAATTGAGTCATAGTATTAGTGCTTGCGACCACAAAAGTCAAAGTTGCTCTTAAAACCTTTTAACAGTTCCTTTGTTGAAGTTTAGGATTAGCAAAGCATTAATTTGTGTTTGGAAATCATCAATCTCACTTGCATTAGGCTCATAACATCAAATAACATCAATCTCGTCCTAAAATTAGATCAAACTTCATAAAAGTCAAAGAGTCATCTGTTTCAAAAGTCGAATAAGCGAAAATTGGGATTTTGTGAACTTACGACATCTGTACATGGTCCAATAAAGGTTTTCAAGAGTTGAATTTTTGGTTACAAGTAGTTCACTAGGTTGTCTCTTAGACCTAATATCTGTTTTTGATTTAAACTTTGTGGATAAGCTTGTGCGGGGGCTTAAAGTGAGCCCTTGTGCCTGCGCCATTTACTCGATCAATCTTGAGTTTTGCTCGATTTTGCATCAAGTGTCTGAGCTTATAAGAGCTCACCATGGCCTCATTTTTGGCATAAGTACTCTATACCGGGTCCTTTACAAGTCCCAAATCAAAGTTTTCGGTTTGAGCTTATTGATAAGCTTGTGCATGTGATTCTGAGTTGGTACCAAAAGCTATTTAAGTTTATAAAATCAAAACATCAAATCGTGCAATATTGCTTATCGTAGTTATAGCCTGTTGATTTTAAGTGCATTAGAGTATATTTAGCTTGTTTTAGCTTACGTATGATGTGGTAGCTTTTGGTAAGCTTTTGGTTTATTTTAGTGCTTATTTATAAGCACTTGAGAGCTCGATTGCTTATTTCTCCACATAACCACCTGTTTTCTAATTTTCATAGCTTCTTATCATTATTTTAGAGTTTCCTGAATTTTCAGATTTTTATAAGCTGTTTTGCTATTTTTCTATTTTTAATTAGTTTTAATACTTTTAAATAGCATTTAATACAAAAAATTAGAAAAGGTTCAAAAAATAAGTTTTCATTTTCTCAGGCTTAGATAAATATAAAAAGTAGAAAAAGTAATTTTCTAGATTTTCATAGCTTATTTGGTAATTTTAGTAATTTAAATAGTTTTTAATAGTTTAAAATCCATAGAAATTAGAAAAATAGTCACAAAAATACAAAAATAGTTTTGAAAATTCTAGTTTGATATTTTAGACTTTTCAATTCATAATTTTATTTTTCTAGCTTTGTTTCCTCATTTCTTGTATTTTAGGTAATTATTAATTAGTTAAAATAGTTTTAATTAATAATAATTAGATAATTAGTTTTAAAAATAATTTTCTTTTCTATTAATTTTCTTTTATCATTAGGTTTATAACAACATCATTTTCATATTTTTAGGGTTAATATTGACTTAGTTTCACTTTTTTTATTTTGTACGTCGCGTAGATTTTAATTTAAGCGTCGGTTTAGGTTTGAAACGTTCATCACTTTAATTATAGTGATAGCGTTTATTTAATAGATTTTATCTTTTAGATTTTCTTTAATTTGCATTTAAGCCGTCTTTATTTGTTGGCTTTTCCGTAGTTAATATCATATTCACAATATCCTTTCTCGTTCAAATCTCGCGATCACTAAGCGTTTGATAATCCATTGCACAACTCATTTGGGACTTAACGACCGGAAACATTGTACTCCTCGGATCTTCATTGATTTCGTGCTTAAGCGTTTTAAGTTTTCTTACGCTTGCGTGAGAGAACTTAATGAGTTTCTTGGCGCATCAAATTTTAGGCGCCCATTCTTGGAGTTGTCTTGATTATCTTTCGTCTAGAAGATTAGTTGTTTGAATACTCACTCATTTGTTTATATCATCCATATCCATCTATATATATATCCATATTTTCTTATAAAAAAAAAAACCCAAAACCCAAAAACATCCAAAAGCGTATAAAACACAAAAATATTTTTCCTTTTGTTTCTATATATGTATCAAAATAAAAATACAAAAGAATAAATCGTTTTCTTTAATAATTAACAACTTAAAAGATTACCACGAAAACCAAGGCGATTGCACTACCTAGCTGGGGTGCGACCATAATAAGTTCCCGAACTAAAGATATAAAACTTGCCTTTGTGTCCTTGTGATTGGTGTACCTTTTCAAAAAGCCATTCATCTTGGATTATTGGTTAAGTTCATTGTTGTTTTGCCTCGATTTTGTGTTAATTGATTTTGTTGTGATATCGACGTTTGAACCGGAAAACCCATAAAGATTCTTCTCACCCAAGTTTTATAAAGCGTCTTCATAATTCTCATTCTCATCGAAGAATTTCATAATTCCCATTTCTCTCCTTAACTCGAGGTCTCTTAGAGTTCGTCTAGTGTATCTTGCTCGCTCGCAAGCTCGTGAGCGTATTCTTAACAAGGAAAGCGTGCGAAATACGAACCGTTGTGCATCCCACCATATGCGGAATCCAAGGGAAGGACCTCAAGTCGACCCGATCCACAAAATCCGGTTCCGATCTCCGAGCGATGGAGGAGCTTTGCCAACCCACGATGAATGGGCGGGCGGTCCAATTGCCGGTCGACATCAAGCCACGGACTTTGGACTTAAACATCACATGATTCAACAAGTCCGAGCTTTTGCCAATTCGCGGATCACGGGTGAAGATGCCAACAAGCATCTTGACAAATTTCTCTTGTCACCCAAAGTATGAAGCAAAATGGGGTCTCCGATGGCGCCCGCTTATACCTCTTTCCTTATTCCTTGACGCTTCATGCCCTGCATGGTTTGATCGTCTTCCCAAGAACTCAATCCATAGTTTCGATGAAATGATCTCCAAGTTCTTGGCGAAATATTTTCCACCGTCGATGGTAGCGAAACTAAGGAATGAAATAAGCAATTTTAGGCGACTTCAAGCGAGTCCTTATTCGAGGCATGGGAGCGTTATAAGCTTTCAATTGACCGATGTCCGAACCACAACATGTTGCTTGTCACCCAAATAGATACATTCTATAACGGGTTAACTGCGAGACATCGTGACACAATCAATCTTCTTTGCCGGTGGTACCTTTATGAAAAAGCGACCGAAGAGTGCTTTGATCTCATCGAAAACATGTTGCCCACCACAATTATTGGGATTCCTCTGCGAGAGGAGTGAGTCAACGAGATCCACCGCCCTTCCATCTTGAATTCACCACTCTCAACAAAAGTTGGAAGAAATATCGGCCGCCATGCTTAAAATGAATCACACAAATGCTAATCAACAAGTTAATACCGTGAGCAAAGTTGTGAGACTTGTGGTGGTCCACACCCTTATTTGAGTGTCCGACCTCGGTGGCTTCACTCGAGAGGCGTATATCTTGCTCAAGGTTCCTACAATTCGGGGTAACTCCTACCAACCGCAAGGGACCGTAGCCTTCTAAGCTATCGTTCTAACAATTACCTTGGACCACAGGTTTAATCAAAATCGAACAATCAAAGCGAAATAATCGGTTTAATCGAATCGAATCGAATTTTCAAAATCAAGGTTCTCAAAATCAAGGAACTATAATCAAAACCGATTCCCGCTCCACAACAAAGCTGTTCAAGCTCCACTCCTCAAGCTTCCGTTGACATTGTTAGTTACATCAAAAACAATGAAGCTAAGATGGTGTCCATGCAAAATCGATTACCTCTATGAGGAATGATTTTACATCGAGATTAGAACAACTAGTAGCAAGATTGATCGACAAAATAGCAAGATCGATGGCGTGCTTGCTCTTCTCATGAGTCAAAACAATCAAGCTTCAACTTGGGATCTCTTCCAAGTAACACCATTCCCAACCCTAAGGGTGAGTTGAATGCTATTACCACTCGTAGTGGTAAAGCGCACAATGGACCTATGACTCAATGCCCCTCCACGTGGCAATGAGTCAAGTTACCAAGGATACAACGGACGAGGTGCATATCTCAAGCCCACAAGTACCGCACAAGTCCAACCTTGGTCGACTTACCTCGATTCGGAACCCGTTGTTCGATGACCAATCCTAAGCCTTCACTTCCTTATCCTTCAAGGCTTAATGATCAAAAGGCCAGCGACAAAACTAATCAACAAATGGAGAAGCTTATGCAAATCTTTCAAGATTTGCGCCGAATAGTTTAGCGGACGCTCTTCTTCTTATGCCCAAATTCGGTCCAACAATCAAAGTTTGTTGACTAACAAAGACAAGATTTCGAATTGGCTAAAACTTCTTTGAATGAGAATTGTTCGGTGGTTATCCTCAAAAGCTTCCGAAAAGCTAGGAGACCCGGCAAATTCCTCATCCATGCGATTTTCAAGGGTTAGTTCAATGCTCGCTTTGGCGATCTTGGTGCGAGCATTAACAATGCCAAACTCACGTGGAAAAAGCTTTCATTACCTCCGCTTACACCTCGTGTATGGTCCTTGAGCTTGCCGACCGTGCAATTCTCATCCGTTAGGTGTGGCCGAGGGGCGTGCGTGTAAAAGTCGAGATTTCCATTTTCCGCCGACTTTGTTGTTGTTGAATTTGATGCGATCCCGAGTACCCTCATCCTTGGGAGGTGCTTCTTGAAAGCAGGTCGTGCATTAATCGGCGTTGATAAGGGAAATCACTTTGAGGTCAAACAAGGAAGCCGTTACCTTTAACCTCGATCAAGTTCGAGATATTCCCTAGTTATGAAGACACTTCCATTAACATGATTGATGTCATTGACATTGTGTCGGAGGAATATTCTCAAGAACTTCTTGGATTCTCGGTGGCAATCCCGCCGGTTGATCCCATCGTTGCTCTCTCCTCCACATCCCTCACTCCGTTTGAGGAAGTAACTCTATTCGGAGGAGATTGAAGCATATTGTCTAGTGATTCGGTTTCATGGGAAATTGATCACGCCCCTATTGACATCGAGGAGATATTCTTCTCATCGAAGTTGCTCAATGATGATCCTCATCACTCCTCCTCAAGAACTTCATAAAGAGGAAATCAAAGCGATTGAAAAATCGATGATCCTCCGAGGTCGAACAGGACTTACCACCTCATCTCGAGTATGCATTTTGGAGGATGACAATAAATCACCGTCATCATTGCTAAAGACTTGAGTGAGGATGAAAAAGCCGCTCTCATAAAGGTTTGAAGTCACACAAGCGAGCCATCGCTTGAAACTTTCCGACATCGAGGGGTTGACCCGAAATTTTGTACTCACAAAATTCTCACGGAAGATGACTCAAACCAGCGGTTCAACACCAAGAAGGGTGAATCCTAAAATTCATGAGGTTATCAAAGCGGAAGTCATAAAACTTTCGATGCGGATTGATTTACCCTATTTCGGATAGTCCTTGGGTGAGCCCGTTCATTGTGTGCCCAAGAAAGGTGGCATTCTTGTCGTTGAAAATGATGAAAGCGAGTTGATTCCTACTCGATTGGTTACGGGATGGCGTGTTTGCATTGACTATCGAAAGTTAAATGAAGCCACCCGTAAAGACCACTTCCTTTGCCTTTCATGGATCAAATGCTTGAGAGATTAGCGGAAGCGAATACTATTGTTTTCTCGATGGTTTCTCGGGTTACTTCGAGATACCCATTGACCCCCAGATCAAGAAAAGACCACATTCACATGTCCTTATGGAACATTTGCTTACCGGCGCATGCCTTTCGGCCTATGCAATGCTCGGTACATTCAAAGGTGTATGATGGCCATTTTCCATGATATGATCGAAAAGACTATGGAAGTCTTTATGGATGATTTTTCGGTCTTTGGAATTCTTTCCAAACATGTCTCTCCCATTTGGACAAGATGCTTGAGCGTTGTGAAAACACGAACCTTTGTCTAAATTGGGAGAAATGTCACTTATGGTCAAAGAAGGCATTGTCCTTGGCCATAAGATCTCTAAGAAAGGGATTGAGGTGGGCGAGCTAAAATTGATGTTATTGCAAAGCTACCTCCTCCCTTGTTGTCAAAGGGTAAGAAGTTTCCTTGGTCATGCGGTTTCTATCGTCGTTTCATTCAAGATTTCTCGAAAATATCGACCTATGACCCGACTTCTTGAAAAAGACACTCCTTTCGTCTTCTCTAGTGAGTGCGTTGAAGCTTTTCAAATTCTTAAGAAAAAGCTCACGGAAGCACCAATTCTAGTTGCCCCCGATTGGGACCTACCATTCGAGCTTATGTGCGATGCAAGTGATTTCGCCATAGGTGCAGTCTTGGGGCAACGCAAGGCTAAACATTTCCAGCCTATACACTATGCTAGCAAAACTTTGAACGAAGCTCAAGCACATTACACCACTACGGAGAAAGAATTACTAGCCGTGGTGTATGCTTTCGAAGTTTCGGCCATACTTGATCATGTCCAAAAGCATAGTGTATACGGATCACTCGACCATCAAATATCTTTTGCTAAGCAAGATGCAAAGCGAGATTGATCCGATGGGTTCTCCTCTACAAGAATTTGATATCACCATCCGTGATAAAAAGGGCGAGAGAACCTAGCGGTGACCATCTTTCCGTCTTGAAAATCCTCATCAAGGTGTGTTCGAGAAAAAGGAGATATCGAAACATTTCCTCTCGAGACACTTAATGTGGTATCTCATCGTGAGATTCGAGTACCCATGGTTTGCCGACTTTGCAAACTACCATGCGGGTAACTTTGTTGTGAAAGGATGTCGTCCCAACAAAAGAACAAATTTTTCAAAGATGTTAAGCATTATACGGGACGACCCTACTTGTTTAAAATCATGCGGATCAAGTCATCCGACGGTGTGTTCACGGGCGAAGCATTGAAATTCTCAAGGCTTGTCATCATGGACCCGGGGGACATAATGGCCCGAACTACACCGCCAAGAAGGTGTTTGATTCCGGTTTCTATTGGCCCACAATTTACAAAGATGCCCATGATCTCGTCAAATCTTGCGACTCTTGCCAGCGTCATGGTAACATCTCTAAAGAGATGAAATGCCTCAAAATGCCATTCAAGTGTGCGAGATCTTTGGCGTATGGGGCATTGACTTTATGGGGCGTTCCGTCTTCTCGAGGAACAAGTATATACTCGTGGCGGTCGATTACTTGTCTAAATGGGTGGAGGCGGCGCTACCTACCAACGACGCCGAGTAGTGGTGAAGTTTTAAAGTCTCTCTTTGCCCGTTTGGAACTCCTCGTGCCATCATTAGTGATCGCGGCACGCACTTTTGCAATGACCAATTCGCAAAGTGATGCTTAATCTCGGTGTCACTCACCGTCTCTCTCAGCGTATCACCCACAAACCGGTGGGCAAGTGGAAGTTTCGAACCGTGGTTTGAAAAGAATCTTGGAGAGGACCGTAGGTGAAAATCGTGCCTCTTGGTCGGACAAACTTGAAGATGCACTTTGGGCCTTCCGTGCAGCTTACAAAACACCCATCGGGTGTACTCTTCCTAGCTCGTGTATGGAAAGGCGTGTCATCTCCGATCGAGCTTGAGCACAAAGCCTATTGGGCCTTGAAGCATGCAAATTCGACCTCAAGTCTTGGTGATCACGGAAAGTTCAACTCAATGAATTAAATGAACTCCGTAATGAAGCCTCGAGAACTCTTTAATCTACAAGGAAAAGACTAAGAAGATCCATGACTCGAAGATTAAGAACCGCGTTTTCAACGTTGGTGACCGAGTCCTTCTTTTCAATTCTAGATTGAAGATCTTCTCGGGAAACTCAAGACCCGTTGGATGGTCCATTCACCATTGCCAAAGTTTTTCCATATGGCACCGTCGAATTATCTCAAGCAGACGGGCCAAACTTCAAAGTGAATGGACATAGGTTGAAGCACTATTTTGGAGAGGACATTCCCCGTGGTTGTCCGGATCTTCAAACTTTCCCATGAACCAATGAATGCGGGGATCGAGTCAAGCTAGCGACTCGGTAATCAAAAACGATAGCATGCTATATGGGTTTCACCCATATTTACATCTTCTCACCTCTTTCTACCACCCTAGTGTGGGGGTTTGCCACATGTTGTAAAAAAAAAAAAAAAAAAAAAAAAAAATCCTTCTTTCTAAATAATGGCGTAGTATTTCCCTTTCACGTTCTTAGTTTCGGCATAACCGCGGTACTTTGAATATTGAGGGCAATATTCATTTCTAAGTGTGGGGAATTCTCACGAATTTTATCATATAATTATACCAATTCCCGTTTTGGCCAAAAAATTTTTTTTGGAGTAAGTGTTTTGCACTTTCTCATTTGGTTATCGATCCGCCATATACGCAAGACAAAAGGATTAGCTAATCCGAGAGCAAGCGGCTCTTGGTAAAGATTTCTCAAATCCGTTTATATGGCTTGCAATTTGCCCAAAATTGTATGGTTCTTGACTCCCATCATCCTCGAAAGATAATGAGTTGGCTAGCCGCAAGATTATGGCTTGTGGTAAAGGCGATGGAAAATCCATAATTGGTATTCACTCACCAAAGATAATTCGATAATTTATCTAAGAGTTGGCTAGTCCGGAAAGTGCGGCACGGTAAAGACAAAATCAAATCCGTTGGAAGGCGGTGGTTTGCTCAAAATCACATGGTTATCGGTGTACCATGGTTCTTACTTGAGCTGAAACATTTGGCTACTCGAGTAATGGCTTTTGGTAAAGAGATTAAAATCCATTATGTTTTCTCAAATCATTGCTAGGGACTAGCAATATCTCGATGTGGGGAATGATGAGTGTGTAAATACTCATCATTTTGTACAAAATAAGCGCAAATTCATCGAAAACACTCGAAACACATCAAAATGATCAAAATATCACAAATCGGTGTTTTATGTGTTTCAAATGCAAAATTATCAAAATCGGATGAAAAATGTATCAAGTTTGCAAAATTGGCGGTTTAGTCCCCAAGTTTCATAAATTGTCAAAAATAGTCCACGAGCCATAAATTCAAAAGCAAAAGTCACCAAGGTCCTTTTAAAATCAAAAGTTATCAAAATAAGTCCTTTGGTGAAAAATATACAAAGTTTGAGAAATTTACAAAATGGTCCTCGAGTTTGAAAATTAGCGAAATTGGTCCACGGAAAATGGGAAAAAGGCAACATTGGTCCTTGTACTTTTGAAAGTTGTCACTTTTGGTCCTTGGAATAACTTTTCTGAAATGGCAGCCTAATCCCTCAATTTTCAGAATTGGCAACATTAGTCCCTTGAGTTTTAAACCTTTAATACCTATTTTGAACCCTTAGACCCCTGTCAAAAAGCCATTTTGGACCCCTTGTTATTAACTCTGCCTAGTCAAAATGGTTTGACCAAACAAAAAACGCGCCAACCTTCACCATCTCCACTTGACATCTGCTAAAACCCCTTGCGCTCAACCAAGCCCCATCCCTTATCTCTTCCTGTCTCCCCTCCTCCACTACATCAAACTTCATTTATTGCCCCCACCCCTCAATCGGTCTCAATAGGCGGGAAAAGAATTTGGCGCCAAAGTCGGTTTGAATGGTGAGATTGATTCAAGCCATCAATGGCTAGGAATTTGTTGGGAAATGTTCGGAGGTGAGAGATAAAGGCCATGGATTATAAAAGAAGCGGGAGGAAGCAAGTTAGAGGTCTTCTAGTTTTAATTTCATTTTAATGTCGTTTTATCTAAACTTCTTTAATTTAGTATGAAACTTGTATTATTTTGTTACATTGTATCGATCTAAAGTGTTTAAGAGTTTTGAGACTTAATGCAACAAAATTTCGATTATGTTCGAAATGCTACTTTCTAGCTCCTTTGTTTGAATTTGCAATTTCAAGAACCTAAATACAAGTGTTTAAGAGTTATTTTAAGCTCATAAGCTTGAATAAGCTTATCACGACCTTTGATAAGCTTACATTGTAGTTTCTAGCAAGTGTGGATTTTGGTCAAAGAAAGTCAAAATGGGTCAAAGTTGTAATGGAAATGGTGAATGGGTGATTCGGATGTGGGTGGGTTGATACTAAGCTAGGATAGGGGTGTGGATAGGCTAGTGATTCTTGGTTCACTGGTTTCAAGCTTTAGCAGTTTTGGACTCTTGTAAGTCATTTTCAAGTTTTCTTATGCATATTGAGTATTGGTAGTTTAAACTAGTTATAATCTGTTCTAATAGTTATATTTAAGCTATGTTAACTTAGTTTGAT
Organism: Chrysanthemum lavandulifolium; assembly: GCA_022545495.1. Taxonomy (NCBI): domain Eukaryota; kingdom Viridiplantae; phylum Streptophyta; class Magnoliopsida; order Asterales; family Asteraceae; genus Chrysanthemum; species Chrysanthemum lavandulifolium. The sequence continues at coordinate 182,982,339 of CM040238.1, forward strand.
CAATAGTTTGTGTGTTTTTAGTGATAGAACAGTTTTAATCTTCATACTTGATAACATTAAGGGGTGTTTGGATTAGGTGATTTCTTTGCCCTTAAGGTTTGATCAGTGGGTATTAATTACTATTTCATGTTTCTTAAGCATATTAGAACTTAATTGAGTCATAGTATTAGTGCTTGCAGCCACAAAAGTCAAAAGTTGCTCTTAAAACCTTTTAACAGTTCACTGTTGAAGTTTAGGATTAGCAAAGCATTAATTTGTGTTTGGAAATCATCAATCTCACTTGCATTAGGCTCATAACATCAAATAACATCAATCTCTGTCCTAAAATTAGATCCAAACTTCATAAAAGTCAAAGAGTCATCTGTTTCAAAAAGTCGAATAAGCGAAAATTGGGATTTTGATGGAACTTGCGACATCTGTACATGGTCCAATAAAGGTTTTCAAGAGTTGAATTTTTGGTTACAAGTAGTTCACTAGGTTGTCTCTTAGACCTAATATCTGTTTTGATTTAAACTTTGTGGATAAGCTTGTGCGGGGGCTTAAAGTGAGCCCTTGTGCCTGCGCCATTTACTCGATCAATCTTGAGTTTTGCTCGATTTTGCATCAAGTGTCAGAGCTTATAAGAGCTCACCATGGCCTCATTTTTGGCATAAGTACTCTATACCAGGTCCTTTACAAGTCCCAAATCAAAGTTTTCGGTTTGAGCTTATTGATAAGCTTGTGCATGTGATTCTGAGTTGGTACCAAAAGCTATTTAAGTTTATAAAATCAAAACATCAAATCATGCAATATTGCTTATCGAGTAGTTATAGCCTGTTGATTTTAAGTGCATTAGAGTATATTTAGCTTGTTTTAGCTTACGTAATGATGTGGTAGCTTTTGGTAAGCTTTTGGTTTATTTTAGTGCTTATTTATAAGCACTTGAGGCTCGATTGCTTATTTCTCCACATAACCACCTGTTTTTCTAATTTTCATAGCTTCTTATCATTATTTTAGAGTTTCCCTGAATTTTTCAGATTTTTATAAGCTGTTTTGCTATTTTTCTATTTTTAATTAGTTTTTAATACTTTTTAAATAGCATTTAATACAAAAAATTAGAAAAAGGTTCAAAAAAATAAGTTTTCATTTTTCTCAGGCTTAGATAAATATAAAAAGTAGAAAAAGTAATTTTCTAGATTTTTCATAGCTTATTTGGTAATTTTTAGTAATTTAAATAGTTTTTAATAGTTTAAAATCCATAGAAATTAGAAAAATAGTCACAAAAATACAAAAATAGTTTTGAAAATTCTAGTTTGATATTTTAGACTTTTTCAATTCATAATTTTATTTTTCTAGCTTTGTTTCCTCATTTCTTGTATTTTAGGTAATTATTAATTAGTTAAAATAGTTTTAATTAATAATAATTAGATAATTAGTTTAAAAATAATTTTCTTTTTCTATTAATTTTCTTTTATCATTAGGTTTATAACAACATCATTTTCATATTTTTAGGGTTAATATTGACTTAGTTTCACTTTTTTATTTTGTGCGTCGCGTAGATTTTAATTTAAGCGTCGGTTTAGGTTTGAAACGTTCATCACTTTAATTATAGTGATAGCGTTTATTTAATAGATTTTATCTTTTAGATTTTCTTTAATTTGCATTTAAGCCGTCTTTATTTGTTGGCTTTTCCGTAGTTAATATCATATTCACAATATCCTTTTCTCGTTCAAATCTCGCGATCACTAAGCGTTTGATAATCCATTGCACAACTCATTTGGGACTTAACGACCGGAAACATTGTACTCCTCGGATCTTCATTGATTTCGTGTTTTAAGTTTTTTTAAGTTTTCTTACGCTCACAACCAATGCGTGAGAGAACTGGAAAAACCCATCGTGTCTAAGGGTTCACAGGGGACAAAGACTCGGGGGATCTAAAAAGTATGACAACATTCACCTCTTCGAAGGCAACTTGTAATGTGGTTAAAGAGGGCTACTAGGAAGTTATACCCTTCAGTGATTGATAATTTGTGGGATCAACATGTTGAGGCTGCTGCCAACTAAGCTGATTTAAAAGCCGAAGTGATTTCCACCTTTGATTATAATCATGAGCACAGGGATTTAATCTATGACCATCTAGACACAATGGATGGCAACCTGAAGAAGTTTCTCTAAACCTTTTAGGATGCTCACATTAAGCTGGATGAAATCAAGGAAGACCCTGCACTCAACTCCAAAGTGCTTGAGGCTACAGAAACCTACATGAAGAACTCCTCCAGTCTCACTGAACTCATCACCATTCTTAACAATGAAAATGTTCAGGGTCTTACCTCCTCTGTGCAGGCTATTCAGTCCACCGTGGGCTCTCTGGATACAACGGTTGTTGATCTGGCTAAATCTTCTTCTTCTATGGCCTGGAATCTCGGGCCTAGAATGACAACACTGGAATTATCTCAGGCCAATCTTGAAGAAAAGGTCACAAGCCTTCAACATGATACATCAAACATCAATTCCATGGTCTCGGAGATCTATCAGGCCTTCAAGGGTCAAGCTGCTCCTTTTCCCTCAGTGTCGCAACCAACCTTGCACTCACTGACGTTGTAGCAACAGTTGAGGGGGGGAGAGCTACTGAAGGAAATTCCTCTCACATTGAGGGGGAGCCAACTCAACCGGTATCTGCAACACCCATCTCATGAATCCCACCATCAGGAAAATAAATCACAACAACAGTCTCAGTGACAACAACAACACCACCAGTAGTCACAACTGCACCCCCACTAATGTTAACATCTTCTTCATCAGCTCAGGATAAAGGCACAGGCATACTAACCACACATGAGCCTATCAAATTCCCTATGAGATTGGAGGCATAAAGTACTTGCTCACTCCAGATTAGCTAAGTGTCTACCTTGAAAAGGAAGACAAACGCAAGAAACAGGCTGAGGAGGAAAAGAAAAGCAGAGAAGCCCTAGTCAAAGTAGTGTCTGAAGAAGCTGAGAAGTGGGGGATTGATCCTAAGAAACATGAAAAAGGACAAGCAGGCCAAAAGTTCAAAGCAGCTCCTTGAGAAGGAAGAATAACAAGATACACTTTAATGATCTTGTAGAGATGAATAATCCTAGAAACTCATGTCTAAGTTTTCTAGAGGTCGTGATCTCTCATTTAAGAGAAACCTAAATAATCAGTAAGAAAGAAAGCTACATAGAAGATCATTAGATCTGAGATAAAGATTTTAGAACATATAGAAGATGTTTCTAAGTGTGGTGAGTGAAAAGTGAGAAACAACCATCTATTTATAGGCAGTCTGGACATTGTTCACCCGGATCTGGCGGATCCCTTCAAAGGATCTGGCCAATGTTAAGCCAAGGATCCGGGTAACTGGTGATGCCAGTTTGGATTTTGGGTCACAAACCGGGTTTTGGGTTATGGGTTATGGTACATGGATAGGTGATGTCATTCCTGATATCAAAGTCATCTTAGGGTATGGGTTATGGACTTTGGGTCATGGGTCATGGAATTTTGGTCATGGGTTTTGGGTTTTACCCATTTTGATGTCATGCAATAGGTCATGGATTATAAATGAAGCTCCATGGGTTATGGGTTATGGACTTGGTTATGGGTCATGGATTATCTAAGTCTTTACAAGTTTATAAGCTACATGTGTTTTATAAAATGTAAGTAACTAACGTTACTTAAGTGTTTTTATAAAATGGTTTTGGTTTTATGTAAACTTATTAACTAAACATGTATAAAGATTTTTTGTTTAGTGAGGCTCAAAGCTTTACGTATTTTATTTATTTCGTTAAAATGATTTTATGTTTGTTATCGACAAAACATTAGAAGATCGTAAAATATAAATAAATGTTTAATGGCTTTTTGTATTAAAAATCTCCCTCTTTTTGTTGATGACAAAACATAAAATTATCTTAAGTAAAACGATAAAATTCATAAGTTTTGAATTTGGCATATGTGATTTTACACTAATATCACATGTAATATTACATATCCCGAATTCACGTGAGCGTGAAAATGGAATCTTGAGAAAGTATCCTTATCTCTTTTCAAATCAAATGGATAACTCGAATTGAATCACGAGGACGCGATTTCGTTAAGGAGGGAAGTCTGTAACATCCCGCGGTTTTCCAGATATTTATTTTTCGAGGAATTAAGTCTGTTTTTCATTTATGGACTTTCCTGAGCCCGTTTGACGTGAACACGAGAAAGTTATCTCGTGAAACGTAAATTTTAGACACCACGCGTACTGGAACAACCGTTAATTCGTTTAATTCAAAGTGTGTAAATCATGTTTAGTACACTTGGGCTGACACGACATTGATTTCTTGTTTGTTTAATTCCAAGTGCAATTTAGTTTAGTTTTTTTATATTTACATAGAGTATATATATATATATATATATATATATATATATATATATATATATATATATATATATTAACAAGCAGTTGTTTTGCTATTTTAATTGTGATATAATTTTTATTATTTTAGTGTTAATTATTTGTACATGAACATTATATACAAAATAGAGATTATTTTTATACTATGTTATTAGGTGGGCACGTCTTGTGATTTCTTGTTTGTTTAATTCCAAATGTAATTTAGTTTATTATTGTTTATGTTTACATAAAGTTATATATATACTAACAAAAAGTTGTTTTGCTATTTTAATTCTGATATGATTTTTAGTATTGCATTGTTAACTTGTTTGTACATGAATATTATATCCTAAATAGTGATTTTTTTAATAATATGTTATTGTTATTGTTATTGTATTTTTATTTGATTATTCTTATTATAATATTATTAACACCTAACTACTACTAATGTTTATTTTATTAACATAAAGCGTATCAAAAAGGCGATAGAATCAAAGCGTCATCTTGGATCACCAACTGTTCATCTTCTCCAAGAATCTATTCGATTTTCTTGCTAATATACAATGTGAGTTAGTTTATGAACTTCGATTTTGGTTACTTGTTGTTATTTTAATTAGAGTAAAAATGAGTATTTTTTAGTATCCGACTATTATTTTGAACCTTTTGTGTGCATGTTTAAGTTAAATATAATGTATTTGTTTGTTGGCATATGTATTTTGATATACATTTATTTGTTTGTTATTGCATGTTGTTATTGTTGCTAATTTGTAAAACCCCCTTTTGTTCTATTTGATATTTGTGTGGATTGTTAATAATGATAATTTTTATTTTGCAATCAAAGTTTAGTGTATATAGGTTCAAAAATGCCTACTCCATTTGTTTGTTATTGCATGCTATTATTGTTGCTAATTTGTAAACCCCCTTTTGTTCTGTTTGATGTATGTGTGGATCGTTAATAATGATAATTTTTATTTTAAAATCAAAGTTTAGTGTATATAGGTTCAAAAATGCCTACTCCAATGCTTGTTTGCGATCAATTAGCGAGGGTTGTTGGTTCTAGGAGGGCAAAAGATATGATGCTTGTATTTTATGCAAATGAAATTGAAACGACCAAGCGTGCAGAGGAGGATTTTAGAAAGAGGGCGACAGAGATTCAAGGACGGGTTCACAGATTTGGTCAGCTGGTGACGGAGTTGGAGATGTTTTTCTAGGAGGGATCTTTGAAATGCATTTCACATCTCTTGAAGGTCAAAAAAGAAGATTTTTTGGAAGCCACTAAACTCCTGATGGATGTTACTAAGATGCAGGAGCGCCTTGAAGAATTGTTTGTTATGGTGGAGATGGTGAAGGCGTTGGAGTATTAGTGGCGTCTGCTTTGTTGCTATGGTCGTTTATGTGTTTTGGTTTGTAATATTTATGGCTTAGATGCGGGGTCTAACAATCTTTTTCTTGTGGTATATGATGGTTGTTTATTACTCTTGATTATGATGTTAGTATGTGTATTTATTACTATAACTTAATTATGTTAATGTATATTTTAGATGTTTATTAATGTGTTGTCAATTTTATGTTATTTTTAGATTATGGTATGATCTTGTTTAGGATTGTTAGTGTTTGTTATTGTTTAATTTGATGCAGATGTATGTTTTATGTTATTTTTAGTTTATGTTATGATCTTTTTTAGGATTGTTACTGTTTGTTATTGTTTAATTTGATGCAGTCGTATGTTGCAAAGGGTGTATTCCATATTCCTTTTATGTGTTATTTAAGCTTTTTGAATCAATAAAAGTATTAAGCAGTTGTTTCTCTGTTTTGACGTTGTGTTGTTTGATTGGTTACTTAACATTTTCCATCCAATATAGGTGGATGTTGAATCCATATATTATGTAAACAAAATGTTGTGGCATGACATTGTGTTGAATCCAGGTATTATGTAAACAACTTGTTGTGGCAAATTTGTTTTTTGGCGCTTCCAATCATTAGTATTATTAAATCATGTTGAATCAACAATAGATTAGCAACAATTGTTAGGGAAAATCTGTGTTTAGGCTCTTTGCATTATTAGTACTATTCTTAAATCATGTTGAATCAATAACAGATCAGCAAATGAGAAATCATTAATGAAAGCAACAACTTGTTTAAACTTAAATACATAATTTCAACAATATCTAAAAAAAAACTGAAAAGATCCTGAAGGTTGTGTCTTCAAAAAAGAGGTTACAAATTTGTAAATGTATGTGCGATAGACAGCTACACTGCGATTGTATATTAACAGACATGAAATATAGCTACTCGTTGGTTGACACCGTCGATAACCTTTTTCTGATAACACATTAGTTTAATACTATACGCATCATCTTGTGTTCTTCAAAGCGAGAATCTTTTCCAAATTGATACCAGTTTCCTTCCATGGCCAAAGATTGAATTTGAAAAGGGTTTGTCTGTTTTAAAAGCACTTGTAAATTGATATTGATGAGTGCTTATTCACTCATCATTTTACCCACCTTAGACCACTAAAACGACTAAAAACACCCAAATATGATCAAAATGTGTCAAAAATATCCTTGGAGTGTGTTTCATGTCTTGCAGGTACAAAAGAATTGAAAACAGAGCGAAAACGAGCAAAATCAAGCCAAAACGAGCAAAATCGAGCCAAAATCAGAAAAGTACTGAGAAGCCGGTGCCGGGAGGTGATTTTCTACGATCGTTGATGAATTGAAGACCCGGACACGTTTTTAGAGTGGGTTTGGGAAAACCGTGTTAAAACCTAACCAAGAGCCCAAAAATTTCCAAATTACCCTTCCCCGAAACCCAAATGTCCAATATGCCCGTCAAAACCAAAAATCCAAACAAATACCATTTCACCCCAAAACCAATTTTATAAAACTCATTTTTTCCTAAAACCATTTTTTCCAAAAAAAAAAAAAAAAAAAAAAAAAAAAAAAAAAACTTTAAAGTCACAAAATACATATTTAATAAAACTTATCTTTTTTTTATTATTATTATCAAAACCCTTTCAATCCCCACTTGACCCTTCCCGTTTCAAAATAAAATGCAACAGACACCCTTTTTCCCTCCAATACCACTTCTGGCCTTCTTCCTCTTCTTTTCCCGAAACCCAGATGCTCAACCAAAGCTAATACCCAGAAATCCTTCACCCAAGACACTCAACCTCAACCTTACCCCTTTACCCAGTTATTCCTAACTCCCAAATCCACTACCATTCCTTTCCCTCCTTTCCATGACTACCAAGTTGGCAATCCTTGGCTTAAAAGACCCCATGGACGGCTAAGATTGGAACTAGATTGTACCTAATTCATGAATGGTCTGGATCATCTCAAAGAAGCACAAGTGTGGTGTTTTTCTATTTTGTCTCACACAAGAAGCACAACAAGGAAGCATTGAAGACTTAGTTTCTTTTTAGTATAAATAGGAACCATTGTATGCCATTGAGGGCAGTCTAGTGTAGAATTTTTCTCTAGTCCAATTTTTAATTTTATGTCAATTAGATTCTTAAAGTTTTCAATTTAAATTTTATTTTCAGTTTTTAAATGTTCTGTCATTTGTAGTTGATTAATGAAGCTTTAATTTCTCATGTTGTTCAATTTAGGTATTTGTCCATTTATGTTTTAAGTACTTGGATTTGCTTAAAATTCAATTAGTTAACTTTATTCAATCACAAGTTGTAGTATTCAGCAGAAAGTTTTAAGTTTTAAAATCAAGTTTTCAAGAACAACTCAATCTAAGGAAGTGTTTGGCTTAAGCTTATTCACTGGTCAAAAAGAGTTTTTTTTTTTCATTTGACTTTCAAGGTCAAACTTGTTTTGAGATTATTGGTCAGTTTTGCAAATTTACAGTTGGTTTGATAAGGTTTTATAGGAATTTAGTTTGAAAGCTAGGCTCCCCTGTCACCACTCAAAACAACAGCCAAAGCTGCTATTCTCACCATTTTTTTACAGCTTATTCCACCACCAAAGGCTACTAAAAATGCTTTTCTTAGGTCTTTACATATCCAACTACATCTGTCTTTGCTCTATTTGCCTGGAGGATACCAATAGGTATCTTAGCTTTGCCTTTAAAACCATCTTGCAACCCTAATTTTTGGTTCTATCTCAGGAATAATAGCAGCCCACAGGTTCCCTTACCGTTCTTTACAGCTTATTAATAAGCTGTTAGAGGGGTCCACATTACCCCGTTTAGCTTCTTGGAAACCCCATAGTGCCTAGTTACCTTTTCTAAGTTTATTTTTCACTTTGGAGAACATGTGAGTGCTTATTTTCAAGCCTGATAAGTGCCCTTTGGCCACGGTTTTGACTGTATCAGTTGCAGTCAATAGTTGCTACCTTTTATGCTTATTAGTAGTAGTCATTAGCTTATTCAGGTTTTTTAGGAGCTTTTTAGATGAAGTAGATTAGGGTTGATAGGATTTTGCTTATCCTTGCTTACTTTAGCTTCTTAGAACTGCTTATTTAGTATTCATTTGAATGTTTTTCTTTCATTTTTTGTTAGATTTAGGCTTTCCTAAGTATAGCTTATTAGCCTTCTGTTTCCCCCTCCTCTAATGAATTGATGATTTGTTTTTAGCTTATCTATGGAGATGTACACATGCATTCGTTTAGTTGCTAATTAAACTGCTTTTGCATTGCTTATGGGTGTTTATGAATTGTTAAGGGGTTGGTTGTGGTCTGCTCAAAGCAGCAGCCTATAAGCTGTCAAAATAGCTCAGCAGCCTATAAGTTGTCAAAACAGCTTTTTACAAAAGGTTAAGAGAAAAGTTTTCATAAAAGTTCTTCAACTTGATTACCTCTTGAACCTGCAAAAAAAAATAAAAAAATAAGTTAGCCAAAAAGTCAGGAGTGGGATTCGAACCAGAGACCTCCTAGTCACCAATTGCACATGACCACAACACACAGCCATCCAACTTGCCCTTGGGACTTTATTTTTTTAGTTTGCATTAAGTAATTATTTAACCTAGTTTTCTTTATTTTAGCTTAAAACTCATTTCTGCTTATTTCACTGCTTATCTAAACTGCTATTACGAATTCAATATTTTTCTTAAATTACTTTTATCATAAATTAGTTTTCATAAATTTTTCAGATTTTTCCAAAATATTTTAATATTTTTTATTAATTAATTAGATTAAATTAATTTTTAATTCGTAATAAATAAAATAAAAGTCTAAAAAATACCCGGCTTTTTTTTAAAATTATTTTTAGTCGATTAGAATGTAGGAAAATTGTTTTCACACCTGTAGCCCTTAAATTGTAAAATTTCTACGTTTATGGCTCGGTGCGTTCCCGGTTTTTCGCGTTTTTGTATTTTAGCACCCTAGGATGTAATTTAGCTTCGTTTTAATGTTTCTTAGGCTTAGTAGTAGTTTATTTAGGGTTTACATTGTTTTACGTACTTTGTTTTCATTCCTGTTCTTTATTTTATAGATTAGCGTAATCAAATCTAAAATTCGTTAAACCAATTCAAGTCCTAATCACGAAACTCAACGACACCGTTAATTTCACACCTCGTTGGGACACGACCCGGGGAATTCACTTTCCCGGTATCACCTTTATCACATTTGTGAGGTTTGGCACGTTAACCGTTTTCCTAAAAGGTTGATTTGTCAGATTTCACGTTTAATTTGATATATTGATATTGTGTTTAATTTTCACCACTCACAAACACCGAATTAAATTTTGGCACCGCTACCGGGGAGGTGTGTTGCGACAATATCATGAATTTTCTGCGATTAGTGACTTGAAGAACCTTCCTTGTGAAGTTATTGCTTTTTGAAAAATACAAAAATACAAAAATATTTTTCTTTTCTTTGTATATATATGTAAAAGATTAAAAATACAAAAAGATTTTTGCTTGTTGCTTTAAATAAAATAGAATGCACAATCAATATAATACTTCTGAACTTGAGTGTTATCATAATAAGTTCCCGAACCAAAGATTCAAAACTTGCCTTTGTGTCGCTCGTGAATTTCGTTTACTTCTATCGGTTTAAAAAAATGTGTGAGGGGTATAAGGATGGCCTGACATTAAATTGCGGCTGAAAAGAGACGGGGTTTTAATAAGCTTCGCGCTGACCTACTAGTCTCTCCGCTCCTTTGTGCGTTTTACTTGTAGAAGTGATCATTTCACGTGGGATTATTGGTTTAAGTTCACTGTGTTTTGCCTCGGTCTTGTTTTAATTGACAGTGTTGTTTTTGTTGAAAGTTCATGTACACTCGTCTTCGTCATAAAACCCCAAAAATACTCGTCTTTATCCTCATGACCATTTGACTCTCTTCTTAACCCTCTATATGTTTAATTCTTATGTCGACGATCATCGTCGATGTTTCCATTGTAAAAGCCGTATGGAAAAGGATCAACATCATTTTCACAAGTGTGTGTGTGAGCGGTGTGGAAGGCCTAGTTCAAGCGAATTTTTCAATTTGTGCGAATTATCCATTAAAAAGTTTTTTCAAAGTTATTTCGCCCACCCGCCACAAACCGAAATACGTTCTAATGTTGACGAACCCGTTCAAACGTCGGAGTTGCCTCAAGCACCCTCGAGGGTTACGAGGACGATTTCTTTGAATTTAAAGCCCGTAATCTAATTGAACAAATTCAAGCAGATGAAAAAGGTCGAGAATTAGAATTGATTATGATGAACCCGTTCAAATGCCGGAGACCATAAAGGAAGTGGTGGAAATTGCTAGCTCTAAGAGCACACCACTTGTCCCACCTCCAGAATCTTCAGAACATTTTACCGACGATTTCTTTAGGGTCAAAACTTCTTAATTGAAGTTCGTCAAGATTCAACTTCGGGAAATACCGCTTTACCTACCATATTTGATGTTGTTGAACCCTCGATTCCTATTCCCGAACCCGAGATATCTTTGTTTGATCAAAATTATTGCTACGGTTGTGAAGACTTGTTACCACAAGGTTTTCGTTGTTACAAATGTATGTGCGAGTGGTGTGGAAACTATCTTGTCAATGGATGCTGTTCGATTTGTGCCAAGAATTCATTTGCTTATGATTCTAACCCGAACTCTTTCAATTATCCTCAAAACAATTTCAACTACCCTCCACAAAATTCATACGAACCAGAACCGTATTTTCATCATTTCAATGATCAAACATCGTTTCAAAATTTCACTCCTCAATACCCTCATTGTACTAAGTGTGGGGGTCCTCATGATGATTATCAATGTCAATTGTGGAATCAAAATCACCTTGGATCTAATTCTTGTTATGACACTTCCAGTTTTGACATCCAACGCCCACAACTTCCCGTCATCGATCAATATCCTCATATCCTTGAAGAACTTTCCGAGGAACAAGCGGCTCGCAACGAAAGATTACTAGCCGATGAGCGAGCAGCTCAAAAGCGTCTCCTATTTAACGAGGCTTGCCGTCTCGATGACGAGGATGAGGAAGATTGGGAGATGATAAAGGACAAGGTGCATATCTCAAGCCCACAAAGTACCGCACATGTCCATTCTCCACCCTCATCTTGCCTATCTACCATAGAACCGTCGGATAAACTTTTAATGGGGGACGAGCATCTTAGCACTATTCCGGAAATAGAATCAGCTTGTATTGAGAACCTCGTCCCAACCCCAAGTGAGTCCGAGGTTATCTCCGGTAATATGTGTGATGAGCCTTGATGATGATTCTTCTCCTTCTTTTGACATTCCTAACAATCATGTCGAGATGTTCTCCGATTCGGACAACGATTGTACTTTGTTTGACGATTATTTATCTTATGGAGACATCGATTATGTTGAGGAGTTACCTTCTGAGCTAGTTAGCATAGAGGAAGTGAGAGATTGTGATGATCTGGAAATTGAGGACGAGATACTTCGTGAAAAATTGTTCGATGTAAATCTCCTCATTTCTAAGATCGAATCATTTTGTGCAAAACCAGCTTCAGATCCTATCCCCATTGAGGATAGTGACTCTATCTTGGAAAAGCCAGAACCATTTTCTGAGCTTGAGGCTTTTTCCAATGATTCTCTTCCAGAATTTGAAGTATTCCGCTTTGATGACGATCATATTGAAAAGGAGAGTAGTGGCATTCCCACTTTTCATCTTTCTCTTCCTGAGTATGAGTCGTCCACATTTGAATTGCTTCCTCCTTCCGAAAGGAGTAGGCTTTTCCATGAGGAGTTTGCCGGTGAACTCGCTCACATCGATCCTCTTCCTCCGAGAATTGAGGACGAGCTTTTTGAGCAAAATGCTCCTCATCCTCTTTCATCCATGAGTAACTCATCTACCCTTGAGGATTTTATCGTGGTTGATACTTGCGTTTCATTCCTCTCCGAGGACAAAGTTTTCAAACCCTGTATCTTACCTTTCAAAGGAGTTCACTCTCGGATATTTCTTAAGTCCAACACGGATGTTGTGACTTCTAAAGTGGTGGATAAGATTTTTGAACATTCCGTTAATGTTCCTCAATGTAATCTTTGCCTCACCCATCCCACCCGTTGTCAAGTAATAGACACTTTGCCTTCTCCTCCTATTTCTTCTCCATGTCTTACCTCCTATGGGAGTGGAGATACCATCTTTGACCCCCGGTATTTCTCATCCTTTTGAGCCGGTTGTATCTCATTGGAGTGGAACTTTCATCACATTCAATGTTTATCCAAACTATTTGAATGAAAGTTCGATCGATATTTTCTCTTCCACTTGCTCCCCCATGGACCAATGAATTCGGGGTCGAGTCAAGCTAGCGACTCGGTTAACAAAAATAGTAGCATTTCATGGGTGTCCACCCATGTTTCTGACTTCTTTCTATTTTCTAACAACTAAGTGTGGGGGGAAACCTCCACGATGTTTGCTTCTTGTGTGTTTGCTCATGTTTTCAGGAATCTCATTGATCATGATGATTGATGCGCCTGTTTTCAATCCAGCTGCCCAATATCCGATCAATGTTGCTAACGTTTATCTGGGGACATGTTTTCATAAATCCTTTTTGTGTAAAATGATAAGATCGTTTATAAGCTCAGCTAGAGATCAATAACAAAGATAAAAAACATAATACGCAGCGGAATAATCAAAACAATACTTTGTTATTGAACAAGGTTTTTATTCACTAACACTAACTAACCTTAGACGTTTATAGGAACAAGTCTACTAACTAAACTAATAACCTAGGCGTTTACAAGACTATACGCCTAGCACACACTAATCGACTAACTAATACCCTAGAAGTTCTCCCCTAACGTCTAGGCTAAACACACACACCCCTTTAAGTTGACTACATTATGGAAGACTTAATTAAAAACCTACACCTATGTCCTCTTTATATACTAGAGGATAAGGACTAAATAATAAAACTTCCATTGCAAGCAAGTCCTTCCATCTTTTAGTAGGTTTCCATCTTGTCATATTAAGTCCCTCTTGTTTCATTCTTTTTGTCTTTATCAACTCAAACGTATAATTCCCAACAATCTTCCCTAGTTGATAATGACAAAACCATTCTTGAACAAACTTCCTAGATGAAGTAGAAATTGAGATCGGGGATCTCACCATGAATGAAACAAGTATGTCTTCCTTTGTCTTCCCTTAATCCATGCCATGCCACTCAAACATCTCTTCCCTTTTGTTATTATCCAAATAGGGCGTATGCAAATAATGATCTTGACCACCACGAACCAAATCATACTTCCAATCTAAGACTTCAATGCTTCAAATCTCCCACCATTCGCATCATAAGAAAAATGGATCCAAAACAGTGAAAACTTCAACTAGCGTAGTAATAATGATCAACGATGGTAAAAATCAAAAATTCCCTTGAGTGATGCATGTAGATGGTTAAACTTTTAACAATAAGCTTACCCTAAAAACCATATGTTAACCATCTTCTTGATTCTTCAAAATCTGTAAGCTCCTTGTAATGATCACTTTGTGAAGAAAACCAAATATAACGAACTTGATGAAGAAGTAGAATTTCCCAAACTTGTGTCTTAAATCTGTACTATCCACGGAACTCCATACTTATACGAACCAACAAATATAAGTAGACCGCAATCCCTTGACAAGAATCCTCAACTAGTATGAGACAATGAGCACTACAATGTAGCTCCTTTAAGTGATAGCCAATGTGTGCATAGAGCATCATAAGAAAAATCACACATTGCTAGATTCAACAAGCTAGATGATAAGAACACAAACCAAGTAATTCCACTTCACTTTCAAATAAGTGATAAATAATCCTCTTTGTAATCAATTCTTCAATAAATCTCCATAACGAGCCTTTTTTAAATCCTTTTAAGAACAAATAACCAAACTCCTTGTGTGTGTGAACAATAACTTGTGTGTGTGTCGTCCAAAAATCATGCTCGACTTCCCTTAATTCCAAATCTTCTCATAATAAACCATTATCACGCTAATCCAAATAAATTTAGCCATGCAAAACCTTGAGCGATACTTTGAGAAGGAGATATTTTCATCAAGCAAGTACTTTCAAAAAAATCTGCGGTACCTTGCGATTACTTTAAACGCAGCGGTGCTTTGAATCATAACAGTACTTTTGTGAACATAAGCAGTACCTTGATCAAGCCTCAAACAGTATTTTGTGGGAGCAGTACTTTCAAACATATGAGCTACGACAGTACTTTGAAGAAAATAAACCAATTAAATTATCAATCAAGACCCCACCATGATGGTTGAATACAACGAGAGTACCACGTGATCATGATGAAAACGAATCTTGGAAGAAAAGAATACATATCATGACCCACCATCCACTTGATTTCTACTGACCCCATTAAATCAGATATATCATTCGTATACAACTTGCACAATGAACGACCTCCCACATAGCCAATCAATCAAAAGAGGCTAAGTCATGCAATATACTCCATGTAGCAATTGTAGGTCCCATTGCATTATATGAAAACATGAGTATTATAATACACTCGAACAATATGAATAATAACCAACCAGTATTAATAGCGCTGACAAAACAAAATTAAGAAGTAACCCCACCGACCCATTATCTTTGCCAACCAATCGGATAGAAGATATAAATTCATACAACGATCAGAATATGTACGTGCATAAAATAAGATGCACATGAATATTCAGTCCGAGATAATCCAATCAATATTAATTGATATATACGAGGTTACTTTAGTTCTTTTGTTGACTTCTTGATCAGGCACCAAAGACAGAACTCGACCCATATTTTCTTCATATAATTCGACATCAAAAACCTTGAATAAACCCTATATCAAGAGCTCCCCGCTCTAAAACCAATTGATAAGATCGTTTATAAGCTCAGCTAGGGATCAATAACAAAGATAATAAACATAATACGCAACGGAATAATCAAAACAATACTTTGTTATTGAACAAGGTTTTTATTCACTAACACTAACTAACCTTAGACGTTTATAGGAACACGTCTACTAACTAAACTAATAACCTAGGCGTTTACAAGACTATACGCCTAGGACACACTAATCGACTAACTAATACCCTAGACGTTCTCCCCTAACGTCTAGGCTAAACACACACACCCCTTTAAGTTGACTACATTATGGAAGACTTAATTAAAAACCTACACCTATGTCCTCTTTATATACTAGAGGATAAGGACTAAATAATAAAACTTCCATTGCAAGCAAGTCCTTCCATCTTTTAGTAGGTTTCCATCTTGTCATATTAAGTCCCTCTTGTTTCATTCTTTTTGTCTTTATCAACTCAAATGTATAATTCCCAACATAAAATGATAGACTGAGTCCACACATTTTGTTAGTGGTATTACCTTTTTCCGTTCAATAGTATCGGCTTCGGCCGGGACTTTGAATATTGAGGGAAATATTCAGTTCTAAGTGTGTGTGGGGGAATGCAGCCGAATTTTGTCGCATTTGTACCCTTTAGTCCCTAGTCCCCCGTTTTGGCCAAAATTGAAAATTTTTGCATGAAAAAGAAGTGTTTTGCACGAAAATAAAGTGTTAATGCTTCGGTGTTAATGGTAGTATAGTTTTGATTAGGTTAGAACCAAGGGAATCCCGACTCTGCTAGAGTGTTGATCTAGCTTGTAATAATCTGGTAGTATAGTTTTCGCCATATATTTGAACCTAAAAATGCCCCAAATTAAAATTTAAACTTTGTTAGACGTGACGTTGAGAGAACTTGTTTACGAATAATAAAGACTACACAATTTAATGTATTGTTAATCTATGATAGGAAGTATATATTTTATTTTAACCTAAGTTAAATAAGTAAATTCTCCAGACCCTTTTTATTTTAATTTTTGTACACTACTTAGTCATAAAGGTGTCTAAATACATTAAAAAAAGGAAAAAATTCCCCATTTAATAAAATTATTTAGTCCATTAAATTCCTTTTCTCCCCATTAAAATTTTTTTAACCGATTTCCCTTCTCCCCAAAACCCTAAATCGGCTTCTAAAAAAATGGAGCGGCAAAGCTTTTCCTCTCCCAAACCCTAGATCGTTTGAAGCAACAAGGTGTAGGTGTGTGTGGGTTTCTGGTCACGAAAACACCAACAAGATCGTGGGTTCTGGTCGTGCAAACAGAAGCAAGGTGTGGAGAGTTTGAATTGTGAATCGTAGGGTGTTCGTGGGATTTTGTTTGGGGTCGATCGTATAGTTGGAAAGAGTGGGTTGTTCTTGTTTCGTTGTTTCAGTCGATCAAGGTATCGTAATCTTTTTATTTTTATTTAACCATTCGACCCTCATTCATGTTGGTAATCGGATTATGCCCATCTAATCTTGTTAGTTTCGTTATAATGAGTATAAGAATGGAGTTAAAAAGATCATATAAAAGATTACATAAAATCATAATCCAGTCTACTTGTGGAATTGATTTTGTGTCGAGTGGATGGACTATTTTGTGTCGTCATTCTCAGCACCTAATCGACTATATGGAAACCTAAATCAAGCTATAATAACCGGGTTAGATGGTCATGGATGTGGCGTTGTAAGATAGAAAACCTAGGCGTAGAAGCTAATAAGATTTTATGATTTTATGTAGTGTTATTGGCGTTGCTTGGTTCGGTAATTTTGTTGTATGTGGGTGTGCCTTAGATGTGTTTATTGTAAGGGCTGTAAATTAATCCTAAGAAAAGTTAAAATCAAAATGTATAAGTCATGTGTGCATTAGAATGGTTAAGACATGTGATTATAATGGTTTTAATGGACCCTAAAACTGGACAGCATCATATGTCGAATTTATGTGTCATAGATCAAATTTTATAAGTGAAATATTATGGGTTTTTGTTGGAAAAGTTTATTTTTTGTCTTAGTTAAGTTTTCCAAGTGGTTTGGTCGAATTTGGAGTTGTCTAATTAGTATTTTTGAATTTTACAAGATCAAGTGTCAAAGCTGAGAAAACGGGTCTGAAATTTAGTTGGATTGTTTGATTTTTCATTTTCAAACCATGAGGAATTGGGATCTCTCCTTTTACAAGAGTGACATTTAGGATATATATGAATTTCTGGGAGTTTTGGGAATTTTTCCAATGTGTCTAAACAGGTCCAATAAGCGTAAACTTTTAAGGTGTATTTCCTGATCACTGTCTGGACAGGTCTGGACTTGTGATTTTCCATAGGCCATTTGACCAGGAAATAGAACCCCCTAATTTTTGGATATTCTTTTAACTCATATGGGAACCTCTGGGATTTTACTTGATTTTTTTTGAGCTAAGTAAGTATTTTAGAAAAATCGCTAAATTCTGGTCCACATGTGAATTTAAGAAAATGAAAGATAAAAGAGGATATCGATAAGTAAAACACTTACAAATGCATAAGAAGCTTATAAAATGAGTATATAAGTAATATATGATATCACTCCCTACAAAAGTCCGGAGGTCCTTTCTACCTTTGGTAGAATTGGAAGCAGCCTCTCTACCTTAGGTAGGGGTAAGGTTGTCTACATCTTAACCTCCCCCATACACCGGAAACGGTATTGGGTACCCATAACCCGTGGAAGACGGCATTGGGAGTTAATTTTTTAATTCGTGTAGATTCATTGAAGAAGATACAACGTTGCTTCCCGGTGCTACTTTCCCGTTTGTTTTCATTTCGTTGCTAAGGTACATATATTCTACCCTTTCTCATTAAGGGTTTATTCTTAAGACTTCTCTATCCTTGAATGTGATTCCCTACCTTTGATATGATTCCCATTGCTATGATTCCTTTGATATGATACCTTTGATACGATTCCATCCGTCATGATATTCGATCTCCTATCCATTTTGTTATGACATTTGTTGTGATATCGGTAGATATTCGTTTGCTATGATATGATTCAGTTTTGTTGATGTGATTGGTTTGAATATGATATGATTATGGATATGCTTTGGTATGATTATGATTTATTTGATCACTTGGCCATTATGAGTACGTTTGTACAGTCTCAAACTGGCATACGTATATATGATTTGTTTTGTAGGGAGCATATGGATGCATCCGAGGTACTCAGTTCAGTTTTGGTGATGTGGTGCGTGTGTGCAATACACCCCTCACATTTGGGAGCTAGCTACTCCATTTGGTACTTGAGAGGTCTCCCCTCCTTGTGCACTTATGATTTGACGGATTTGATATGATTTGACAGATATGGGTTATGATATATGATTTGTTAGATTTGGCTATTGGAGTATCTCCTTTAGCATTAGGTGCTCGTGGCAACATTCTGATTTTGGTTATTATGTGACTATATGATATTTCGATTCATTCGTTTGCTATGCCTATTTAGTCATTCAATTGACTACTTATTCACTCAGTATTCTTATGTGATTCGTTTAACTATCGGGCTCATGCTTCATTTCATTTGGTTATTATGTTCAGTCTTTAGTTCATTTGATTTACTATGCTTTCACTCTGTTTCAGTTGGTTGCCAAACTTATACTTTAGATTACCACTTCACCCGTCTACCGAGTTGTTATATGATTATTGGATTCAAGTGTTATGCTATTATATGATTATTTGGTCCATCTGTTACCATGCTAACTATGATTATATGATTTATATGCTTACTATGTTAGTATGTGGTTACCTGATTCACCTGTTAGCATGCTAATATCTGATTATCGGCTTACCATGATGTGATGTGACTATTTGATTCGTCTGGTTTCCATGCTAGTATGTAATCATTTGATTTATACGTTTATCATGATATACTTCGTTCAGTTTTTCGTAAGCTATGATTATCATTTAGTAATCTTACATGCAATTTGTGACTTTCATGTTGTACTCCTGTTTGGCATTTTCTTATGCTTATGTTATCGGTTCGACATAGTAATTGATGTATACCAGACTTGTTGATCTGCCATGTTTACACTTCTGTTCATGTTACTGGTTGATGAAGGAATGTGGTTCAACTTATGTTATCTGTTTAGTTGACTTATTTAGTTGCCATGATATAATCTTGTTCAGTTACTTTATTTAATAATGATGTTCGTTCAGTATTTCCTACCTATACATGTGACTGCATGCTTATACTTCTATTAATATCTCAGCTGATTATGATATTTATTATGTTTGTTAATGGCTGATTTTCTGACATGTGTGATTGCCACGCTTACATTCTATTCAGTGATTTCGCTTGATTATAGAATTCTGTGTAGCTTATGTATATATGATTATTTGATTTTTTTTAATTGCCATATTATGTTTAGTTGACCGTTGACTTGTATGCTCTTGCTCGGTTGGTTGCTTGATTTGATTATGATATTGTTCATTAGCTCCTATATGATTATGTTTCGTTATTGTATGTTTGGTTATTTATATGTGCTTATATTTGCTCAATGATTCGCAGCTTTGCTTTGCTTTGGTTTTCTTTGATTTCTGTTCCTCCTGGATATCTGTTAATATTGTGTTTTGCAGGTTCCTCACTGACTCATAGACCCATTGTGCTCGCTCATTATGACTTTGTTAACAGTCTTCTTTGTTTCGTTTGTATTTTGATTATGTTTAGCTTTTGTTTTGCTATATCTGTTCACTGGGCTTTTTAAGCTCAGCCGCATTTCTTTTCCATGCGGCAGGTACCAAGTAGGATGATGGGCTTTGATGGGCTGAGAGTATGAGCTTTTGAGTGAGCCGACCCTAGTTTTCCTTATTATTTTGGATTCTTTTGGAAGAAATTTTGTTTTGATATTTCGTATCTTTTAGACATATTGGATTATGTATTTTTTTTCTTGGTAAGTCATTCGTTTATATGACTTGGTACTTTATTTGATAAGACTTCCACTTGCAAATTTTTATTAGTATGTTCTTATATGACTCCATAATGTGACATTCGGACCCTTGTCAGGTTGAGGTGTTACAATTATGGTATCAGAGCTAAGGTTTCGTCTTGTTGACCTTAGGATTGACCTGTGAGGATTTGGGTAGACACTAGGCTTCCGTCTGTTCTGACCTTTTCCGATTCCTTTTGATTGTCGTTCAGATTTGACTTTGATAATCTTTTGTCTTCACTGATTTGGCCTTCTTCTTTTCATATTTAAGTTTGTTTATTTTGTCTTCGCACATCCGTTTATCGATCGTTAGATGGAGACTACCCGTGGAGCCGAAGATGATGGTGCCGACCGCGTTGTCGCAATGATCTCGAGTGGAGAAGTTCGTGAAGCGAAGCCACACCCGACCGCCGTCTTCTTGGAGACATCGGGATCGCCGAGGAAGTCGGACGGATCAACCAAAGACGCAAAAGACGGAGACAAGATTCCACCGGTGGCTGAGAAGGTTCATCTACTTCATATGATTTGGGCGCGACTTATGTTACTCTGATTTGTTTGTCATGCATTTTGAGACAGTTTGATATTTTGTTATGTGATTTTGATCGATATTACTTTTCTTTGTTTTGTTTAGAACTCAGTTTGAATTGTGAAGTTTGATGATTTGGCATTTTGGTAATATTTCAGTTTTGTATCATATCTCATATCTCTTTGAGATATTTCGATCATCATCTATTTTGTTTATGTGATTCGTACCAGCAAGATCAGATTTGTGATATTTGGCACTGTTTGTGCGCCTGAGATTGTTTTGGATCGTCAGAAATGAGTCATGAGGAGCCTTCTCAAGTAAGACAGCCACCTTTCTTTTTTCGTGGATTGGTAAGTTTTCGTTTAGCCTTCTGAATTTTATTTTTGGATTTTGGGTTGATGATATGCTTGTCACATGTATGTGAATCTGATTTGATTTGGCATTAGTAGATTATTTTTCGTGACTCAAAATAGAATATGATGGACATGTTCATATGATGCAAGTATTATGACGCTTGATCAACGTGATAATACCGAGATCATATAACTTGAACTTATTGGGATCATACGATGTCTTGAGAAGTGCCTGTGTTTAGTACATTTGATGGATTAGAATTATATCCGTGATTAGTCAGCCTGGATGATATTCCCGACCGCACGGGTATCCTACCCATTCAATTTCACATTCTGATACGTTTTGATATTCCGATATGTGCCAAATTGATCGTCAGTATGAATATGTTACCTATCCCTTTATGAAAATCATGATATGTTTGATAATTCGGTAATTGATTCTCTGATGATTAGCAAGTTCTTTGATCCGTTCGGAATCTGGTTTGAATTGATGAAGTATTCCTACCATTAACACTACCTCAGTATCTGTCTCGTGTGTATACGTGCTTCATGTATCTCTTTGAGGAATTTCGACTATCATCTGTCACCTATTTGTTTCATATTCGTTGGATCAGATTTATTATGATTTGTATTCTATGAAAAACCTGCGGCTATCCTAGTTGTCGGAATCGAGTCATGAGAGATAAAACTATTTCCGTTGTGAAGATTCTTTTGGAAGAACCTCTCTAAGCGTGAGGCTATTTATTGGCATTTCTTTTAGTGATTCGGTACGTTCTCCTTCTTCACTTCTTTCCAATTTCGAGGACGAAATTTTCTTTTTAGAGGGAAGAATTGTAATAACCTGGTTTTCGTTTATTATTTTCGCCATATATTTGAACCTAAAAATACCCCAAATTAAAATTTAAACTTTGTTAGACGCGATGTTGAGAGAACTTGTTTACGAATAATAAAGACTACACAATTTAATCTATTGTTAATCTATGATAGGAAGTGTATATTTTATATTAACCTAAGTTAAATAAATAAATTCTCTAGACCCTTTTTATTTTAATTTTTGTACAGTACATAGTCATAAAGGTGTCTAATTACATTAAAAAAGGAAAGAATTCCCCATTTAATAAAATTATTTAGTCTATTAAATTCCTTGTCTCCCCATTAAATTTTTTTTAACCGATTTCCCTTCTCCCCAAAACCCTAAATCGGCTTCTAAAAAAAAGGAGAGGCAAAGGTTTTCTTCTCCCAAACCCTAGATCGTTTGAAGCAACAAGGTGTAGGCGTGTGTGGGTTTCTGGTCATGAAAACATCAACAAGGTCGTGGGTTCTGGTTGTGCAAACAGCAGCAAGGTGTGGAGAGTTTGAATCGTGAATCGTAGGGTGTTCGTGGGATTGTGTTTGGGGTCGATCGTATAGTTGGAAAGAGTGGGTTGTTCTTGTTTCGTTGTTTCAGTCGATCAAGGTATCGTAATCTTTTTAGTTTTATTTAACCATTCGACCCTCATTCATGTTGGTAATCGGATTATGCCCATCTAATCTTGTTAGTTTCGTTATAATGAGTATAAGAATGGAGTTAAAAAGATCATATAAAAGATTACATAAAATCATAATCCAGTCTACTTGTGGAATTGATTTTGTGTCGAGTGGATGCACTATTTTGTGTCGTCATTCTCAGCCCCTAATCGACTATATGGAAACCTAAATCAAGCTATAATAACCGGGTTAGATGGTCATGGATGTGGCGTTGTAAGATAGAAAACCTAGGCTTAGAAGCTAATAAGATTTTATGATTTTATGTAGTGTTATTGGCGTTGCTTGGTTTGGTAATTATGTTGTATGTGGGTGTGCCTTAGATGTGTTTATTGTAAGGGCTGTAAATGAAGCCTAAGAAAAGTTAAAATCAAAATGTATAAGTCACGTGTGCGTTAGAATGGTTAAGACATGTGATTATAATGGTTTTAATGGAACCTAAAACTGGACAACATCATATATCGAATTTGTGTGTATCATAGATCGAATTTTATATGTGAAATATTCTGGGTTTTTGTTGGAAAAGTTTATTTTTTGTCTTAGTTAAGTTTTCCTAGTGGTTTGGTCGAATTTGGAGTTGTCTAACTCGTATTTTTGAATTTTACAAGATCAAGTGTCAAAGCTGAGAAAACGGGTCTGAAATTTAGTTGGATTGTTTGATTTTTCATTTTCAAACCATTAGGAATTGGGATCTCTCCTTTTACAGGAGTGACATTTAGGATATAACTGAATTTCTGGGAGTTTTGGCAATTTTTCCAAGCTGTCTAAACAGGTCTAATAAGCGTAAACTTTTAAGGTGTATTTCCTGATCACTTTCTGGACATGTCTGGACTTGTGATTTTCCATAGGCCATTTGACCTGAAAATAGAACCCCCTAATTTTTTATAGTCTTTTAACTCATATAGGAACCTCTGGGATTTTACTTTATTTTATTTGAGCTAAGTAAGTATTTTAGAAAAATCGCTAAATTCTGGTCCATATGTGAATTTAAGAAAATGAAAGATAAAAGAGGATATCACTAAGTAAAACACTTACAAATGCATAAAAAGATTACAAAATGAGTATATAAGTAATATATGTTATCAATTCGTGTAGATTCGTTGAAGAAGATACGACCTATGTAGTTATCTCGGTCGAAAATCACATATCGTTCAAGGACCGATATTTGAAATATCGGTTATCGCGGTGAGATATCGGTGAGATATCGGTTTTTTATATTATCTAGAATATTAACTATATATATATTAAATCATAACAAATTAATTGTATAATAGCTTTTAATATTAAAAGATGTTGTTTTGGATTAATTCAAAGCTTTTAATCTTACACACCTACCACCATTTGACCATTTATTAGATCGATACAAATACAGTAACTTTTTATTGTTTTTTTTTGTCTACCAATACAAAAGCTGCCAAAAGATAGTGATGGTTGAAGAGATTTCATAAAGTAAAATTTCTCTTCTCTGTCTTCAATTATTTCTCTTCTTAAAATATAAAACATCACATCCACCCAAATGAGTAAACAAGTGAATCTCAAAACACAAACATCACAAGCGAATCTGAATCATGAAAACCGGACTGACTGTTCACTGCTGGAAACTGAGACGTCTGAGCTGCCGGAATATCGCCATATCGTATATCTCGCCGATTTCAAAATATCGCCAAAATATCGCCAAATATCGCCGATATTATCAGATCCGATATTTTGGGGCGATATTTTGAACCGATATTTTTTTAGGGGCGATATATGAGATATCGACGATATATCGGCGATATATCGCCGAGATTAACTACATAGGATACGACGTTGCTTCCCGGTGCTACTTTCTCGTGTGTTTTCATTTCGTTGCTAAGGTACAGATATTCTACCCTTTTCTCATTAAGGGTTTATTCTCACGACTTATCTATCCTTGACTGTGATTCCTTACCTTTGATATGATTCCCATTGCTATGATTCCTTTTATATGATTCCTTTGATACGATTCCATCCGTCATGATATTCGATCTGCTATCCATTTTGTTATGACATTTGTTGTGATATTCGTAGATATTCGTTTGCTATGATATGATTCAGTTATGTTGATGTGATTGGTTTTAATATGATATGATTATGGATATGCTTTGGTATGATTCGTTGTGTTCAGTTGCCCGAGCTAACTAGTCATGGAGGTACCATGACCATGTCATTAATGCACCAATGGCATGACACTATCTGGGGCGGTGTGATTAGTCCCCGGCGTTCCCTTTTGATATGATATGATATATTTGATCACTTGGCCATTATGAGTACGTATGTACAGTCTCGAACTGGCATATGTATATATGATTTGTTTTGCAGGGAGCGTATGGATGCATCCTAGGTACTAAGTTCAGTTTTGGTGATGTGGTGCGTGTGTGCAATACACCCCCTCACATTTGGGAGCTAGCTACTCCATTTGGTACTTGAGAGGTCTCCCCTCTTTTTGCACTTATGATTTGACAGATATGGGTTATGATATATGATTTGTTAGATATGGCTATTGGAGTATCTCCTTTAGCATTAGGTGCTCGTGGCAACATTCTGATTTTGGTTATTATGTGACTATATGATATTTCGATTCATTCGTTTGCTATGCATATTTAGTCATTCAATTGACTACTTATTCACTCAGTATTCTTATGTGATTCGTTTGACTATCGGGCTCATGCTTCAGTTCATTTGGTTATTATGTTCAGTCTTCAGTTCATTTGATTTACTATGCTTTCACTCTGTTTCGGCTGGTTGCCAAACTTATACTTTAGATTACCACTTCACCCGTCTACCGAGTTGTTATATGATTATTGGATTCAAGTGTTATGCTATTATATGATTATTTGGTCCATCTGTTACCATGCTAACTATGATTATATGATTTCTCTGCTTACTATGTTAGTATGTGGTTACCTGATTCACTTGTTAGCATGCTAATATCTGATTATCCGCTTACCATGCTATGATGTGACTATTTGATTCGTCTGGTTTCCATGCTAGTATGTAATCATTTGATTTATACGTTTATCATGATATACTTCGTTCAGTTTTTCGTAAGCTATGATTATCATTTAGTAATCTTACATGCTATTTGTGACTTTCATGTTGTACTCCTGTTTGGCATTTTCTTATGCTTATGTTATCGGTTCGACATAGTAATTGATGTATACCAGACTTGTTGATCTGCCATGTTTACACTTCTGTTCATGTTACTGGTTGATGAAGGAATGTGGTTCAACTTATGTTATCTGTTTAGTTGACTTATTTAGTTGCCATGATATAATCTTGTTCAGTTACTTTATTTAATAATGATGTCGTTCAGTATTTTCTACCTATACATGTGACTGACATGCTTATACTTCTATTAATATCTCAGCTGATTATGATATTTATTATGTTTGTTAATGGCTGATTTTCTGACATGTGTGATTGCCATGCTTACATTCTATTCAGTGATTTCGCTTGATTATAGAATTCTGTGTAGCTTATGTATATCTGATTATCTGATTTTTTTTAATTGCCATATTTATGTTTAGTTGACCGTTCACTTATATGCTCTTGCTTGGTTGGTTGCTTGATTTGATTATGATATTGTTCATCAGCTCCTATATGGTTATGTTTCGTTATTGTATGATTGGTTATTTATATGTGTTTATATTTGCTCAATGACTCGTATTTTTGCTTTGCTTTGGTTTTCTTTGATTTCTGTTCCTCCTGGATATCTATTAATATTGTGTTTTTCAGGTTCCTCACTGACTCATAGACCCATTGTGCTCGCTCATTACGACTTTGTTAACAATCTTCTTTGTTTCGTTTTGTATTTTGATTATGTTTAGCTTTTGTTTTGCTATATCTGTTCACTGGGATTTTTAAGCTCAGCCGCATTTCTTTTCCATGCGGCAGGTACCAAGTAGGATGTTGGGCTTTGATGGGCTGAGAGTAGGAGCTTTTGAGTGAACCGACCCTAGTTTTCCTTATTATTTTGGATTCTTTTGGAAGAACATTTGTTTTGATATTTCGTATCTTTTAGACATATTGGATTATGTATTTTTTTTTTCCTTTGTAAGTCATTCGTTTATATGACTTGGTACTTTATTTGATAAGACTTCCGCTTGCAAATTTTTATTAGTATGTTCTGATATGACTCCATAATGTAACATTCAAACCCTTGTCGAGTTGGGGTGTTACATAGCTACTCTCATATCTATTAGGCTAAGTTTTTACGAGTTGTGCAAATGAAAATGCTAAGCGTGGAGTAGTTGGTTCTCTTTTGAGCTTATATAAGTAATCCATGGCTTTTTCTCCCAGAATATCACTAATTGGACTAAAATACGTGCTCGTTGTCAAACTTTTGAACATTCAAATCGTTTTGTTACAACAAAAAGTTTTTAAGCAAAATTGATATAGAGTCCGAGTTCAACTTTTTATTTAAATTTTTGAAAAAGCATACTTTCTTAAAATCGGAATAATATTGCAAAATGAAATTGAGTAATATTGCTTGAATGATGCAAAAGTAAATCGCAAGCTAAAGTAAAAAAAAAGTGAAAAGTGAGAAAAATAAAAAAAAAAAATGAAAAAATGACTCCTCCAATAAAAGTATTAAGTTGCTTATGAATAAATGTGCGAAACTTGTTGTTTCTTAAATTTAAATCGGAAATTGAACTAGGATTCGTCAAAGTTGTTTAAAAGCTTGACGGTGATTTAGAAATTCTTGAAGTCAAAGACCCCGAAAGCTCTGATACTATTCTCGAGGGTGAAAACCTAGCCTCCTTAAAAGGACAAGCGGAGAAGAAAGTCGCTACATGGAGTGATCTCACCTTTGAATCTCGAACTTCTTAATTATCGTTGGTTGTTATCCATTTAGGTTTAGTCTTAACTTAACGGTAGCCTCGTAAATCTTTGGAATCGAATTCATGCTAATTCTGGTACTATTCTCCGTGAGGTGTCAAAAGCCCGGTCACCTAAAGCCAACTGGTTTGGGATGTTCCGAGAAGAAAGCCGCTACATGGAAGAGGCCATTTCGATCCTTAGACTTTCATAGTTTCCGGGGAGTTAAGATTTTAGTTAAGTGGATATCTACCATAACAAGGTCGGTTTCAATGTTCAAACTTTTGAAAATGAGCACACGAACTTAAATTATATAAACTGTGGGAGTAAAAAGTTATGTCTCGACTTACATAGATTATTGGTATAAGTAGTGTTAGCATTTTGCCAAAATGTTTGCACAATAAGTTTAGACTTAGTTTGAGAGTATAAAAAAGAGGATGACGATTAAAATTCCCTGGAGACGCCCATTTTGTGTGAATCCCGTTCCATGATACCACTTTTTGTTGTTAATCAAGCATGTTGTTTACTTTCAGTCTAGTTTAAATTTCTCACAAAAAAAGTCAAAATGGGGTATGCTCGTGAGTTTCATTCATTACTTTACATGATTGATTGCAAGGGACTAGCAATTGCCTAATGTGGGGGGATTTGATGAGTGCTTATTCACTCATCGTTTTTACCCACCTAAGACCACTAAAACGACTAAAAACACCCAAATATGATGAAAATATATCAAAAATATCCTCGGAGTGTTTTTCATGTCTTGCAGGTACAAAAGGATTGAAAACAGAGCGAAAACGAGCAAAATTGAGCCAAAATCAGAAAAGTGTTGAGAAGCCGGTGTCGGGAGGTGATTTTCTACGATCGTTGATCAATTGAAGACCCGGACACGTTTTTAGAGTGGGTTTGGGAAAACCGTCTTAAAACCTAACCAAGAACCCAAAATTTTCCAAATTACCCTTCCCCGAAACCCAAATGTCCAATTTGCCCGTCAAAACCAAAAATCCAAAAAAAATACCATTTCACCCCAAAACCAATTTTTATAAAAACTCATTTTTTTTCCTAAAACCAATTTTTTAGTTTTCAAAAAAAAAACAAAACTTTTTAAATCACAAAATACATTTTTAATAAAACTTATCTTTTTTTTATCAAAACCCTTTCAATCCCCACTTGACCATTCCCGCCTCAAAATAAAACGCAACAGACACCCCTTTTCCTACCAATACCACATCGGCCTTCTTCCTCTTCTTTTCCCAAAACCCAAATGCTCAACCCAAGCTAATACCCAGAAATCCTTCACCCAAGACACTCAACCTCAACCTTACCCTTTACCCAGTTATTCCAAACTCCCAAACCCACTACCATTCCTTTCCCTCCTTTCCATGACTGCCAAGTTGGCAATCCTTGGCTTAAAAGACCCCATGGACGGCTAAGATTGGAACTAGATTGTACCTAATTCATGAATGGTCTGGATCATCTCAAAGAATCACAAGTGTGGTGTTTTTCTGTTTTGTCTCACACAAGAAGCACAACAAGGAAGCATTGAAGACTTAGCTTCTTTTTAGTATAAACCATTGTATGCCATTGAGAGCAGTCTAGTGTAGAATTTTTCTCTAGTCCAATTTTTAATTTTATGTCATTTAGATTCTTAAAGTTTTCAATTTAAATTTTATTTCCAGTTTTTAAATGTTCTGTCATTTGTAGTTGATTAATGAAGCTTTAATTTCTCATGTTGTTCAATTTAGGTTTTTGTCCATTTATGTTGTAAGTACTTGGATTTTCTTAAAATTCAATTAGTTAACTTCATTCAATCACAAGTAGTAGTATTCAGCAGAAAGTTTTAAGTTTTAAAATCAAGTTTTCAAGAACAACTCAATCTAAGGAAGTGTTTGGCTTAAGCTTATTCACTGGTCAAAAAGAGTTTTTTTTCAGTTTGACTTTCAAGGTCAAACATGTTTTGAGATTATTGGTCAGTTTTACAAATTTACAGTTGGTTTGATAAGGTTTTATAGGAATTTAGTTTGAAAGCTAGGCTCCCATGTCACCACTCAGAATGGCAGCCATAGTTGATGTTCTCACCATTTTTTTTACAGCTTATTCCACCACCAAAGGCTACTAAAAATGCTTTTCTTAGGTCTTTACATATCCAACTACATCTGCCTTTGCTCTTTTTGCCTGTAGGATACCAATAGGTAGCTTAGCTTTGCCCTTAAAACCATCCTGCAACCCTTATTATTGGTTTTGTCTCAGGAATAACAGCAGCCCACAGGTTCCCTTACCTTTCTTTACAGCTTATTAATAAGCTGTTAGAGTGACCCCTCGTTTAGCTTTTTGGAAACCCCATAGTCCCTAGTTACCTTTTCTAAGTTTATTTTTCACTTTGGAGAACCTGTGAGTGCTTATTTTCAAGCCTAATAAGTGCCCTTTGCCCACTGTTTTGACTGTATCAGTTGCAGTCAACAGTTGCTACCTTTTATGCTTATTAGTAGTAGTCATTAACTTATTCATGTTTTTTAGGAGCTTTTTAGATGAAGTAGATTAGGGTTGATAGGATTTTGCTTATCCTTGCTTACTTTAG
The DNA here is from genome assembly GCA_022545495.1 of Chrysanthemum lavandulifolium. Lineage (NCBI taxonomy): Eukaryota > Viridiplantae > Streptophyta > Magnoliopsida > Asterales > Asteraceae > Chrysanthemum > Chrysanthemum lavandulifolium. The sequence goes on from CM040238.1 coordinate 183,012,724, forward strand.
CTTCTTAGAACTGCTTATTTAGTATTCATTTGAATGTTTTTCTTTCATTTTTTGTTAGATTTAGGCTTTCCTTAGTATAGCTTATTAGCCTTCTGTTTCCCCCTCCTCTTATGAATTGATGATTTGTTTTTAGCTTATCTATGGAGATGTACACATGCATTCGTTTAGTTGCTAATTTAACTGCTTTTGCATTGCTTATTGGGTGTTTATGAATTGTTAAGGGTTGGTCGTAGTGCCGCTCAAAGCAGTGACTATAAGTCGGCAAATTGGGTACGAAAGGTTAAGAGAAAAAATGTACTATGTAATTTTTTTATTACCTCTTGAACCTTAAAAAAAATAATAATAAAAAAAGTTGGCTTAAAAGTCAGGAGTGGGATTCGAACCAGTGACCTCCTTGTTACCAATTGCACATGACCACAACACACAGCCATCCAACTTGCCCTTGGGACTTTATTGTTTTAGTTTGCACTAAGTAATTATTTAACCTAGTTTTCTTTATTTTAGCTTATAACTCATTTCTGCTTATTTTACTGCTTATCTAAACTTCTATTTCAGATTTGATATTTTTATTAGGTTAGTTTTATCATAAATTAGTTTTCATAAATTTTTCAGATTTTTCCAAAATAGTTTAGTAATTTTTATTAATTAATTATATTAAATTAGTTTTTAATTCGTAATAAATAAAATAAAAGTCAAAAAAATACCCGACTTTTTTCTAAAATTATTTTCAGTCGATTAGAACATAAGAAAATTGTTTTCACACCCGTAGCCCTTAGATTTCAAAATTTTTACGTTTATGGCTCGGTGCGTTCTCGTTTTTCGCGTTTTTGTATTTTAGCATCCTAGGATGTAATTTAGCTTCGTTTTATTGTTTCTTAGGCTTAATAGTAGTTTATTTAGAGATTACATTGTTTTACGTACTTTATTTTCATTCCCGTTCTTTATTTTATAGATTAGCGTAATCAAATCCAAAATTCGTTAAACCAATTCAAGTCATAATCACGAAACTCAACGACACCGTTAATTTCACACCTCGTTGGGACAAAACCCGAGGAATTCACTTTCCCGGTATCACTTTTATCACATTCGTGAGGTTTGACACGTTAACCCTTTTCCTAAAAGTTTGATTTGTCGGATTTCACGTTTAATTTGATATATTAATATTGTGTTTAATTTTCACCACTCACAAACACCGAATCAATATCATATATGGAATTCATGTGGACAATCTCTGCTTATCTATACTTGTGCATGTCCAAGGCATCCCATATTGGTGAGTTGATTATTTGGTTGGTCACATAAGATTTTGCATATGTTAGAATGTTGTACTACTTATATGTAATGTATGTTTTTGTGATATTATTAGTGATATATTACCAGTTTGTAGTAGTAGAAAATATCTGGATGGAAGGGTGTGTAAACAACTCTGTCTTCATTTATGTGAGACGCGTGATGGTACCGTGTGCATATGTGCTGCATTCTCACGTCTGAAAAAATAAATTTGGTGTTTGTTAGTTTATTTCTTTATAGTTTTTTCTCCCAATATTTGCTGTTTTGTTAAAAGTTTAAGTTATTTATAAAATCAAATACTTACCATGCATGTCGCGATACATAAGTGGTCTTCTTTTTAATAAAGTTGTTCGTATATCTTCCCTGCTCAATCCTAGTCCATCATATCCTCCTATTACGACAACTGATAAGGTATATTTGCCTAGGTTTTTGAACACAAGCTTCTGACCACACTCTATTCTTGCTGTTACTACAAAGTTGTCCCAATCGGGTCCTGTGAATGCATTCATTCTAATGACTCTATCCTCCCATGTTTTACTCTTTTGTGGCGAACTTGGAATGTCAGACCATCGCAATGAAGTGTGAAGGTTTTTTTTTCAAATATCTTGTAAGAAATCCCCTGGCAGTAACTGCAAGTAATTTTAGGAAATTGTAAATTTAGATAGTTTATGAAATTGATAAGTTAGATAAAGATCGTGTTTTTACCGTGAATCTCGGGTATATGTTGACAAACATCGATCATTCTTGGTCCTATAGTACGCCTGTCATACCCTGGACACTCTGTTCCATTTATGTCATATACCGTAACACAAAAGTCTTCTTCTCCTTGCCTTATAAAATGGATTGTTTCTGTGTTGCGATGCACATTGGATGCAACAAAGGCAATCCATTATTTGTCCGATAGCACCCATTTGCCATCTATATTTGTGATCTCTGTTTTGTAACGGTACCTGTCATGGTCGTTCAAGTACAACATGTTGTTTGGAGTCTTAAAGTACTCTGTAAATACGTCGGGTAGAATCTGTTTTGGTAATTGTAAAGTAAGTGATATGCAATTATTCCTGCATTCTAAATGCATTGTTTATACGGCTTGTATATAACGTAAAATTCGATGGTTTAGTTTTACCTGTGCATTTTACGGGGTGTCATGAATGTATTCAAAAAGAAATTGCCGTGCCATCCTGTTTCAACAATAATAAATCATGAAAGTGAATATAAGTTTTTGGTTGCTAATAGTAATTGCTTATGGTGAAGGATACGTTGACTTCAGGATAATAGTTTGTTGATTTACAATGGCAAAGAGTCTGTAAAGGAAGGTTAATCTATGTAAAGCAATTCCTAAGTTTAAATCCAATATTACAATATGAATATCAATATTGTGAGAATGATTGTTGTGGTATGTTAGTGGATTATGGTTAGTTTTTGGTTGCTAATAGTAATTGCTTATGGTGAAGGATACCTTGACTTAAGGATAATAGTTTGTTGATTTACAATGGCAAAGAGTCTGTAAAGGAAGGTTAATCTGTGTAAAACAATTCCTAAGTTTAAATCCAATATTACAATATGAATATCAATATGTGAGAATGATTGTTGTGGTATGTTAGTGGATTATGGTTTTTACACTCAAACACATTAACAGAACATACCTATTATATGAAAATTCAATATAAACTTTAATGATCATGATAGGGTTTCTTTAAGTTATATCATATATCATTGTTATTAATATCAGGGGATTCATAATCAATGGGTCAAAAATATGTTATACATGATTCTAAGTTGATTTTAATCCTATCATCGATGATCTGTACATATACTATTAGGTTGCAAATCGAATATATAGATAAATCATATGAAAGTATGGTTAATTTACATATAAAAAGTGTGTTTGTGATTACCTTTAGATTTTTGAAGGATTTCGTTATTGATTAACTTGATTTGGTAGAAGCAGATTTTCTTAGATGGTTATGTAGGGGATGATGAGTTGTGAGTTTTATAGGGTTTAGATGCATGTGTAGGTATTTGTATATAATATATATTCGGTTTTTTTTTTTTCTTTTTTTTTTTTAAATAAAAATAAAATTTGGCTTTAAATAAATCTTTTCCTTTTGTTTAAAATTTTGTAGATTATTATATTTGTTATATGGTTTGAATAATTGATTTAGATTTAGTTAAAATTTCGAACTAAAATAAAGTTTTTGACTTCAATATATTGTTATTTCGGTTGTGGTTTTGTATATATATAACAATTCATGAATGATGTTATTTGATTGAATTATATATGTTTGACCGTATTGTAAATGTAAATTCTTAAATAAGTATATCACGTTTTGTTAAATTGTTATATGTAGTTAGTCAAAACCTTTTAATTGTTGAAGTTTATGATTTTTTTACGTCAATTACTTATATGTTATGTTAAAATATTATTTTTTTTAAGTTGTAACATTTGTTTTTATTGTATTATTTTATACATGATATGATAGAATTGCATATTAACATCAAAAACTCTTGTTTATCTCCCATCATGAGCATCAAATTTTCGATACTGAGTCGATTTCCTTTTCCCTCTTTAGATTTTCGTTTTTATTGTTTTTTAATCAAATGCCTTTTTTAATCGAATGCCTAATATTATATATTCTTTTTTTTCCTTAGTGATTGGGATTATATTTAATATTATTGATTCTTGATGATAATTGTTTTTGTTAGTTCAAATATTGTTTTTTATAACAATTTAAGGTTAATTTTAAGATTGTATATTTGCATGTGCTGTTTATTTTTTAGTTTGTAAAACCCCTAATTTGGTAATTTTATCATATTAAGATATTCTTATGTATTATTTTATTAGTTATATATTATATTGTGATTTAAATTGTTGTATTCTATATTGTTGTTTGTTTATTGTTGTATCTAAATTTATTGTTTTGTTAGTTTAATAGTTTATGATCCTTTAGATTATTCATGTGTTTGATAAATCAGTTGTTAAATGAACCTCGAGGTCAACAAAAGGTCCTTTGAATTTCCAAAATGATTCTGAGGAGGAAGAGACTCGAGAATCACGACCACAAGGTCGTGACGCAGCCAGGAAGTAAGCATTTGCCTCCTCTCATGAGCTACCTGCATTATTTGTTAGTTCGTTAGCCCAGAGCTTCTTCAAGTTCAAGCCGTCAAAATCGGGAAAAAAAAGAAGGATATGGAAGAGACATACATAAAGTTGAGAGAAAAAGAGATGGAGATGCAAGAGGCAAAGGCAAGTCGAGCCGGGGAGTTGACAAGAGAGAAAATTGAGCTCCAACGTCAGGAAATTGAATTGATGGCCCAAACGAAACGGGAGCGAGACTTGATTTTCTACAATACATAAATCAAACTAAATTTGCCCCCGCGACAACAAGAACTAATCTATACTACTTATAATGCACGAATGCACCTCACTCTTAATTTTAAGACGTACAAAAAATTAAGCATGGTTTACAACACTTTGATGCATCCAATTTTCAGAATTACAACAAAGTAAGCATATTGTACAACAAAATAAAGCGTGTTGTCATTTTAAGACCAAATTCTATCAAACAACATTAATGCTATTAAAAACACCCATTCACCAAAAATTACAACCATTTAAGCACAATGTACAATAGCTGCAACCAATTTTTAGATTTACAACAAAATAAGCATAGTGTACAATAAAATAAGCATGATGTAATTTTCAGACTTACAACATTAATGTTATTAAAGTGGTCAATGTTATTAATGACTACTTCTTACAAGAAAAAAAAACATAGTGTACAACACTTTAATGCACATAATTTTCAGACGTACAAGACAAGAAGCATAGTGTACAACAAAACACCACATTAATGTTATTTAATGTAGTCAATTATTTAACTGGTTAATAAATACAATTAATACAGTTATTAAAACACCCCTTACATAAGAAATATAAATTATCAAGCATATTGTACAACCAAATTAAACACAATTCCTGCATTAAATTTCACTACTACAAATAATAAAGCATATTATACAAATAGCAGGGTACCCACGTGTGAAATAAAATTTCCCGGTGAATCATGTATTTTAGTTTATTATGTTTTTTTATAATAAAATTTCCCGGTGAATCATGTATTTTAGTTTATTATGTTCTTTTTGACAATATAATATTCCGGTGAATCATGATTTGTAGTCCGTTCGGGCTCGAGCCCGTTTGGCCGTTGCCCTTTCTTGTCGTTAAATCATGAGACAAAAAAAGCTATATGGTAGTTCGTGTGTAGGTGACCAGTGTGGTAGCCTTACATTGCTTTCTATACAAAAGAAGCCCTGCAAGCATAAAAGCAAGAATGGGCCACCCTCCCCTTTCACAGAGCAAGAAAGCACTTGACCAGCTAGTGACAGCTGGCTCTTACTTGATCGCGAATAGAGTTTGATCATTTCCATTGGTAACATCAGGCACCCTTTATATTTCCAAGGGTAATCCATGACTGTCAATATCATACCGAGACAATATGTCGGAAATTTGAGTCCATTTGTCACCTTCTCTATAGTTAAAAACCACACGAAAGAAGAATCAGATTGGTATTCTTGGAGTTCGGCCACAATGCCACCCATATAACTCTTGTACTCATCTGCTAGTACTTCAGTTGACAAGGAGCAAACAAAAACTGCTGAAGAAAGTAAGAAAAATTGAATGATCATGAACTATAAACCTGATAAAAGACTAAAAATCAAGTACTACCCATTTGGCAATGAATGAACTGGCATCAAGGGGTAGCAAATTCATGAACTTTATATACTAAAGTATTGGTTTGTAACGTCAATGAGGAACACAAATTTCGCTAAATTGGCACTCTTCATCAGGGTATAGTGAGTATCGGTCATGTTCAATTTCAGGGGAAGTTTTCTTCATAAATAGTTTTGATAATCTGATGGTGAAGTACTGAAGTGCATTTCATTGGCCTTAACCGCCTGGGCTTTGTCACGCTGGTCAATATTCACATTTGGGAGGAACTGAGAAAAGTTTACTTATCTTGTTTCCCTGTATATCCTACTGACTTCCCCAATTTCTCCCCCAAAACATAGACCGGAAAACCCACTTCAATCTCAAAAAGTACTACTTTGAAACCACTTTCTGTCTCATTCAAATCTTTGGGTACTGCTTTATTGGTGATCCCTAATCATAATACCAAAAAAAAAGCATCTGATACAGACATGAGTTGCATAATACTTTTCATCCCTTTTGCAATAAGTATTTAGCGATACGAGAGTTTAGGTCAACATCACAACTGAGTTTTTAAACAAACACAACAAAACATATTTCTTACCTAAAGTAACAATTTCATATACAGCTTGTTATCTCAGCATACTTATGAAACTCATCCTAGAGTATCAGCCAACTAGGCATAAGTTTGTTTAAGCTCGTTACTCCTAAAATCAATAACATATTTTAGGATCCCTAAACAGAGTATTGTTTAAGCATGCTTCATCTGTTGTAAATATACACCATAACAAAACAGGAATTCCTAACCGTGATTGTTCTCTCAAAGAGATATACTACTAGTGAACAATTTAGTCCAAATCTACAGAGGGTGCAATGCTACAATCCTTAGTATTGTAATGCAACTATACCATCTCGACGCAAAAGGCAATTCACATGCTGCAAAGGTCCACCGTACACCTACATGCAACAAAACTGATATAGGTCCAGTTCTGATATGTTGTCTAGACTTGACATGGATACTTAAATTCAACTTCTGCCGTGATACCAACTGAAACCTTATCAGAACAATTACACGTCAAAAATCAGTCAAAATTACCAATTCATCATGTGAAACAATCTAGCACATACTCTGACAGTAATTTAGGCAAACATTTTGCAAACATAAAGTAATTTAATTTCATTCATAATATAAGTTAACATTCCAATAATTTCTTACTAAACCATACAAATACGTAATCATTTTTCATCATCATGATAATCATAATAATCAATCTCTTAATTCAATTTGGCTAATTTTTCTAAACTGAATCAAAAGTCATTAAGCAGCTTGCAAACTTGTTCAAGAGTGACAAACAATACTACAGTAAACGGCCCTTATCGCAAAGGGCTTTCAGATTGATAAAAAATTATCAGGGATATATTGGGTTGATAGCCTTGAAAGCACATATCTGCTCCTCTCCCATGGCAGACAACACAGTCGCAACCAGGTACCTACCATACATATCTCTATCTAACGGTCTATCAGCGTCTAATCTATCCCTGATCTGCACACGGATTATTAACAGGATCAATCACAATTAATAATTCTTGCACGACATGAAATGGAGTTAAAATGTGAAACAAGACACTAAATTAATTAATCAAGAAGATTATGTTGCAAAGCATGATATACCTGATTCAAAAGAGCCCGATCAGTCACTTGGAATTGCTTAAACTCACCAGCTGTGTTCACCACTTCAACCTTGAAATAAATTGTCACATGTCAAAATCAGATCAACACTTTGAAAAAAGAAATTACATAAGCAATAGCAGAAAAAAACCATACAATTGCGTTCGGGGCGATATGAATAACCTCGTAGTCATTACGGTTAACACGAGGAACCTGCAGAAAAAATACCATTATTTCACATAAAGAAAAGAAAAAAATCACTTGCAGCTGTTGATTAAAAAAAAAAAAAAAAGACATACAACAACATTGTCGCGAGGAGAAAAATCAGGAGACACACGATCATTCAGAGTAAAGATGTCGCGACCGACAAACCTACACCAATTTCGACGGCCAATGCCAGAAGCGTCATCAACTTTAAGAACCTAATTACAAACAGAAATATATATATATACATAAGTAAACTAAACAAACATAACAATAAAATGATAGTATTAAATCTTCTAAGCCAAAATAACAAATCTTCTGCATAAAAATGAATAAACCAACCTTGCAAGGTCTGTTTTCGATCAGAATGAAATGACCTTCACGGATAGTACCGGCTTCTTTAGTAGTAGTCAGTGCAACGGCGTCGGCCATAATCTAACATCAGTGAAGCGCTTGTGTTTGCGTCCCTAGGGTTGTGGTGTCTGTTTTCACTTTTTATAGATTCATTTAGAGTTAATTACATAAATCGTCCTTGTGGTTCGGTAAAAATTACGGATTTTGTCCCTGTGGTTTTTTTTAACGAGTTTCGTCTCTGCGGTTTACAAATCTTACGGATCTTGTCCCCATGTCTGACCCGATCTCAAAAAATGACCTCCCTTGCAAATACTCCTTAACGTGAGGGCTATCATTGTATTTTGGTTTTAACGATCGTTATACAATACACAAGGACGATTTATGTAATTTACTCCTAAAAAAAATATATATATATTTTAATTTTATTATTCAAAAACTTTTAATTTTATTACGATTAAATTTTTAATAAAAAACTTTTCTTTTAAATTTAATTTTAATTTTATTATAATAAAATAAAAAACAATTTTAATTTTATTATAATAAATTAAAAACTATTTTATTTTTTTTATTTTAAAAAATCAAAAAATTATAATAAAACTAAAAAATTAATTTTAATTTTATTATAATATTTTAAAAAAGCGCTTTTTCTTTTTAAAAAATTAATGTTATTAAAAAAATTAAAATAAAATTAAAAAAAAACAAAAAAAAAAAACGTTTTTATACGCTGTTTTCATACAACAACGTTGTTTTTGTACTTTTTCATACATTTTTATACGTTGTTTTCATACATTTTTGTAAGTTGTTTTCATACATTTTCCTACAAAAACGAACAAAACCGTATAAAAAAAATGAAACGTAAAACGGACAAAACCGTATAAAACGTTTTTATACGCCTTCATCTGCTTTTATAATAAATGAAACGTAAAAAGAAAAAAAGCAGTTTTTTTTTTTTTAATATTATAATTAAATTAAAATTATTTTTTTAGATTTATTTTAATTTTTTGATTTTTTTTAGATTTAAAAAATAAAAATAGTTTTTAATTTATTACAATAAAATAAAATTTGTTTTTTAATTTATTATAATAAAATTAAAATTAATTTAAAAAATTATTAAAAATTTAATCGTAATAAAATTAAAAAATTTTGAATAATAAAATTAAAAAGAATTTTGTTTTTTTTCTAAAGAGTAAATTACATAAATCGTCCCTGTGGTTTGTATAACGATCGTTAAAACCAAAATACAATGTCAGCCTTCACGTTAGGAAGTATTTTCAAGGGAGGTCCTTTTTTGAGATCGGGTCAGACATAGGGACAAGATCCGTAAGATTTGTAAACCACAGGGACGAAACCCGCTAAAAAAAACCACGGGGACAAGATCCGTAACTTTTACCAAACCACAAGGACGATTTATGTAATTAATGCTTATCCCTTATATTAGACTAAAATGGTCCCTAAACTTGTCACTGCGCTTCGCGTTGGGACAAACTTGGGCATTATCATCGCAGGAGGTTCAAAACATGGGTTTTATATGTCAAACTCGTCCCTTGACCAATAATGCCGTTGTCAACGTTATGTTGGTGAGGGCAAAACCGTCTTTCATCAGAAGCGCATTAAATAAAACCGTTGTCACAGTGTTTGTAGCTAGTATATGTTTGTGTAACACGGTTTGGTCGACATTTATCATCCATCCCTAAACTATCCTACAAAAAGTTTTCTACAAAACGATAATAGTTTCAAGATGGTACGTTGTCGGTGTGGTAAGCAAGCTATTATTCGCGCCGTGGACCTCTCGCCAACCAGGCGCCGATTCTTTGGTTGTCTGTTGAAGTAAGTGCGTTTAATATTTATTGTGTTAGTTTGCTTTCGCAGCGACAAAGTACATTGTAACAATGGTGGTTGTTTAATGACCGGTCATAATCATGAATAGGGGTCTTCTTGTCGGTGGATAAAATGGTATGATCCCGAAATCGTGCTCGCTCAAGAATGATCATACCGTGCCTTTTGAGGGGAGAAATGAGCTTGAGGCAAGATTAGTAGTCTTGAAGGCGATGTGTGGAAGTGGAAGATTTACCTGGTGCTAAGTTGGATGTTGTTCTTGATTGTTTATGCATTGGGATAACTTTTTTAGCTTTAATGTAATGAGGCGAGATGGTTAATGTTCAGTATCTTGAATTGTAGTAACGTTGTTATGAAGTATTCAGTTTGCTTTGTTTTTTATTTTCAATGTCTTATGGGTATGCAGATGGTTAGCAATTTGTTTAGGGTTGACTTTTAAATGTCAACATTCTTATGAGGTTCTGTTTAGCTTTGGTTACTTTTGATGCAAATTATTCACACATCAAGCTTAGTTAATCTATAAAAATACACAATAATGACATGGTTCCATAGTTAATGCAAATGGATATAATTCCAAATGCATAAAATTGCATACTTTTTAAAGCATGAGAACTACAGTTAGACACACACACACACACACACACACATATGTTTTTAGAGTACATAACTTGCCCATAGGAAATAAACTAGATGAAACATTGTCTAGATAATTAGCATAACAGAATTGACCTATGATGAGGCCATCATTCTTTCCAGGCGACTTCTCGCCTAGTCATTCTTCGTGTAGCAGTCGGGTTGAAGCGAACCGCTTGAACATCACTGACCGCGGTGAGAGTCGACGGGATTGATCATGTTGCTAGGATTCATCTTGTTTGGGATTGACACGGGATTGGTCATGCATGCTAGGATCGGCAATTGCTTCATCTTGATGTTGTTGGGATTGTGACGAGGATGCATCATGTATGATGGGATCTTCGATTGTTGGATCTTGATGTTCGATTGAACACCACTTCCTTGAACCGCACTAACTTGACTTTCAAAACACATGTACCTTGACTTCTTTATCTCGATGCTACTTTGTTACCTTTAGGATGTGTCTTTTTTTTGCAGCCTTTAGTAGGCACTGTTTGACATTTCCCTTATTGGCGCTCGACTACTTTCACTCCAAAGATACCCTAGGCATGTTTTCCGGTTGTTTCCAGCAATGCCACAAATACTACACTTAACACTCTTCCAAGCCCTTGACAGCTTACCATCCTTCACAATCTCTTCACTTTCAGGAGCTATCCTAACTCTTTTTCTACCTCTTGAGCTAGGCGGGTTTGTTTCGAATTTCGGTGGAACGATTGTTGTTGGCACAATTGATTTTTCCCAATGTTCACTGCTAGTTATAGGCTGGACATGGTGATGGTAGGTTGCCTCCCAAGTGAGTAGATAGTAACAAGGATTAGCCCATGTTTCTACAGCTCCTACTTGTTGCCCATTTAAAGTCATACTCCAATTGGTAGAAACATCATGTTTATATGGTAAACTTGTTATCTCCCATCTTCTGCAAGTACAAGACTTGTGTACAACATTAACTACACATTGGTCACCCCATGGTCCACTAACCTGAAACTTAGTTCCCCCATTCCATAAAACATTATACTTCACAACCTCTTTCTTAATACCCTGTAGCATGTGTTGTACAGTTGGTGTTAGTGGTCCATCACTCTTCTCAATCACCATAAGAAGATGCATTATCCTCTTCATACAGTATTCCCTGATGTATTTTAAGGCTGTAATAATTGGTTTGTTTAAACCCTCAATTATTTTGTCATGAAACACTTGATACATGTTATTAAGTAACACATCGTAAGTAGCTCTCCTAAAGATAAACAGTAATAAAACATGTATTAATTATAAGCTGTTTATCTTGCATTAACAAATACAAATTAATCGAAACAGATAGATCACTTACATGAAAAATGTGACCATGACCAATGGATCGGTGGTATCTTACTTAACCAATCATGGGTTGGTTGATTAAGTTTCTTGAAATTAGCCATAGCTTTCTGAAACTGTACAACAGTTGAGGCTATTGCACATTTCCACAGATGCTCTTTGTAGGCCCTACCCTTCCATTGCAGTTTCATTTTCTCATGAATGCTTCTAATACAGAATTTGTGTTCTTGATAACGCTCAGATTGTACATATTTTTAGTAGCATTATATATGCTTTTGTATATGTTATTTGGCTATATTTGTATGATTTCAGTGCTTAATCGCATCAAAAGATGTTTGTCTAGTGTTTATAACCAAGTACAAGGAAACGGAAGGAAAAGTAAAGGAATGTTTAACAATTGGAAGATTCACGTTTCAGTATAGCATATCAAGCACAAATCAGTGTTTCTAGTACCATAGAAGACCTAGATGATTGAAGAACCAAGTTCTACAAGTCAAAACGGAGTAAAGATTAATTTTCCGTAACTCAGGAAGACCAACCGGATCGGTTGCAACAGCAACCGGATCGGTTGGAAGATGACCAAAAAGTGCCAAAGACACCAACCCAACCGTTCGGTTGCCGCCCGCAACCGATACGGTTGGAGCCCTTGTAGAAGACCAACCGGATCGGTTGGTCATATGACCGATCCAGTTGGAGAGCCTGTTTCTGCCAAACCTTTATCACTAAGTTTCCCCTTTGCATCCAAACGATTCTAGGTCCTTCCCTTGGTGTATTCTAGTCCCTTCCTAACTCCTTGGAGGCCAAGTTCAGCAATTAATACCCTAGGCCGTGGAACTAGTAAAAATAGAGACCTCTTGTGAGCATATGAGACACATACTTCAATACAACTCTCTCTACTCATCAAACAAAGCTCTTAAGCTCTCAAATTCGTCCTTAGAAGTCCAAGAAAGTTTGGAGTTCTAGAAGTTCCACATTTGGAGGCAAAAACACCAAGGAGTCTACCCCAATACTTTGGGAATCATTACTTCACCATTTGTAATCTTATTCCAAGCATCGTAAGACTCTTAATCATGTTTTCTAATGTTCATGAGTTTATGTTTATGTTTGCTATGAGTGGCTAGTTTCTTAATACACTTGCTTAAATGATGTTGATTTTCATTTGATTAGTTAGTGATTGTGTTAACATGTTTTAATTCAATTTCAAGTTGATTCTAAGATCCAATTGTGCTTAAGTTTTATAGTGACATTTGTTAATCAAGTTTGACTAGTTGATAGTAATTGTAGAGGTCGAAAAAACTTATTGTTATTCAACTAGTTATAATCATTTTGTCTATGGATGATTGTTTTACCCATTATTCTTGATTAAACAAAGGAACTAAGGTGTGGTTGTAATAAAACGCTTTTGATTATCAAGTTGGATTGATTGGAAACATCTAAAAGGTCGTAAGATTAGTTGTTGACAATCAATTGTAGCCTTTTGTCTATAATCAGTTACCATCTGTATTGACCATTTCTTAAGCAATTTGATAAAGCAAGTGGATGTTTTTGTTTTTAAGTTTATGAAAGTAAACTTATGAAACTTGAATTGATTGGTTAAACTTAATGCTTGTTTTTATGAACTAAAATCTTGACGAAGGTTTAACTTGTAAGAACAATAGATTAGTACACCAACTAATTATTATAACCAAAATGTTAAGAAGAGGCTAACACAATCATACTAATCAAGGATAGGAAACTAGTTTAAGCAAGTGTAGTTTTTAATCATCTGAATTTCATTATATCTATTTGCATTGTTATATGTTTTGGATAAACTTAGTTGATTCAAACTTGTTAATCAGATTCACTCAAATCTTTGCGAACGATCCCAACTTACCTTCATAATCTTGCTATAACGGACGAGTGCACTTGCTCGTATGTGTTATTGGTAAAATTGGTAATTCTTCTTTTATAAATTTAAAACTTGTACACACCGGACACATCAAGTTTTTGGCGCCATTGCCGGGGATTTGATTGTGTTTCAGCAAGTTTTGGAATCCACATCAGTAGATTTATTCCAATTTTTTTTCCAGAAACTTCAACCGATCCGGTTGCCTCATAACCGATTCGGTTGCACCAAAATCCAAACCAAATTGATCTAACCGATCGGTCGCTCCTCGCAACCGATCCGATTACCCTTTTCTGTCCAGAAAATTGTTTTCGTTGTTTTTCAGTGTGTTTAAATATTGCCTGGATTCTCTAGGACATTGTATGAACACTTGTGCAACGGGAATAGAACCAATTTCACCTCTTACCAACCCCGATCGTTTGATTCAAAGAAGGAGAAGAACACCTTTCATACCTTTAGAAAATCGTGTACCTAGAACACCAAACCCACCATTTGATAACCTCGTAGAAGCCAAAGTCGTTTACAACCCATTCACCAATTTACCTTTTCCCATGGCGGACGATCAACCCATGTGGGAACCAACCGAGCCAGTAGCACCAACCCTGTGGAGTGCTATTGTTGTCGCCAACCTTGGTGACAACTTCACCGTGAAGGGTCATCATCTTTCTATGATCAAAGACCGTCAATTTGATGGCCGCGTGGGCCGATCCGCATAAGCACATTTCCGAATTCATTGAAATTTGCGGCATGTTCTGTTATGGCGACACCGATGTCAATGCCATCAAAATCAAACTTTTTCCATCATCACTCGCCGGAGATGCTAAAGTATGGTACAATAAATTAACCCCAGGAATTATCAACACTTGGGAGGAGATGAGGCAAGCCTTTGTGAGCCGATTCTTTCCACCTGCCATGTTTGATCGATTAATGGGAGAAATTCGTACTTTCACACAAAATCCCAATGAATCACTTGTCGAAGCTTGGCTTCGGATGAAAGATTTGCTTCGTAGTTGTCATGGACATGGATTATCCAAAGGAACCATTATCCAAATCTTTTACCATGTGTGGAAAACTAGAAGGGGGTTGAATAGTTTTGCCAATTAAAACTTCCTTTTAACCTATTTAGATCGACTTATGTCAATCTATTTAGATGTGTGTGTTGGATGTTGATAAACAAGTGATGAGTGTCTAAATACTCATCATTTTTGTACAATCTAAACTGCAAAATCATCTGAAAACACTAAAAAATGCATCAAAATGATGAAAATATCACAAATCAGTGTTTTATGTGTTTTAAATGCAAAAATATCAAAATCGATGAAAATGATTCAAGTTTGCAAATTGGCGCTTTAGTCCCCAAGTTTTAAAAGTTGTCAAATCTAGTCCCCGAATTCAAAATGTGAAGTTTTATCATTCAAGGTCCCTGAAATATTCTAAGTTGTTAAAATTGGTCCTTGAATGATTCTTTGGTCAAATGGCAAGAAAGGTCCCTAAACTTTGAAAATTTGCAAAAATGGTCCTTGGATTTCTAAAAATGGGATTTTATACAAAAAGGATCCTTGTACTATCAAAGTTGTCAAGTTTGGTCCTTGTAATAACATTGGAAAAAGTATCTAGATCAGTCCTTGAAGTTTGGATAAATTGCAAATTTGGTCCTTGTGCTTATTCTTAACCAAACGGATCCTTTTAATATCATGCCCAAAGTCCAAAATCCAATATCCAATCCGGTGGCCCAACCTTTGGCCCAAACCCCACCCTGCTTAATATTAGCCCTAGGTCAACGAAAGTCAAACGGGCATAAATACCGCCAACACTGTAGCTCTCCCTCTCCACCTCTGATATCCCAAAACCAGCCATGGTTTTCCCATTTTTTCTCACCCCATCCCCTTACCTTGTCCCCTCCACCTCCACTAACACAAAAAACTCTTAATTGATTGAAACCCACTCCATTTAATGTCAAACCACGCTAAAGAGAAAATTGCGCCAAAAGACACTTGGGCGGTTTTGATGATTTTAGCCAATCCAATGGCCCGTGGTGCGGATTGTATCGAGGACAACAAGGAGTAAGAAAAGTCTATAAATGAAGGATGAGATGCAATGTATCAAAAATATCTAGTGTAATTTTAAGTTTCTATGTCGTTTTAGTTAAATTTTCAATTTCGGTGTAAACTTAAGCTTTCAAGTACTTCTTTGTTATCTCGCAGTATTTACAACCTTTGCAATTATCAATTTCAGATTCAAGTTTAAAATTCGCTTTATGCGTTTTCATTTCAAAATTCTCATTATGTGTTAATGTTGTTGAAAGTTGTTGTTTGGGACTGAAATAGCACATATAAGCTCCTAGATAGCTTCTAAAAGCTATTAGATATCATAAAATTCAGTTTAGCATCAAAAATAAAAAATCACCAAAAATACCAAATAATTAGTGAAAAATCAAAAATCTCATGGAAGTGGTATACAATTTGAGCAGGGTGAATTATGGATGGGCTTGGGTTGGTGGCTTAGTGGTAAGCCCATAGAGTGTTAATTGGTCCTAGTTCTTGGTTTTCACTGATAAGCATTTGTAAGCACTTTTGATCATCTTGGCATTTTATCGTTGTAATTATTCATAAACTTAAATTTCTCGGTTCTTAGTGTTTATTAGTTATAGTTAAATGTATTTGATCATTAAAATCGCCTCTTGTTCTTTTAAATTAGTAATTAGCAAAAATCTCATTTTGACAGTTTAAATATCATCTTGGTCATTTCTTAGTTTCTTGTTGTTAATGTTGTTGATTTATGTTTCATTAGTTCTAATATATGATAATACATGGTCTGCAATCAGTTTAATGGGTTAAATTTGTGTTTTGCTTTGAAAAGATTCAATACAGACAAATATAGGCTTGTTTGGGTTTGAGTAGTGAAACTGTGTTAGAGATTGATAAAGTTTGTAATTGTTGTTGTCAAGAGTCACACTTGGTCTAAATATCTCAAGCAAGTCATAAAACAAGTTGTCATTTGTGGAAAAGTCAAAATCTCTTTTGATCATATCTTATGTGTCACTGTTGGAATTTTTATGAATCATGATCAAGGATTGGTGTTAATAAGTTGTTATAATTGTTCAAATCAGTCTTAGTTCATCTTAAAACAACATAATCAGTGCATAGAATTAGATTAAAGTTCATCTTGGTCAACTCTTTTGGTTTTCATAAAAGTCAAAATTTCCAACTTGGTCGTTTTTGAATAAAAAAGATATTTTTACTGTGTGCTTAATAATAAGTTTTAGCTTAAAAGCTCTTAGGGTATTAAATTTTAGTTGCTAAACAAAATTAGAAAAATACTAGCTATCTTTGAATCAGCTTTTTAAGTGCTTTTTAATTAGCTTTTTGTTGGTACCTTGTCTGCAAACATGCCCTGTGCACAGTGAGTAAGTCCATTTTGAAAAGCTTGCATAGAGCTTATTTGTTGGTCTTATCTTGTGATTTTTGGTTCTTTGGGTAGCCAACCTAGCCACCTTGAGAACCCAATCCTTGTTTTTCATTTTGAAGCTTGTTTAGTAGGGCTGCAATAAGCTCTAAGTTTGTCCCATTTCTGTGTTTAAGCCAAGTGCTTATTTGCTTTTTAGTAGCTTATCAGTGTGTGTGTTGATCTTTTTAGCTTCATTTCATTTAATCTAGCTTGTTTGCATCTTATTTGGGCTTTTGTTTCAGCTGGTTAGCTTGTTTGAGCTTATTTCACCAAATAAGCTCATAAGCCTAACTGTTGTGATCATAAGCTTGTAATTCAGCTTATTTGTAGTTTGTAAAATTTTTGTGTTTATTAAAGTTTCACATAATCAGTATTTAAGTAGTTTTCAAAAAGAAAATCCAGAAAAATATTAATTTAAAATCAGTGATAGTGTTTATTTAATATTTTCTAGCTTTTGATTTTTCTTTTTAGCTTATTAATAAGCAAATCTTGTTTTATATTTTTCTTAGTTTTCTGTTATCATATAGTATTTTAGAAAAGTTTCATATTTTCTCTATCTTTTAGTATTTATTATAATTTTAAATAGTTAAAAATAGTAATTAATTAGTAATAAATAATTAAAAAACATAAAAAATATCTTTTCAGTTCTAAAATTAGTTTTATCATATTTTAGATTTTTCCAAGTTCAAATTTCATTTTTCCAGGTTTATTTTATATTTTCTAGTAATTAAGTGTATTTTGAATAATAATTAATTAGTAATAATTAGATAAAAAGTGTGAAAAATATATTTTTAGTTTTAAAATAAGTTTTATAATATTTTAGATTTTTCTGAATCATAATTTTATTTTTCTAGCCTTATTTCATATTTTCTTCTATTTTAGAGTATTTATTAAATAGTTAAAATAGTTTTTAATTTATAATAATTAATTAAATAGTTGTAAAAAATAATTTTATTTTTCTAATAATTTTCTTTTATTTTTAGGATTCCAAAAATGTCATTTTTATATTTTTAGGTCTTTATTTCTTAGATTTCACTTTTTATTTTTATGCGTGTACGTAGTTTTTAAACTTACGTTTACGCTTCTCTTATCGATTGTTGAGCTTTCAGCCTCGTATCCAATTCCATTCCAATCAATCAGTAGTGTAATTTCTCATCCAAAACCTTTATAGATCACTATCCTTAGTGATCATCCTACCATCTGAATTAGTGTTTACACACCATTGAGTCTCCGTGGGACTTAACGACCCGGGAATTCATTATATTCTCCAGGACTTCATTGCATTTGTGCTTTCACTTGTTTTAAGTCATTACGATCGGCCATTCACAAGTGGCCGGCTTGTGTGATTAGAATTGACGGTTTAGCACGATTAAATTTTGGCGCCGCCACGGGAGGCTTTAGCGTGTGTTTAGCCATTTCGCACCCATTCTTGCACATACCCCACCATTTTGTGAAAAGTTTTTGTAAAGTTATAAAATATCAAAAGTTCATTAGCACTTTTCCTAAAGTGTTAAAACACCAAAAAATATAAAACAACAAAACAATCGTAGCGTTTTCTATCTTGTATTGTCTTTAAGGTGATTCTTAAAACAAGACGATTTGGTTAAACGAGACGATACCAAAATATTTTCCAAAAGTTTTAAACCCATTTGCACAAATCATTACCTACGTCTTTTTCGGTGGTACTTAATATATACATAAAAATCAACCACCGCAAATCAAGGCAAGACACCTACTAACGGGGTGTGACCATAATAAGTTCGAACATCGATTTAAAACTTGCCTTTGTGTCCTTGTGATTTGGTGTACCTTTTCAAAGAAGCCATTTCATTTGTGATTATTGGTTAAGTTCACTTGTCGCTTTGCCTCATTTGTTTTGAAAATTGATTTTATACATAGTGCATGCGCACTGCTCTTCCAAACTCTACAAGTCCACTTTCTAAGCTTGGAAACATTCCTCGAGACGTAGAGGACGCTCAGCTCCTTCACCGTGATCGAGGAACGCCTACCACCACCACCACCGTCGAATGGCGTAAGATAAGCCCATGAATGAGCTTCTCCAAGCACCCATCGAGGGTTACGGAGATGCCATTGTTGTTCCAAACCATCGTGGTCGACACTTTTGAGCTCAAACCGGTTGCTTAACTGCAACCCAAAGCCAATTCTATGGTTTTGAGCGGATGATCCTCATGCACACATTCGATGGTTTAACAAGATTGCATCTACCATCAAGTACAAGAATGTCCCACATGAAGCTATCAAGCTTCTTCTGCTCCATTTTCTCTAGAGGACAAGCCCGAATTGGCTTGAGAAACAACCCCTCGCTCTATTGAGACATGGGAAGATCTAGTCACCAAGTTTGTTAACGAGTTCTATCCTCCATCCCGAACCACAAGTCTTAAGAATGAGATAATGAAATTTTCTCGAGATTTGATGAATCATTCGGGAGGCACGGATCGTTATAAAGAATTGCCATAAGTGTCCGCATCACGGTTTTACCGAGTTAATGCAAATGGATACTTTCTATAATGGTCTCAATCGGACCAATCAAGACTCTTTGAATGCCTCCGGAGGTAATTTCTGAGCAAGACTACCAAAGAAGCCTTGCGATCATTGAGAACAAATCTCGGGTCCGTCCTTTCCGAGCAAAGACATATCAATCTCATGTCGGACCTTCTTCTTCTTCATCTCCGTGAGTACATCTAGCACCGATGCTAAGATTGACAAACTCACGACATCGCTCAAGCTTTGGTTCTTGCTAACTGAAGAAAGTCTCCTTCACTCGACACCAACACATGGTGAAGTGAAGAAAGTCGAGAGTTGTGTTACTTGTGGTGGTCCTCATGCTTACTACAATTGTAATGCCACCGATGGTAGTCCATTTGAAGCAAATGCTCTAGCCGGTAGTTCACGCAAGGAGGTACTCAATACCGTCCTCAAATGAGCCACACTACCGTGCTAACACTAATCGTGCACCACCGGTTTTAACTAATCATAACATGCACAACCGAATCAAAACCAACCAAGAATGAACCAAGGTTATCAAAACCAAGGTAATTTCTATCCTGGACCCAATCAAGGTTTCCAACATCAAGGGAACCTTAATCAAAACAATTTCAATCGAGGAATCAATTTCATGGGAATATGAATCCTAATCAAGGGAATTTGGCTATAATCAAAACATACGACCTCAAATTATCCCTCCGGCTCCTCGTCATTGCTCCTCCGGTACCATCATCGATGAGTTATCAAGCGAGTTCATGAAATCCCAAGATGAAATGAACAGTTGTTGGTCATCGGATCACGATCTTAAGAAGTCTTTAAATGATCGACCCCGGGCTCGTGTACTTTACCTAGCAACACGATCGCTAACCCGGGGCGATGCAAGGCGATCACAACCGTAAGTGGTGTTTCATACCTGGACTGCTGTTCCTACTACCTCTTCTTCTTCTCTCCCTAAGGTAGTGGAAAATGAACCGAGGACACACAATGGACCTTTGACTCAATGCCTCCTCCACGGTGCCAATGAGTCAAGTTACCAAGGATCCTACGGACAAGGTGCATTATTCAAGCCCACGGTACCACACACGTCCTACCTTTGTAGTCCAACCTCAAGTTGTCCGAACCCAAGTCAAATCCAGAGTTGTTTTGAACCTCCCGTAGCTCTGTTGAGAATCGAATCCAAATCTTCTATTCCTTACCCATCACGTTTGAATGAGCGAAGCTCACGAGAAAGCGGTCATCAAATGGACAAATTTTCCAAATTTTCCAAGAACTACACTTTGACATAAGCTTTGCGGATGCTATCATGCCGATGCCCAAGTTTGCATCGACTCTCAAACACATGTTAAGCAATAAGGAAAAGTCGCTTGAAATGGCAAAGACTCCTTTGAACGAGAACCGCTCGCCAGATTATTCTCAAGAAGCTTCACGAGAAACTTGGAGATCCTGGAAATTTCTCTTACCTTGTGTATTCCGTGAATGGTTGAATGCTTTGCCTTAGCGAGATCTTGGTGCAAGCATAAACCTTATGCCTTATTCAAGATGGAAGAAACTTTCTTCCTAGGAACTCACTCCTACATGCATGACTCTCGAGCTTGCGATCGTTTCCATATCCCGTCCTCTTGGCATTGCGAGGACGATTTGTGAAAGTAGGAAAGTTCCATTTTCAAGGCGACTTCGTGGTTGTTGATTTTGATGCCGATCATCGGGTTCCTCTCATTGTTGGTCGAGGATTCACGAGAACGGGCCGTGCTCTCATAGATGTATTTGAGCAAGAAATCACATTACGTGTTGGTAATGAAGTCGCCACCTTTAACCTTGATCAAACTTGAGGTACTCCGCAAACTATGATTACGAGTCGGTTAACCGAATATATATCATTGATGTTGCTTCAAGAGTACTCAAGAAGTTCTTGGTTATTCTCATAATTACGTGAGTGGGATTCCACCACATCTTCTCAACCTATCATAGCCAATTCTACTCCTTCTATCACTCCTTTTGAGGAAGTGACTCAATCTCGGAAGAGATTGAAGCATACTGGCTAGTGATTCGTTCCTTGGGAAATTGATCACGCCCAATTAATATTGAGGGGACATACTTCTTATTGAGAAGTTGCTCAATGATGATCCATCATCAACCCTCACCCTAGTGATTCAATTCGATGAGATTAATCTGAGGAGATATTCTTCAAAGAAGTTGTTAAATCGGGACACTTCTCCTCCTCTCCCTCCCGTCAAGCTTCATAACAAGGAAATCAAGTCATTGAGAAAATCAAGAATTTCCGAGGTTGAGCTTAAGGACTTACCTCTCATCTCGAGTATGCATTCCTTGAAGGTGATGATAAATTACCGTCATTATTTCCGAGATTTGAGTAAAGATGAAAAAGTCGCTCTTATAAAGGTCTTGAAGTCACAAGCAAGCAATTGCTTGGAAACTCTCCGACATTAAGGGTATCAACCACGAGTTACAGACTACAAAATCTTAATGGAGGATGACTTCAAACCGGAAGATTCAACATCGAGAAGAGTAAATCCAAAAATCCATGATGTTATCAAACAGAGGTTATCAAACTTCTTGATGCGAGATTGATTTACCCTATCTCGAGATAGTCCTTGGGTCAGCCCAATTCATTGTGTTCGAAAAGGGTGGCATTATCGTTGTCACAATGAAGATAACGAGTTAATTCCAACTCGATTGGTTACGGATGGCGATGTGCATTGACTATCGTAAATTGAATGACGCCACCGTAAAGACCATTTTCCTCTACCCTTCATGGACCAAATGCTTGAGAGATTAGCAGGGAATGAGTACTATTGTTTCCTTGATGGTTTCTCGGGTTACTTTCAGATCCCCATTGATCCAAAGGATCAAGAGAAGACCACATTCACTGCCCATACGGAACTTTTGCCTACAAACGATGCCTTTTGGCTTATGTAATGCTCACCGCACGTTCCAACGATGTATGATGGCCATTTTCCACGACATGATCGGGAAACAATGGAGGTGTTTATGGATGACTTCTGGTCATTGGGGATTCGTTTCAAACATGTCTCTCCCATTTAGATAAAATGCTCAAAAGGTGTGAAGACACCAATCTTTGTCTAAACGGGAGAAGAGTCACTTTATGGTCAAAGAAGGCATAGTCCTTGGCCATAAGATTTCAAAGAACGGGATTGAGGTTGATAGAGCAAAAGTAGATGTTATTGCTAATTACCTCATCCTACTACCATCAAAGGTATTAGGAGTTTTAGGTCATGCCGGTTTCTATCGTAGATTCATACAAGATTTTTCTAAAATTGCCCTACTTATGACCCATCTTCTTGAAAAGGATGCTCCTTTTATCTTCTCACCGAGTGCATAGAAGCTTTTGAAACATTGAAGAAAAGCCATCAAGCACCCATTCTCGCCGCTCCCGACCGTGACTTGCCTTTTGAGCTCATGTGCGATGCAAGTGATTTTGCTATCGGTGCGGTCTTAGGGCAACGAGAAACAAGCATTTTCAGCCTATCCACTACGCAAGTAAGACTATGATCAAGCTCAAACTCATTACACTACCACGAAAAAGAGCTATTAGTCGTGGTGTATGCATTTGAGAAGTTTCGGCCGATTTAATCTTGACCAAATGTGTAGTGTATACGGATCACTCGGCTCAAATATCTCTTTGCAAAACAAGATGCAAAGCCGAGATTGCTTCGTTGGATTCTCCTTCCGTGAATTTGATATCATTATTCGTGATAAAAAGGAGTTGAGAATCTAGCTGCGATCATCTCGTCTGCATTAGAAAACCCTCACCAAGATGTTTTCGAGAAAAAGGAAATAAATGAAACATTTCCTCTCGAGACACTCAATGCGGTTTCTTTTCGTGGAAATTCTACTACCCCATGGTTTGTCGACCGCAAATTACCATGCGGGTAACTTCATTGTGAAAGGGATGTCGACCCAACAAAAGAACGAATTCTTCAAAGATGTTAAACATTATTTGGACGACCCTTCTTATTCAAAATCTGTGCGGATCAAGTCATCCGACGGTGTGTTTATGGACGAGAAGCTATTGACATTCTCACACTTGCCATGTTGGACCCACCGGGGCCATCATAGTCCAAACTACACCGCCAAAAAGGTGTTTGATTCCGGTTTTATTGGCCCACAATCTATAAGGATGCCCACGAATTTGTCAAAGCACATGACGCTTGTCAACGCCACGAAATATATCTCAAAGGAATGAAATGCCACAAAATGCCATTCAAGTTTGTGAGATATTTGACATTTGGGGTATTGATTTTATGGGGCCATTTCCATCTTCTCGTGGTAACAAATACATACTCGTGGTCGTTGACTATCTCGTCAAAATGGGTTGAAGCAAAAGCTTTACCCACCAATGATGCCCGAGTTGTTGTGAAGTTTTTGAAATCTCTTTTCCGTGTTTGGAACTCCTCGTGCTATAATCGATGATCGTGGTACACATTTTGTAATGACCAATTTGATCGTGTCATGCAAAAGTATGGTGTTACCCACCGCTCATCTATTGCATACCACCCACAAACAAGTGGGCGGTGGAAGTTTCCAACCGTGGTATTAAAAGAATCCTTGAAAGGACAAGAGGCTTAAAATCGTGCATCCTGGTCGGATAAACTAGATGACTCACGGGCCTTCCGTCACTTACAAAACACCCATCGTGTACTCCATACAAGCTAGTGTACGGAAAGGCATGTCATCTTCCGATTGAGCTAGAGCACAAGGCATACGGGCCTTAAAGCATGCAAATTTCGATATTCGAGACAAATGGTGATCATAGAAAGTTCAAATGAATGAATTAAATGAACTTCGTGATCAAGCTTACGAGAACTCTTTGATATATAAACAAAAGACAAAGAAGATTCATGACTCAAAAATCAAGAACCGCGTTTTCAACGTTGGTGATCGAGTCCTTCTTTTCAATTCAAGATTGAAGATTTTCTCGGGAAAGCTCAAGTCCCGTTGGTCTGGTCCATTCACTATTGCTAAGGTTTATCCTTATGGTACCGTTGAGTTATCTCAACCCGATGGTCCTAATTTTAAAGTGAATGGTCATCGAGTGAAGCATTATTTTGGAGAGGACATTCCCCCTGTGGTTGTCCCGGATCTACAAACTTTTCCCATGAACCAATGAATGCGGGGATCGAGTCAAGCTAATGACTCGGGAATCAAAAACAATAGCACTCACCATATGGGTTTTCACCCATATTTCTATCTTCTTTCTCTGTTCTACCACCCTAGTGTGGGGGGTTGCCCACATGTTGTGTATATATAAGTTTCATATAAAAAAAAAAAAAAAAAAAAAACTCTTTCAAATAATGGCCGTAATATTTCCCTTTACGTTCTCGCCGCATAACTGTCGGTACTTTGAATA
The DNA here is from genome assembly GCA_022545495.1 of Chrysanthemum lavandulifolium. NCBI lineage: Eukaryota > Viridiplantae > Streptophyta > Magnoliopsida > Asterales > Asteraceae > Chrysanthemum > Chrysanthemum lavandulifolium. Next base: position 183,037,955 of record CM040238.1, read on the forward strand.
TTGAGGCAATATTCATTTCTAAGTGTGGGGGAATTCTCACGAATTTCATGTATTAATCCACCCATTCCCGTTTTGGCCAAAATTTTTTTGGAGCAAGTGTTTTCACTTACTCGACTTGGTAATCATCCGCCATGTCTAATAGACAAAAGGATTGGCTAATCCAGAGCAAACGGCTCTTGGTAAAGATTTCTCAAATCCGCTTATATGGCTTGCAATTTGCCCAAAATTGTATGGTTCTCAACTCACCATATCCTAAAAAGTGAAGAGTTGGCTAGCCCGCAAGGTTATGGCTTGTGGTAAAGGCGGTGGAAAAACCATAATTGGTAATCGGCTCACCAAAGATAATTCGATAATTTATCTAAGAGTTGGCTAGTCCCGAGCAACGGCTACGGTAAAGACACATCAAATCCGTTATATGGTTTATGATTTGCCAATAAATCGAGATGGTTATCATTGTACCATAGTTCTTACTTGAACTTAAACATTTGGCTACTCCGAAGTGATGGCTTTTGGTAAAGAGTTTTAAAATCCATTAAAGATCTAAATCATTGCTAGGGACTAGCAATATCTCGATGTGGGGATTGATGAGTGTCTAAATACTCATCATTTTGTCTAATCTAAAGCGCAAAATCATCCGAAAACACTCAAAATGCATCAAAATGATGAAAATATCACAAATCATTGTTTTATGTGTTTTAAATGCAAAATATCAAAATCGGATGAAAATGATTCAAGTTTGCAAAATTGGCGGTTTAGTCCCCAAGTTTTAAAAGTTGTCAAATCTAGTCCCTGGAATTCAAAAGTGTGAAGTTTTATCATTCAAGGTCCCTGAAATATTCTAAGTTGTTAAAATTGGTCCTTGAATGATTCTTTGGTCAAATGGCAAGAAAGGTCCCTAAACTTTGAAAATTTGCAAAAATGGTCCTTGGATTTCTAAAAATGGGATTTTATGCAAAAAGGATCCTTGTACTATCAAAGTTGTCAAGTTTGGTCCTTGTAATAACATTGGAAAAAGTATCTAGATCAGTCCTTGAAGTTTGGATAAATTGCAAATTTGGTCCTTGTGCTTATTCTTAACCAAACGGATCCTTTTTAATATCATGCCCAAAGTCCAAAATCCAATATCCAATCCAGCTGGCCCAACCTTTGGCCCAAACCCCACCCCGTTTAATATTAGCCCCAGGCCAACGAAAGTCAAACGGGCAGAAATACCGCCAACACTGTAGCTCTCCCTCTCCACCTCTGATATCCCAAAACCAGTCATGGTTTTCCCATTTTTTCTCACCCCATCCCCTTACCTTGTCCCCTCCACCTCCACTAACACACAAAACTCTTAATTGATTGAAACCCACTCCATTTAATGTCAAAACCTGCTAAAGAGAAAATTGGCGCCAAAAAGACACTTGGACGGTTTTGATGATTTTAGCCCATCCAATGGCCCAGAAGTGGTGGGATTGTATCAGAGGACAACAAGGAGTAAGAAAAGTCTATAAATGAAGGATGAGATGCAATGTATCAAAAATATCTAGTGTAATTTTTAAGTTTCTATGTCGTTTTAGTTAAATTTTCAATTTCAGTGTAAACTTAAGCTTTCAAGTACTTCTTTAAGTTATCTCAGTGTATTTACAACCTTTTGCAATTATCAATTTCAGTATTCAAGTTTAAAATTCAGTTTATGCAGTTTTCATTTCAAAATTCTCATTATGTGTTAATGTTGTTGAAAGTTGTTGTTTGGGACTGAAATAGCACATATAAGCTCCTAGATAGCTTCTAAAAGCTATTAGATATCATAAAATTCAGTTTAGCATCAAAAATACCAAATAATTAGTGAAAAATCAAAAATCTCATGGAAGTGGTATACACAGCTGGAGCAGGGTGAATTATGGATGGCCTTGGGTTAGTGGCTTAGTGGTAAGCCTATAGGAGTGTTAATTGGTCCTAGTTCTTGGTTTTCACTTGGATAAGCATTTGTAAGCACTTTTGATCATCTTGGCATTTTACTGTTGTAATTATTCATAAACTTAAATTTTTGGTTCTTAGTGTTTATTAGTTATAGTTAAATGTATTTGATCATTAAAATCAGTCTCTTGTTCTTTTAAATTAGTAATTAGCAAAAATCTCATTTTGACAGTTTAAATATCATCTTGGTCATTTCTTAGTTTCTTGTTGTTAATGTTGTTGATTTATGTTTCATTAGTTCTAATATATGATAATACATGGTCTGCAATCAGTTTAATGGGTTAAATTTGTGTTTTGCTTTGAAAAGATTCAATACAGTCAAATATAGGCTTGTTTGGGTTTGAGTAGTGAAACTGTGTTAGAGATTGATAAAGTTTGTAATTGTTGTTGTCAAGAGTCACACTTGGTCTAAATATCTCAAGCAAGTCATAAAAACAAGTTGTCATTTGTGGAAAAGTCAAAATCTCTTTTGATCATATCTTATGTGTCACTGTTGGAATTTTTATGAATCATGATCAAGGATTGGTGTTAATAAGTTGTTATAATTGTTCAAATCAGTCTTAGCTCATCTTAAAACAACATAATCAGTGCATAGAATTAGATTAAAGTTCATCTTGGTCAACTCTTTTGGTTTTCATAAAAGTCAAAATTTCCAACTTAGTCGTTTTGAATAAAAAGATATTTTCTTGTGTGCTTAATAATAAGTTTTAGCTTAAAAGCTCTTAGGGTATTAAATTTTAGTTGCTAAACAAAATTAGAAAATACTAGCTATCTTTGAATCGACTTTTAAGTGCTTTTAATTAGCTTTTGTTGGTACCTTGTCTAAACATGCCACATGCACGATGAGTAAGTCCATTTGAAAAGCTTGCATAGAGCTTATTTGTTGGTCTTATCTTGTGATTTTTGGTTCTTTGGGTAGCCAACCTAGCCACCTTGAGAACCCAATCCTTGTTTTTCATTTTGAAGCTTGTTTAGTAGGGCTGCAATAAGCTCTAAGTTTGTCCCATTTCTGTGTTTAAGCCAAGTGCTTATTTGCTTTTTAGTAGCTTATCAGTGTGTGTGTTGATCTTTTTAGCTTCATTTCATTTAATCTAGCTTGTTTGCATCTTATTTGGGCTTTTGTTTCAGCTGGTTAGCTTGTTTGAGCTTATTTCACCAAATAAGCTCATAAGCCTAACTGTTGTGATCATAAGCTTGTAATTCAAAACTTATTTGTAGTTTGTAAAATTTTTGTGTTTATTAAAGTTTCATATAATCAGTATTTAAGTAGTTTTCAAAAAGAAAATCCAGAAAAATATTAATTTAAAATCAGTGATAGTGTTTATTTAATATTTTCTAGCTTTTTGATTTTTCTTTTTAGCTTATTAATAAGAAAATCTTGTTTTTATATTTTTCTTAGTTTTCTGTTATCATATAGTATTTTTAGAAAAAGTTTCATATTTTTCTCTATCTTTTTAGTATTTATTATAATTTTAAATAGTTTAAAATAGTAATTAATTAGTAATAAATAATTAAAAAGCATAAAAATATCTTTTCAGTTCTAAAATTAGTTTTATCATATTTTAGATTTTCCAAGTTCAAATTTCATTTTTCCAGGTTTATTTTATATTTTCTAGTAATTAAGTGTATTTTGAATAATAATTAATTAGTAATAATTAGATAAAAAGTGTGAAAATATATTTTTAGTTTTAAAATAAGTTTTATAATATTTTATATTTTTCTGAATCATAATTTTATTTTTCTAGCCTTATTTCATATTTTCTTCTATTTTAGAGTATTTATTAAATAGTTAAAATAGTTTTAATTTATAATAATTAATTAAATAGTTGTAAAAATAATTTTATTTTTCTAATAATTTTCTTTTATTTTTAGGATTCCAAAATGTCATTTTATATTTTTAGGTCTTTATTTCTTAGATTTCATTTTTATTTTATGCGTGTACGTAGTTTTAAACCGACGTTTACGTTTCTCTTATCTCGATTGTTGAGCTTTCGATTACGTATCCAATTCCATTCCAATCAATCAAGAGTGTAATTTCTCATCCAAAACCTTTACTGATCAATATCCTTAGTGATCATCCTACCATCTGAATTAGTGTTTACACACCATTGAGTCTCCGTGGGACTTAACGACCCGGGAATTCATTATATTCTCCAGGACTTCATTGCATTTGTGCTTTCACTGTTTTAAGTCTGTTACGGTCGGCCATTCACAAGTGGCCGGCTTGTGTGATTAGACTTGACGGTTTAGCACGCGATTAACAAGCATATAAAGGTAAGTAATGAAAAGATAAGAGTAAGGAGCACAAAACCACAACGCGAGTATTTATAGTGGTTCGGCTACAAGGACACCTTCCTTGCCCTACTCCACTCCCCGAGTCACCTACTCGAGAGTTCGTAAACACTACACCAATCTCCTTATAGCGAGAGGCCTTCTGGCGTCGCCTACCCTTTTCCGGTGCTAGGCTAACCACAGGGTTCTTTCACTCCAAGGTGAACCACACCTACACAACGCCGCCTCTTGATGCGGGTTTCTTGGCGGTTTTAATATTTATAATTACCGTTATACCTATGGTCTACCCTAATGCACTAACGGGTAGTGTGCAGGTCGTGTGTAGTGTAGTATTCGGTAAAACCGAGGTCGTCCCAGAGCTACGTGGATCGGAAATTAACTTAAGTCTATGTCACGATATTAATTGCTTTAAAGATTGAAATAATAAAATTAACTAATAAAACAAGGAAATAAAAGAAAGCGAGATAAGGGCAAGAGGTGTGATCAATGAAGGATAGTGGTGCTAACCTAGTTATTCATCCTAGCTAGTAATGTCTACGTCTAATTACTTCTAATTACTTGGTGGGGTCAAAGTCGAGAGGGATGACATTTGGTCAATTCGCCTAACCTATATGCAAAGATGCCACCACGGAAGAAATCGGTGCACCGTCATAAGTCTTGTTGTTCCTAGTCCCTAAGCGAGTTATTAAGTACCGCTACATGCTAGATTTATAATAGTGAGTGCACGCCGTTAGGAACTTAGACACTCACCCCTAATTCTTAAGTTCATCCAAGCGATAGGTGATCGGTTGGTCAAATTGCACAAGTAGAAAGGGTCGTCGGTTGGTCATATCTTACCCTTCCCGTCTCGATCCGCTCACCTAGGTGGGTTGGTCATATCTCCTAGGCAATTGGCCTCTACCCCATTCAAAACTACCGAACCAAGGGTGGCTACCAATAAACTATGCATGCATACACTTAGAAATATTTGTGCGGAAGTAAAATAAGCGTAAACAAAACAATTAAGGAATCATAACTAGGCCGGCACTGGGTGCTTAGCCAAACATATAATAAATCATACCAACAAAAATAAATAAATCATGAATTGAATTGAACATAATGTTTGATACAAATTACTTGATGTAGAGCTAATAAAGATGATGATTACGCGTGAATTCTTCCTTCAAAACTGGCTTCGGACTGCTGAAAAATGCCCTGGAGTGGTGCCCTAATCGTCCCCTGTGAGAGTGGTGAAGAGAGATACTGAAAAATGCAGATTTAGGACTGTATTTATAGGCCTCGACATGGTTACGGCGTAATTAAATAAATTAATTATGTCGTAACAAAAGTTACGCAGTAACTATTATTAAATAGTTACGTCGTAACTATATAAGATTTAAGTAACTTCGTACTTTTAATGGTCAACAATATATGTTGAAACTATTTTGCACTAGTTGACTCTTTTGGCCCCTCATCGTACTTCATATTTTTATAACAAGTCCTTGAAGTAAATAAACTTCATATGAATTGTCGCTTTTAGTCCCTGATCGTACTTGTTATTTTTACTTTTCATCCTCGGAGTAAATATTATCCTCATTTAGCCAACTTGGACTTCAACTCCTTAGCGCTGAAGTTATAATTTCGGGTAACTAAATATCCTAGTTACGCCGTAACCTTCATAAAAATAATTGCGACGTAACCATAAGAATTGGTTCTGTTGTATCCTTCAAAGCTCATATTTACTTCGTAACCCTAGTAGCTAGTTACGGCGTAATCTTCACATAGAATCCAAAGGCCCTCGTAAATCGATCTTCAGAACATATACTTGGCCTTTTATCACTTTGTTTCCGCTCCAACGCCTCATTTATCCTGAAATGCATATATGAACGAATATGAAAGAATTAAGTACCATATTAATGCAAATAAGGCCATAAACACGGAATTTGATATATAAAAGATCGGGGCTAATTTGATGTTATCAAATATCCCCACTTGAATCCTACTTTTCCTCAAGTAGACCCTTTAAATAATTCTTAAAAGATATCTCCCGAGATTAATTGGAAGTTATGAGTTTAAAATCACCTAAGATAGAAAATTCTAAACCGAGCACCTCATGAAAAGGAATTGAAATCACACTCTCTCATAATTCACGTGTTTAATATTTTTGGGGTGATCACTCATTGCTCGGTCATGGCGAGTATTCTATCATAGGCTTGGCAAAGATACTAATCTCCACCACTAGAGTCTATAGATGCAGCTATTCTAAAAGGCAATGGGTTGACACAACAAAGGCTTATGGGGTTATTTTGTCATTACTAACGAGTTACAGCGAAGGGGACAAAACCAATGATACATGACCAAATCCATGGCCAAGACACCAATGATTGCTCGCATCCTCACCTAAACTCGATTCATGACTAAGGGTAGGATAAGGCATGGGAAAATTTTAATGGGTGTAAATAAAAAGACACGAAACAAATAGATTCCTAAGTCCATAGTCACCCCACCACTAGTTGCATTCAATCCCATAGAAAAAATTGAGGGTCAAGAGTCAAGGGGTCTTCAACCAATACACGAGTTAATGCATAGGAAGTGTAATGTGGTGCCTCATAAACTCCATAATCTAGGCAAATAAGATGCATTAACTCGGCCTTCATCATCAATGAAAAAAGAATGTGCTATAAAAAATTTAAAATTTGGGTCAATTTAGCACATATTTCAATCAAAATCGGCCATTTCTATCTCCCATCCCCCCACTTGAAATGTACAATGTCCCCATTGTACGAATATTGATTAAGATTTGAAAGGCGAGATAGAAATGTTCGGGTTTCTAATTTTATCCGTAAGAGAAAACGGATTTGTAAAAATTTGCGCCAGTTGAACAAGGCGAAAACACTAATTATAGACAAAACACTTGCCTGCATGCTTTTTTTTCACTTTTTCAATTTTTTCACTTTTTTTTTTTTGATGCAAGACAAGGTATACATGTATACGAACATAAAAAGCATCCCCCACTTGAGATCAACTATCATCTAAACCCGATTTTCTTCCACAACCCTTTATTCAAACCCCGCGACTTTCACTAGTGGAACCAAAATTAACCAACAGCGCCCGGACCATGGACATAAGGAAACTAAAGGGTAGGCTAGGCGATGGGTGTAACGAAACATATATTGGGTGAACAAAATAAAAGGAAAGGCTCTGAAGGGTGTATCTAGGGGTATCTTGCACTAATGGTGAGTGCAACAAACATGGTTTAACAGGGGGATTGACTAATCGATGTGAAAAGTCAATATACACAATACATATGTGGGCTATTTGGGTTTAATCCTAAAATTGCCTTAAATCCTAGTTTGCCGATCACACCAAGTTACCTCGATGTAATGCTCATGATAATGGTCTCGAAAAGATATACAAGGCCAAGTTCTAAAGTCTACTAAAACCAAGCACCTCATTTTTGTAGTATTATGTATAAGGGAAAAGCGGAAAGGCTTATCCTCACACAATGGAAATATAGGGTAGGTGTGCTCAGTCTAGATTAATCCAGTTAAGTAATGAAAAATGTGTCAAAATTTTATTAATGAAACACTTTTCCTCAAAAACTAGAAAAATAAAGGAAAGTAAAATCAAGTGGATGTCTATGTCTAATCCCTTCCCCCCACTTGGGTCATACTTAAGCATATAAATGAAAGATAAGAAGGGTTAGAATTGGAACAAAAAACTCCCCTGGATTTGCTCGGCATGATCGAAGACTCACGAGTAAACGTGTCCCGCTTTGAGATCCATGAGCAAACTTTAATAACCTGAATTCACTTAAGACAACCAAACGCATCATACTTGAAAACAACAAGCAATAAAAGAAAAGAAAACCTAACTCACTTCGTAGGAATCACGGTTGCATTTAGCATATGCAACAAGCCTTTTAAACCACTTGGTGTCCCAAGTGGACGAGTGAAATCTCGTGAGGGCTTCTGAGGAACACACCCACAAAGTTCATTTAGTAATAATACAAGGTTATTGTGTTATTATAGAAAAATTTGAGCGAAGGATAATTATGCGTAACTCATTGAAGGAGTTACGCCGATGTATGGCAAAACACAGCGATCGCTCTTGGAGGTAGCTAAGGCGTAACCATGGCATGGGATTACGCCGTAATCGTAATGCTCTGGAGAGAATCGCAACTTGTGATATGTTACGGGCGTAATCATTGGGATGAGTTACGCCGTGGCGATGGACAGTCGAGGTCCCGTTTATATTCTTGATGCAATCCTCTCCGATTCACCGCAAAATGGTTAAAAACACAAAACCCAACTATACTAATAAAATGAAAAAGAAAAGATAGGCATGGGGTGCCTCCACAAGCGCTTGCTTTTGTTCGAGTCACGAGCTTGACTCTACCCTTATTTACTAAGTAAAAGGGTGTTCATCCCCTCACTTAAAATCAAGTGTGGGTGAAAATAGCAATAAACACCAAGAGGGTGTGAATTTGCTATGGGATGGGGAAATGATGAATTATAGTCATACCTTAGAGGAGAAGTCATTTCCTTACTTACCGGACCCATGTTCATTGACTAATTAGAGGATTAGCTTGTTCCATGTTGTTGTTGACTAACTTTCTTCAAAATCATATTCATTTCATCAAGCGCAGATGTGTCCTTTCGTCCCGTAGAAAATGATGAAGGATCTTTATAAAGCGGTTCCTCGAGCTCCTTCACATCTTTAAGCGGTCGCATTACTTCTTCTTCAACCACGGAAATATTGAAAATCTCATCTCGAATTCCTTTATAAGCTCGTTCAACACCTTGGGTTGGTAGTTGGTGCTGAGCAGTCATTGGCGGTGTGAAAGGTGATGTCAAGGTTGCATTACCGACTGGGATAGGTTCATTACACATGGGAGGAGTTAGAATATTCCTAAGCCTTTCAACATCCTCTCCGTGATATCCACATATCATAAAATTCCATTCATCACATTCCTCCTCTGCTTCCTCTTCCTCCTTTGTAGCGTCGAAATTGACATTATCGCATCTGTTCACAAACACTAGCAAAAATATTAGTAATAGGAGAAATAGGAAAGTTAAGAAGGTCCTCGCTTCCAAAGTTCACATCCTTAATAGACTCATCATGGGTCTCCTCTTGTTCCATGCGTTGAAGATTTTCGGCACCAATTACGAACAAATCGTCCAACGCTCTTGCAATCATCAACTCGCTATCATCAGGTTCAGGATCAGGAGTGTTATATGAATAATCACTAAAGTTTGTTCATCTTGAGCATCGGTTGGTTGTATATAATTCATATTCATGAATGGTCATGTTATCCATGTCCAATTCATCATACTCTTGAGGAGATACATAATCACCATAGGTATATGGTTGAAAGAAATGCTCTAGGGAAGGCGATCTCGTAGAAGTTCTCCAAGATTAACGATTCCTCAAAACTTTTCTTTCCATTTCGGCTCGTACTCGGTATTCTTCCAATGTCATATTATCAAAATCGGTTCCATATCCATGATTACACAGCGTACTCAAGAAACAAAGAAAGCAATGAGAATAGAAAGAAAAGAAAAACTTAAATTAAAATCCTAAAGTTGCTCCCCGTGGCGCCAAAAACTTGATCACGGGTTTTATTGGCGGTTTTAATATTTATAATTACTCGTTATACCTATGGTCTACCCTAATGCACTAACGGGCAGTGTACCCGGTCGTGTATAGTGTAGTATTCGGTAAAACCGAGGTCGTCCCAAGAGCTACATGGATCGGAAATTAACTTAAGTCTATGTCACGATATTAATTTCTTTAAAGATTGAAATAATAAAATTAACTAATAAAACAAGGAAATAAAAGAAAGCAGATAAGGGCAAGAGGTGTGATCAATGAAGGATAGTGGTGCTAACCTAGTTATTCATCCTAGCTAGTAATGTCTACGTCTAATTACTTCCAATTACTTGGTGGGGTCAAAGTCGAGAGGACGACATTTGGTCAATTAAGCCTAACCTATTAGCAAAGATGCCTTGGGAGAAATCGGTAGCCGTCATAAGTCTGTTGTTCACGGTCCCCAAGCCAAGTCATTAAGTACCGCTACATGCTAGATTTATAATAGTGAGTGCCCGCCGTTAGGAACTTAGACACTCACCCCTAATTCTTAAGTTCATCCAAGCGATAGGTGATCGGTTGGTCAATCGCACAAGTAGAAAGGGTCATCGGTTGGTCATATCTTACCCTTCCGTCTCGGTCCGCTCACCTATGGTGGGTTGGTCATATCTCCAGGCAATTGGCCTCTACCGCCATTCAAAACTACCGAACCAAGGGTGGCTACCAATAAACTATGCATGCATACACTTAGAAATAATTATGCGGAGTAAAATAAGCGTAAACAAAACAATTAAGGAATCATAACTAGGCGACACCGACTGGGGTGCTTAGCCAAACATATAGTAAATCATACCAACAAAATAAATAAATCATGAATTGAATTGAACATAATGTTCGATACAAATTACTTGATGTAGAGCTAATAAAGATGATGATTGGCGTGAATTCTTCCTTCAAAGCGGCTTGATTCTTGGAAAATACCTAGAGTGGTGCCTAATCGACCCACATGAGAGGGGTGAAGAGATACTAAAAATGCAGATTTAGGGTTGTATTTATAGGCCTCGACATGGTTACGGTGTAATTAAATAAATTAATTACGTCGTAACAAAAGTTACGCAGTGACTATTATTAAATAGTCACGTAACGATTTAAGTAACTTCGTACTTTTAATGGTCAACAATATATGTTGAAACTATTTTGCACTAGTTGACTCTTTTGGCCCCTCATTGTACTTTATATTTTTATAACAAGTCCTTGAAGTAAATAAACTTCATATGAATTGTCGCTTTTAGTCCCTGATCATACTTGTTATTTTTACTTTTCATCCTCGGAGTAAATATTATCCTCATTTAGCCACTAGACTTCAACTCCTTAGCGCCAAGTTATAATTTACGGCGTAACTAAATATCCTAGTTACGCCGTAACCTTCACAAAAAATAATTACGACGTAACCATAAGAATTGGTTACGCCGTTTCCTTCAAAACTCATATTTACGTCATAACCCTAGTAGCTAGTTACGGCGTAATCTTCACATAGAATCCAAAGGCCCTAGTAAATCAATCTTCAGAACATATACTTGGCCTTTTATCACTTCTTTTCCACTCCAACGCCTCATTTATCCTGAAATGCAAATATGAACGAATATGAAAGAATTAAGTACCATATTAATGCAAATGAGGCCATAAACACGGGAATTCGATATATAAAAGATCAGGCTAATTTGATGTTATCACCTACCCTTTATAAGGTACTAGGCTAAGTACCTAGTTCTTTCACTCCAAGGTGAACTACACCTTCACAACGTTGCCTACCCTTTATTAGGTACTAGGCTAAGCACCTAGTTCCATTGCAATAGAGGAACTACTACCACACTACACCAACGACTAATCCCAAAGGAGATCTACTCCTTTACAACATCATCAAGGATATCAATATCCTTGGATCTAATACTAGTCTATCTTGTACATCGAAACACATCATATCGAATGTACATCTAAGGCACCTTTCACTAGTGCCTTTGACTAGATCTAAAAGACACCTTTCACTAGTGTCTTGTGTCTTGACTTCTAAGCACCTATCACAAGTGCTTATGATGTGGACGATAGATACCCTTCACTAATATCTTCGTCTTGACACTTGAGACATCTTTCACTAATGTCTTCAACACTTCTTAGGAAAAGAAAAGAATCGTCAACAAGAAGACTTCAGTACCCTTGATGATGAGGAAGCATGGCAACTCATGGACTTGAGCTTGCTCGACTCTAAAGGTGGTGATCTTGCCTTTAAGAGGAATCTAGAAGATCACACAAAAACAAAACTACAAACATAGATCTCTTGGATCTAAGGTTAGTGAGATTTAACTCAGGGGGGAAAGTGTGTTAGAAAGGGGTAAGAAATAATGAAGAAATGGCTCACTATTTACAAAGGAAAAACTCTATTGTTCCTCGGATCCCACAGATCCCTTCCACAAGGTGGAAGGGATCCGTCTAGCGTTAAGCTAGGGATCCGTGGGACGCTCCCTTTTACCCATGGGTATTTTGGTTATGGGTCATGGGTCATGGGTTGAACCTTGGAGCTTTAGCTAGATACAATGTATCTCTTGAGTGCAATGCACTTAGTCACTTGGGTATGGGTTGATCCATGGGTTATGGATATTATCCATATATGATATAAGCATGATGTCATGCAATGGGTTATGGGTCAAGCTCCATGGGTTATGGGCTTTGGGTTGTACCCAACTACATTCAATGTATTTGCCCAATGGGTTGTGATACTTAAGTTTCTACCCATTTATATTACCCAATATACTACATACTAGTTATGTGTATATTATACCCAAATATGTAAACACTAGTTGTTGTACATATGTAATCATAAAATCATAAAATCACTTATACTTGTTTTAGTATTTTATGTGAAAACGTAAGTGTGTTAGAAAACTATTAGTTCAAACCATTTATGTATTTTACTTGTTTCGTTAAAATAACTTTACGTTTGTTATCGACAAAACATTAGAAGATCGTAAAATATAAATAAACGTTTTTACGGCTTATTTGTATTAACAATCTCCCTTTTTTTGTTGATGACAAAACATAAAATTATTTTAAGGAAAAGCTAAAATTCGTAAAAGTTTGAATTTGTAGTTTTACTTTATTCTCCCCTTTTTTGTCGAAACAAAAAGAGCTTCGAAAGAAAGCAACACATCGTTTTTAAGAAAAAACTTGTGAAAGAAATAAAAGGAAATAGAGAGCAAGTAACGGGAAAGGATCTCGTCTTTACTCCCCCTTGACGAGTCCATCCCTATGTAAGGGCGTCAAGAAAGTAATTCTAATCTAGTTCATTTGCAACTAAGTTTTGCAAGAGATTTCGTCTATGTGACGGGTGTGCTCCCCCTAGATGATTGCAATTTTGCAACGGGATGTCATGAAATATAAATCTAAGATTGCAAGTAATTTTGCAACGTATTGTTTTGATACCAAGCTCCCCCTAGCTTTAGGGTGTCAAATTCTTCATGTGTTAATTGAATAGCTACATAACAAAGGTTAGAAAAAAAGGTATAATGTGTAATTTCCTTCATGTGTGATCCAAGTTAGTAGAAAGATAGTTTCATGTCTCACAGATCCCACGGTTCCCTCCTAGTAGGGATCCGTCCAGGCCAACTAAAGGGATCCGTCTGGCTGATGAATAAATTCAGCAAATGGTAGTTTAGTGTGAGAACCGTCATCGGATCAGGTTAGTCAACGATGACTTTTGACTCGACTTCCGTTACCATATTCCAACAAAAAAAAATAAAATAATAATAATAATACAAACTAATAAAATAACCTAGACTAGTTTCCTAATACATATATATATATAAAAAAAAATGCGTCTCCTAAAAATCCTCCTAGCTTCATTCAAAAGAAAGAAAACGTGTAGACCTTATCAAAATCCCCAAAACACGGTTCCATCTTAATGAGACCAAATCAACGAGTTTATGAGCATTAAAGTCCTTCCATTTATGTCAATCGCTCCTCCTTGAACCTCAATATAATCTGACCGAACCCTTTCTCGACCTCTCGACATAAACAAACTCATCAAAGCGCTCGGTTCTAAATTGATTAAGGGACATTGGGTTTTATTCGTGGCGACAAAGTTGATTCGGTGGGACGTTTCTTGTTCTTGTTCTGGATTTAACTCGTGATACATAAGGTATCACTATCTTCCGTTACATGTTTTACTCTATTTTCATCTAGATGCAAACACGAATCGAGTAACATCGAACCTAATCTTTATCATGTAAACCGGATAGCTAGAACCTTTGTATTAATCGTCTCATAACCGACCATCGGACACTGGTTCTCGTTTAATTATGGTCCCTCGTTTTAGAGACCTCGATCGGACCTAAAGTAGCAAACCATGTGTTGTTTTGTTGTACCTTATTTCCTCGTATTAGTAGCAAACCATGTGCCTTATTAGATCTAAACATCCCTCGAATTGTTGTTATACATGTCGAACCTAAGTTTAATCGATGTATGCATATCGAAGATAACTTTGGTGTGTGTGCCCATCTAGTTACATCATGTGAGTCTTAGAACAAGTAATAAACTAGTTTATAGATGTAGGTGTCACGTGAGTTTTGGAAACAAGTATAAAGGCGGTTTATAGATCGTGTGTCAAATGGTGTCGAGTGTGATGCGGTGTCAAATGCGACCGGTGTGTGTGTCAAATGGTGTCGAGTCTAATCTAATGTATGTCGTGTGTAAGGTGATGGATGTCGAGTGAGTTTGATCAATGTATAAAGTGGATTATAAAGCGTGGGTCATACGTAAAATAGGAATACAAACTATGGGTCAAGGGTGTAAATGTATTACGATGTGTGATTTGGTGTGCATGTTTTGTTGTGTGCGTCGACCCATGCAAATTCAAGTATGCATCGTTGTGTATGTGTGAATGGGTGTTGAATGATCATGGTCTGGTCATGGTTATGCATGCATGAAATTGTGTTGATTGATCATATAAATGGACGTGTGAATGTGTGTGTAAATGGTCATTTGTTATAGTTTCCTACATGACATCTATTATTGGTCGAATATGAAGTGCCTTGGTGAGTGCATGTGCGAGTGTGTCGACCCAAAGGATTTGGAAATTAGTGTCGAGTTTGCTTAATCATGCCTATCTAATTAAAAGAACTAAATAAAAGATATAAGTGTATAGGTAGCCGAGTCGGGTAAGTTATAGCATGCTAAATATTGTTTTATACGGAAAGATTTGGATTAAAAATACAAGATTATTTTTGGCTTCGCTTGTTTTAAATTCATGGTCGTCTTACCTTGTGTCCTTTTAATCATCGGTCCAGAGTTTTCCATCATTCCCATTCCGATTAAATCGTTATTCCTAACCGATCAATCACCCTTCGAGATATACCTAAACCCATGTTTCTATTTCATGTGATTAAACCTTAAACATATTAATGCAATGTATCTCTAAATAATAATAAATCTTAACAAATAATAATTGCGTCAATGGTGGTATTTAATTGTAAATAGACTTCCAAATAATTTATGTTTATGAATTTGTGTAGATGCATTGACGAAGAAGTAGCTTGTGATATTTGTGATTTAGTTGCTTGCTTATCATCATTATATCTCTTCAGTAATAAGGTGAGTACTCGTGGCCCCATTTTCCAATATTTTCGGGGGAAAATAATACTCAACCATTATTTCCATTACATTATTTATTTCGTTGTGCTAAAGTCATATTTGTTTCTTTTGGACATGCATGTGTATTTAATTGTGTGTTTGAGTAATGTGGTGTTTGGTTCATGACTATGGTTACTATGACCCTACAGGTCTTTGTATTTGTTTGGATACCTATGATTTCGATCATCCTAGAGTTTGATTTGGTCATCCTACGGTTTAGCTCCATTTGGTTTGCGATAATAAGCGGTTGGATTCCTATTGTGCGGGACCACGTGGTGGTGATTTCATTATGTGGATTACATTTCATTTACTACTTGCTGCGCTATTATTTATACACATGTCCTACTAACAATTTTTCATGCGATAAACTATTTTATACTTATATTTCCTTAAACTCATGAGCTCACCAACTCTATGTTGACATTTTCAGTATTTATTTTGGTGATATGAATAATACTGACTTAAGGAAGTTTGATTCTTGCATGGCTTAGCGAGAGACCTTAGGCATTAGCTTCATGGATTGCTATTATTTCTAGTTGAGACATTTCGGATTATGTTGCATTTGTTTGATGTAATTCCTACCCAATTTTGGGAGACTATTTGGCATATTATATGACTATGTGGTTATGGTTCGACTAACCATGATACAAGTCCCCTACTTGTGTCTGGCGTCGTCATGACATTTGGTATTGTTTTCACTTAGTGTATTCTCTATTTTACTTAACCATGTGTTATGACGATTCCAAACTGTTATGCCTCGCGTTTCCGCCTTGGCGGGGTGTGACATTTAGCAAATAATGTTAACACCAAAGTGAGATATGGATAATATAATATACTCATATACTCGGGAATCTAGCAAGTAGCATGTAATTTCATTTAATAAAACAAGAGTTATGATATACATGACTCATGAAAATAAGAAAATAGGCAATTACATGACTAGGAATTTCTATACCAACTAACGCTTAATGCTAGGACACCACTATAATCTTCTAGCTCAAGTTTTGTTTAGGTTTAATCTCGTCGAAGCGTTCGAGGAGATGATAGAACATGAAACGTTGGTCTTCTCGTACTTCATGTATCAAACTTTCAACATGTTGACAATGATAGCAATCTTTGTCATGGCAAGGTAGTGGTGATGGAAGAAATGAAATGGCTTGATGCGAAGGATCAAGTGAGGCGGCTTGGAGACTTCAAACGATGGAGGAATTGGTGGGCGCATTTGAGAATGGCTCGACCAAGAATGATGGTGGTGGTAGAGAAGTGTCAACTTCCATATGGTCGGGTGGTTGACTTTGATGATTTCTCATAATCCAAATTGGATTATATGATGGAAGCAGCGAAAAGGAAGCTAGGAACAGTGTTGACTCAATACCTTGATTTTGTGTCACTATTCCTCCTAATGAAGAGAGTGTTTTTGGCGGAAGTGGATGAGACGGCCTAGGAGGCAAGTCCTCTAAATTGTAGAGGTGTGGTGATGATAGTGGAGATGTAAAAGAGATAGCTCTAGGAACCAAAGGTGATGGTTTAGTGGATATGATATTGTTTGGCCTAGGAGGTATGGTGGTGTTTGGCATAGGTAGTTTTGTGGGTACTATCCTTTTAGGAATAGGTTTGATTGGTTGAGAAGGAATCCTAGCATTTGTTGGCTTGATAGGAGATGATTCGGTTGAAGAGATTTTGTGTATGACACGAGCCTTTTTCATGAGTGGTTCTTTGGTGGATAAGTTACTACTTGGGGTTTTCCTCATGATGGGATGATTTCAAGAGGTTTGTAAGGGTTTCTAAAGTCTTTGAAGGTTAGGATGAAGGTGATGACTATGGAGGTCCTAACAAAGTGGTTTATAAACCAAGAGATTTGGCAAGTGCATTTAAGCCTTAAGCCACTAAGATTAATTGGAATGTGATGATTAACATGCACAAGAGTCAACTTGAGTTTGTCTTGATCTATGAATCATTTAAGATGAGATGGAGTGTTTGAGTTAGGAAGATGATTTGAAATGATTGTTTTAACTAGGTTTGACATAGGCGTCATCCGGATCACGGTTCCCTCCTCGGAGGGATCCGTCTAGCTAATCCTAGGGATCCGGCTCTCGTGACTATGAAAGAGTGGAAGGATTTGGAACTTTCATGAGTACCGGAGGATGAGTAAGGATGACACTAAAGATGAGAGTGTCACTTGAAGCTAAATGATCCTAGAGATCGGGTTGTGACTTAGGATTGTGTTTTGGAAAATATCCTAAAAGCTTTGAAATGGGAAGACTAGAGTTTGATCAACTTTGACCAATTTTGATGTAAGGATGATTATGACCATAATTGAGACATTTCCAACGTTTAGATATGAGGATCATGTGAAACATGATGAGTGAGTTTGAGGCGGAAGAGTAATGGATTAAAACAAAAGGATAGATCTACAAAGCGTCTTTGAGTGTGATCTAGGTGAGTTATGTGTGAGTAGGAAGGATCTACCTATCTTGATAAGGACTTAATTTGCCTTAATACACTATGCTTAGCTTAGTGTGAGGTGTTCTAAGGATATGTTTGAAATATAATGTTTGCAATTGCATTTTCTGTTTTCCGGATCCCACGGTTCCCTAAATATAGGGATCCGTCTAGTACAACATTTGGGATCCGATCCATCTGCTAGGCAGAACCTTTACTAAAGGTATGCAATGATCTTGACAATGCATTATATTCCAAGATTAGTTAAAATGGGTTCTAACACTAAGATATCAAATGTAAGATGTTTTATTTCATGAAGGAAATAGGATTACATTGATAAAGCAAAGTAGAATAAATTGATCTTATTTGAAATACTACTAAGTTCCTTGAGTGTTTTCGCTAGATGGATCATCAAATGGTTGATGAGCATTGGCGGTCGGGAATGAAGAACGTCTTCATGTGGGAAATGTTTAGCGGTTCCATCATCTTGTTCACAAAATACGTACAACGGACTTTGAAATTGAGGATGAAAATGCGACATTATGATAGAGGCGTCAAGAACATTCCATAAGGAATGAGTTTATTCTTGGAGCCTTGAAGGTTTACAATTAAGCTTTGCAAAGAAGTAGGCGAGATTGTATGGTTGTTGTGTTAGCACAAAATACATTATGTGAAGCACTGCAGTGGGAAGGATTTCTCGATTTCCGCAAGACTCAAACATTTTCACGTGGGATGAGTGCAAGGGATTGTACTCTTCAAGAATATCCCGTGTGTGGATGATGTTTGGATTGGAGTGATGGGGTTTGCATAATATGCGAATTAAGTCTTGTGGGAAGGAATATGAGAACAATACGGACTATTTTCTTCACGAAAATTGAAGAGAGAATCAAGAGACCAATCTTGGTGAAGGCACATTGTCCTTAATTTGGAATTCGGAGGATTTAAGCAAATTTCCCAAGAGTCAAAACAAACTTTTGGTTTTGATCCAAAACCAAAGAGATGAAACGATCCTCGTTACGAATGAGTTCGACTTGACGGAAGAATTCAATACAAACCTTGGACATATTTTCTCATTTATTTCGGGAAGACATTCTAGTCCAATGGCTCGGAAGGAGGTATTGATACCTTCTTCGAATTGTAAAGAGGTGTCTACAATACGTCCTTCATGGGAGTTTCTAGATTGTTGAACCCACAGACATGATTGTCAGGTGTGTTGGGTTCAAGAGACATGTTAGGAGTGTAGACGCTAGAGACTGAAGAGTCAAACTCATATACATGCGACATAGTGACACCTATAGGAAAAGATGAGTTAATAGAAAGTGATGTTTGTGATCAACCTATGATTATCTAACGTTTTTATTAGATTTTTATTAACAATGGTTTTTAACATTCTAACTTACTCAATGTTTTGACTTTCTAGTGGATTATTACTTTTAGAAAGATAGTGGTTTTAATCGCATGAAAGCTGTTTTCGATGAGGATGGATCCCGGTTCCTTTACAAAGGGATCCGGCTAGTATATCTTCGGGATCCGTAGATCGTAATGTGAAACATATTTGATTAAAACATAGGTTTTACGGTTTTATACCACGAAATATGTTTTATCCTACATTTTCTTTTAGCATGCACATGACTTCTAATGTATATCACGAAGGAATATAAAACATATAAATCAAAAGGAATGACAAACACATTATGATAATAATAACCTAGATAAACTTGATTATTAATAATATTGCATTTCAATACTAAGGATGATACAAAGGATTGGGTATATAACCCCAATATAGATTAACAACACAAAGTAAATGTCTCCGTATGTGAACTTCATCATAGGGAACACAAGTGCGATGAGTGTTAAGGCGATGAGCACGAGTGCAATGTAAACCATGTTAACGACGGATCTTCTTGGTTTCGAGTTGAGATGGAATGAGGAGGAAGATGAAGTTTTTGAATGAGAGGAAATTTTGAAATTGGAAGATTAGAAAAAGTGAGGGTTTGATAGAGTGGTTGACGGTGGGAGTATTTATGGGGAAGGAGGAATTTTGAGATTTGTGTTTTGTTTTATTATTAGAAGATATGATGATTAAGTGAGACAAAACACAAGTTTTATAAACCATGATTTTTAGACGGAGGAGTAGCGTATAAGAGAAAAAGCTTCCTAATGAAGCTACATGTAAAACATGTGTAAACACGAAATCTATTTAGATAAATGCCTAACAAATAACACTTATTTATTAAACTAATATCATTTAGATGTAAGTGGAAAGTCATACCTCAAATGCACTTAGGAATGTCTTTAAAATGACACAACAAATGTCACTTAGACTATTACGGGCGCTGCGTTTAAGATACCTTCTTAAGGAATGTATTCTTGTTACCAAGCGATTCCTATAGCTTGGTGGGAATGAGCTTTGACTAATCAACATGACAAAGAAGATTAGTGCAATTAAATGAACCAAGTAAATAAAAAAATGTTGTTTATTTAATCAACATCTAAACAAAAGGGTTTAAAAGACATGGTGTTTGTTTTATGAAAACCTTCTTTGTAGTTTTCAATTAACCATGGATCGTATCAAGTTTTTAAAGTACAATATACTTCAAGAAACTTGGTAACGAAGCTCGATGCCAATTGTGGAAAACTAGAATGGGGGTTAGATAGTTTTACCAATTAAAACTTCCTTTTAATCTATTTAGATCGACTTATGTCAATCTATTTGGATGTGTGTGTTGGATGTTGATAAACAAGCATATAATGGTAAGTAATGAAAAGATAAGAGTAAGGAGCACAAAACCACTGGCAGTATTTATAGTGGTTCGGCTACAAGGACACCTTCCTTGCCCTACTCCACTCCCAGTCACCTACTCGTGAGTTTGTAAACACTACACCAATCTCCTTATGGCGGAGAAGCCTTCACAACGTCGCCTACCCTTTTTCGGTGCTAGGCTAACCACGGGTTCTTTCACTCCAAGGTGAACCACACCTACACAAGCGTCGCCTACCCTTTATAAGTTACTAGGCTAAGTACCTGGTTCTTTCACTCCAAGGTGAACTACACCTTCTAGCGTCGCTTACCCTTTATTAGGTACTAGGCTAAGCACCTAGTTCCATTGCAATGGAGGAACTACTATCACACTACGCCAACGACTAATCCCAAAGGAGATCTACTCCTTTACAACATCATCAAGGATATCAATATCCTTGGATCTAATACTAGTCTATCTTGTACATCGAAACACATCATATCGAATGTACATCTAAGGCACCTTTCACTAATGCCTTTGACTAGATCTACAAGACACCTTTCACTAGTGTCTTGTGTCTTGACTTCTAAGCACCTATCACAAGTGCTTATGATGTGGACGATAGATACCCTTCACTAATATCTTCGTCTTAACACTTGAGACATCTTTCACTAATGTCTTCAACACTTCTTAGGAAAAGAAAAGAATCATCAACAAGAAGACTTCAGTAGCCTTGATGATGAGGAAGCATGGCAACTCATGGACTTGAGCTTGCTCGACTTCAAAGGTGGTGATCTTGCCTTTAAGAGGAACCTAGAAGATCACACAAAAACAAAACTACAAACATAGATCTCTTGGATCTAAGGTTAGTGAGATTTAACTCGGGAAAGTGTGTTAGAAAGGGGTAAGAAATAATGAAGAAATGGCTCACTATTTATAGAGGAAAAACTCTCTTGTTCCCGGATCCCACGGATCACTTCCACAAGGGATCCGTCTGGCGTTAAGCTAGGGATCCGTGGGATGCTCCCTTTACCCATGGGTATTTTGGTTATGGGTCATGGGTCATAGGTTGAACCATGGAACTTTAGCTAGATACAATGTATCTCTTGAGTGCAATGCACTTAGTCACTTGGGTATGGGTTGATCCATGGGTTATGGATATTATCCATGTATGATATAAGCATGATGTCATGCAATGGGTTATGGGTCAAGCTCCATGGGTTATGGGCTTTGGGTTGTACCTGACTACATTCAATGTATTTGCCCAATGGGTTGTGATACTTAAGTTTCTACCCATTTATATTACCCAATATACTACATACTAGTTATGTGTATATTCTACCCAAATATGTAAACACTAGTTGTTGTACATATGTAATCATAAAATCATAAAATCACTTATACTTGTTTTAGTGTTTTATGTGAAAGCGTAAGTGTGTTGAAAACTATTAGTTCAAACCATTTCGTATTTTACTTGTTTAGATAAAATGATTTTACGTTTGTTGTCGACAAAACATTAGAAGATCGTAAATATAAATAAACATTTTTACGGCTTATTTATATTAACACCATGGACTAGACGAAATCTCTCAAGGCATCCTTGATGCTAGAAATTTTTCTATAAGACTCTAACGATGCACACCAATTACTCGAAGATCGAGTACTTCTCAAACTCGATTGGTCTAAAGATTCCAAACCAAACCTCTTGGCTGTTGCTTTTGTTGAAAACACCGATACCTCAAAACTTATGGAAAATGGAAGCCTTAACCTCAAAATTTGACTCATAATACAAACACATCAAAGAAGAAATAAAGGAAATGCAAGACGGATGCAACAATTGTGAGAAATCACCCATCATCCGAGTATGACGATAAGCCTATGGGTGGACCTAGCGAAGGAGAAGAGAATTATGTCCAAAGAGGATATTGTGGAGGAGGATATCGTAGTAATTATTACGGTCGAAATGCGGAAATTGGCAAGACCCGACGAAGGGATGACAACCGTGATTCTCAACCTCGAATCGACAATCCGCCACCACAAAACTACGACAAAAGATGGAAGAATCCGAATTTGAAAAACCATGTGAGAATTCGTGGCGCTCAAAAATGCGCAAATGATTTTATCAAAATCAAATTTTCAATCTCAAAGCCAAAGTTGAGCGAGGACGAGAAAAATCATCAAGCATCTATCCAAGATCTTGAAAACAAATTTAGCGATTTTCGACCAACATTCCTCTCGACCATACGGTTCGTTACCAAGTAACACCCAATCCAACCCAAAACCATCAAATGATAAAGCGTAAGTCCACCACAAGCGAGAAATGAGCATATCAATGTTGTCTTCACAGAAGTGGTCTCGTGACGATCCACCAAAATCCTAATGAAAATGTTCCTATCACCCAAGATAGCGAGGATGAAGTTGAGGAACCAACACAACTCAAACCACCAAAAAAAACCACCCCATCGTCAAGGCGTACACAGAAAATTCCATATCCTCAACGCCTTAAGAAAGAAAAAATGGAAGAGCGTTATAAAATTTCATTGAAATAATCAAAGAGGTTAGACTCAATGTTCCTCGTTGATGTCTAAGCGGAATGCCCAATTACGAAATTATAGAAAGAACTTCTTAATAACAAAAGCAAGCTAGAGGAAATATCACTACTTTCCTTAACGAAGAATGCTCACCATTATTCAAAATAAAATCCACAAAAGCTCGAGAGATCACGGGAGCTTTCTTATTCCATGTACTTTCGGGAATAATATTCAATGCGATGCTTTAGCCGATCTTGGCGCAAGTATCAATTTGATGCCTTATTATTTGTATTCCAAGTTATGCAATATGACCTTAAACCAACAAAAATGAGCATTCGATTAGAAAATCATTCTTATCAATATCCTATTGGTATTGCCGAGAATATACTTGTTCAAGTCGGTAAATTCATTTCTCCCGTGGACTTTGTAATCTTAGAAATGGAAGAAGATAGTAAATTCCCACTCATATTAGGAAGACCTTTCCTAAATACCGTTGACGCAATCATCAAAGTGAATGGAAAAGAACTCAACCTTGGAGTTGGAGAAGATCGAATCACTTTTCTAATCGATAAAGCGATGCGCTATCCACGTTCTAGTAATGACACTTGTTTCAACATCGATGTTGTCGATGAAGTCACTGACGAAGAATTGGATGCATTGCTTAACGAATCCGATCCATTCATGACTACTTCTGAAAAAATCAATGAAACAGACTTTGACAAAGAGTTTGATAATTTCATGAAAGTAGAATATGAAGGAGATAACACGGAGGAAGAAGAAATGGAGGAAGAAAACTTTGAAGAAATAACTTTCGATGACGAGATGAGAATAAAATCCTCTATCGAAGAACCACCAGCGAGATCTTGTGATCAAACCTCTCACGACCATCTTGAATATGCTTACTTGGATGACAACTCACTTCTTCCGATGAGTCATATCTTCATTACTCGAGGCCAATGAGAAAGAAAGCTTAGTTTCTATCCTCAAAAGCACAAAAAAGCTTTTGCTTGGAAAACATCGACATCCCGGAATTAGTCCCAATTTACGCAAAAACACATTGTTGAGCGTCAGCGTCTACTCAATCCCAACATGAAAGAAGTTGTCAAAAGGAAATCATAAAACTTCGTGGCGGCATAATTTACCCAATCGAAGATAGTCCTTGGGTGAGTCCGTTCCTTTGTGTTCCCAAGAAAGGAGGATGGCGGTAATGACTAATGAGCGGAATGAACTAGTTCCAACTAGAGCATCCTTTGGTGGCGTTTGTATTGACTATCGGAAATTAAACAAAGCCACCGAGAAAGATCACTTTCACTCCCGTTCATGGATCAAATGCTTGAAAGACTAGCAGGAATAAATTCTTTTGTTTCCTCGATGGATTTTCGGTATTTCCAAATTTCAATCGATACTAATGACCAAGAAAAGACCACTTTCACTGTCCTTTTGGAACCTACGCATATTGGCGTATGCCTTTTGGTCTTTGTAATGCACTGCGACTTTTCAACGGTGTATGATAGCCATATTCAAGACATGCTCGAAACCTCCATGGAAGTTTTATGGATGACTTTTCGGTCTTGGAAACTCATTTGAAGCTTGTCTTTCCAATCTTGATAAAATGCTCGAAAGATCGAGATTGCACATCTTGTCCTTAAGCGAGAATGTCACTTCATGGTGATGAGAAGGAAGGTGTGCTTGGCACAAGATCTCCGGTCAGGGCATGGAAGTAGATAAAGCAAAATCGACATCATCACGAAACTACCACCACCAACTAACGTTAAAGCCGTTAGAAGTTTTTAGGACATACGGTTTCTACCGTCGCTTTATTAAAGATTTTCAAAATATCCGTCCGATGACAAAACTTCTTGAGAAAGATTCTATCTTTGACTTCAATCTTCGATTGCATAAAAGCTTTAAAGCGTTGAAATCTCAACCGACTAGTGCTCGATCATGGTTTCACCTAATTGGTCACTACCCTTGAGCTTATGTGCGATGCCGATTTCTTTGTTGGAGCCGTCTTAGGCCAGCGAGCAAGCACTTTTGGCCCATATATTTTGCAAGCAAGACTTTGAATAGTGCTTTGCAAAATTATATTATCCTGAAGAAGGAATTCTTGGCCGTTGTTTCGCATTCGACAAATTCGATCCTACCTTGTGCTCTCAAAAGCGATCATGTTCACCGATTACTCGGCACTCAAATATCATTCACCAAGCAAGATGCTAAACCGCGTCTTATCCGATGGATCCTGCTACTCCAAGAACTTGACATCGAAGTCAAAGATAAGAAAGGAGAGAGAATCTAGTCGATGATCATTTATCACGTCTTGAAAATCCGGATCTTGAGGAGTTAAAGGAAGAAGAAATCAATGATTACTTCCCGATGAAACTCTCATGATCGTCGATGGAAATAGCGATCCTTGGTTTGCTGACTTTGCAAACTATCTCGTCGGAGGAATTCTAGGAAAAGGTTTAACCCACGCTCAAAGGAGCAAATTCTTTTCAGAACTTAAATACTACTTTTGGGAAGAACCATATCTTTTCAAAATGTGTCTGACGGAATGATCCGAAGATTTGTTTCTTGTTCCGAAACCCGCAAGATTCTTGTGAATGTCATCATGGCCCAAAGGGGGACATTATGGTCCTTCCACCATAACTAAAAAGCTTTTGATCTTTGGATTCTATTGGCCAACAATATTCAAGGAAGAACATACACTTGTTCGAGCTGTGATGCTTGCGAAGAACCACCAATCTTTCACATGAGAGACAAAATTCCATTGACAAGCATCCAGTGTGTGAAATATTCGATATTTGGGAATTGATTTCATGGGACCATTTCCTAAACCCCACAAATACGAATACATTCTCGTTGCTATAGATTACGTGTCCAATGGGCGGTCAAGCTTTACCAACAAATGATGCTCGCATCGTCGTTAATTTTCTCAAAAAGCTTTTAGCTCGTTATGGAATCCCCAAAGCCTTGATAAGCGATCGAGGAACCCATTTACGTAACCAACAAATGGAAAACCATGAAAGATATGGAGTTCATCATCGATTCGCGACAACTTATCACCCACAAACCGGTGGCCAAGTTGAAAACACCAGCAGAGCTCTCAAAAGAATACTCGAGAAAGCGGTGAAGGAAAATCCTTCGGTGTGGTCGAAAAACTTGACGATGCTCGTGGGTGTTTCGTCTGACTTACAAAACTCCTATTGGCACAACTCCTTACGAGACTCATGTATGGAAAAACTTGTCATTTGTCGTTCAAGTTGAACATCGTGCTTCTTGGGCTCTCTTTAAAGCGTACCACCGATCTCAAAATAGTTGGAGAGAAGAGATTCTTGCAATTGCACGAACTCGAAGAATTAAGACTCGAGCTTCGAAAATTCTAAATTGTATAAGGCCGAACAAAAGCTTATCACGACAAAAAGCTAAGAGTTCGAAAAGAATTCAAAGTTGGAGATAAAGTTCTGCTCTTCAACATGAAATTCAAATTCAAAGCTCCTAAATTACAACCAAGATGGTTTGGACCATATATCGTTAAACATGGATATCCATCCGGCTATGTCGAACTTTATGACAAACAGGGTGGAAGTTTCATTGTTAATGGGCACCGAATCAAGTTATACTATGATAAGGAGCAAATCAATGAAATATCAGTTGAGACAGTTTCCCCTGAAAATGAATTTGAAACCATCACCTTCGTAGCACCTTTTCGGGAAGGATCCATGAATTGTTCCGTGAAACCATCTCTTGAGTTCATGCGGAGCGATATTGGTGCTCTTGGCGAAGAATGTAAATTCGGAAGATTGAGTCGGTGAGGACTCGGTAATAAAACAAGCGCTTCTCGGGAGGCAACCCGTGTGTTTCCGATTTGATTTTATGTGGTTACGCCCCAAAGTTTGAACCTTTGGTTGAACTTAAGTGTGGGGGGTGCCACAACTTAATAAAACTCTTTTGTTTGTATATAAGATTTTGTGCAGGTAATGATTACTCCAGTGGGCGCTAGGAATGAAGAAAAATTAAGCTGACAAACTCATTGAAATAACTGGTTTCATCTCTATTATCCCTATTTCTATACTTTGAAGTACGTTTTTCACATTGGGGACAATGTTTAACTTAAGTGTGGGTGGGTGAATAGGAAAAATTAGAGTTTTAAGCTTAAAAATTAAAATTTTGTTTGCCTTTTGATCTAGTTATTTTCACGCTTTTAGGATAATATATTAGAATAAGCTGGATCAAACCATGGTAAAGCGATAATATTTGAAACTTTGAGATGTGTTCGATTAATATTGCAATCCATTACGGAATCGATAAACATTTGCTAGCACAATTATAGCCCTTACCACTAAAATTGTGAGGATTTGAGCATGTTCTATATAAAGCATACATCTTTTATGCTTGAATCTTTTGCTATTAGTGTCTTGGGTGATTTTATTTATTCTAAAACTTGTACTTGTAAATCATTACAGACGGCGGTGAGATCGCATTAAATGCGATATAAGTAAAGTCGTGTGATAAAGAGACACCTTAGGATTTAACTTCCATTTTCATACCACGCTACATTAGCTAACCACACGGTTAGTTAACCACCTACATGGACCCATTTGTAGTGCTCATCTTTAGCGCTAGATACCCCTAGTTACACCCTCACGAGCCATCCTTTTCGTTTTTGTTTCATCCATAAAAATACAAAAAGATTTTACACTTTAAACCTTATCCTAGCCCTTGTCAATGTCTAAACGGTTGGTTGCTAGTCACCTGGAAAGTGAAGTTTGTTCAGATGATTATGAGTTACCGCACCTTGTTAGTTGAGTGAGCCATTTCAAGGATGAGTTTAGGTTTAAAAAAAATGTTGAAAGTATGAATGTATTAGCCAATGTGCTATGTTCAAAGAAAAGTTGTCATGGCGAAGCAAAGAGAAGAGTTGTGGAAATCCGAAGAAAAGAAAATGAAGCTATAATCATTTATTGGTTCGCGAATTGTTTGGTAGCTAGCGACACAGGTATTAGACTTGATTTTATTTTTATTTTAACAACAATTTCATAAATATTCCCATGCCTTATCCATGCCCTTAACCTTAAGCCATAACATTATAACCTGAATAAAAGTCCTCTTTAGATGTTTTTACTTGGTGCTCACGCCACGTCGGTGGAATTTGGTTTCTTGTACAAGCTTATGGTAATAATATAATCATGACTGAGCAATGAGTGTAATTTATCTTGTTACTCCACTAAAAATGAGTGATTGAGTGAATTATATTTCGTTCCTTTTTCGTGAGGTGTTTTGAAATGTTAATCATGCAAGAAAATCATTGGATATTGTCAAACATCTTGAAAGTTTCGTTCTTAAGAAGTATAATTGATGAATCTTTTCTCGTACTTGTACTTGGTAGATTTGCATCACATTTTTCGTAATCATGATCTTGTACCAGTGGATATTTTTCCTAGATTTGCTTAAGGGCAAGCAAAGTTTAAGTGTGGGAGAATTTGATAACGCTCAGATTGTACATGTTTTTAGTAGCGTTATATGTGCTTTTGTATATGTTATTTGGTTATATTTGTATTATTTCAGTGCTTTATCGCATCAAAAGACGTTTGTCTAGTGTTTATAACCAAGTATAGGGAAACGGAAGGAAAAGTAAAGGAATGTTTAACAATTGGAAGATTCCCGTTTCAGTATAGCATGTCAAGCACAAATCAATGTTTCTAGTACCATAGAAGACCTAGATGATTGAAGAACCAAGTTATACAAGTCAAAGCGGAGTAAAGATCAATTTTCCAGTAACTCGGGAAGACCAACGGATCGGTTTACTGTGGATCGGTTGGAAGATGACCAAAAGTGCCAAAGACACCAACCCAATCGTTCGGTTTCGCCGCATGATCGTCTGATTGGAGCCCTTGTGAAGACCAACATGATCGGTTGGTCATATGACCGATCCGGTTGGAGAGCTGTTTACGCCAAATCTTCATCACTAAGTTCCTCCTTTGCATCTAAGCGATTCTAGGTCCTTCCCTTGGTATATTCTAGTCCTTCCTAACTCCTTGGAGGCCAAGTTCGACAATTAATACCCTAGGACTTGGAACTAGTATAAATAGAGACCTCTTGTGAGCATATGAGACACACACTTCAATACAACTCTCTACTCATCAAACAAAGCTCTTAAGCTCTCAAATTCATCCTTAGAAGTCCGAGAAAGTTTGGATTTCGAAGTTCCACATTTGGAGGCCAAAACACCAAGGAGTCTACCCCAATACTTTGGGAATCATTACTTCACCATCGTAATCTTATTCCAAGCATTGTAAGACTCTTAATCATGTTTTCTAATGTTCAAAGTTCGATTTTATGTTTATGTTTTGCTATGAGTGGCTAGTTTCTTAATACACATGCTTAAATGATGTTGATTATCATATGATTAGTTAGTGATCGTGTTAACATGTTTTAATTCAATTTCAAGTTGATTCTAAGATCCAATTGTGCTAAATTTTCATAGTGACATTTGTTAATCAAGTTTGACTAGTTGATAGTAATTGTAAAGGTCGAAAGAACTTATTGTTATTCAACTAGTTATAATCATTTGTCTATGGATGATTGTTTTTACCCATTATTCTTGATTAAACAAAGGAACTAAGGTGTGGTTGTAATAAAGCGCTTTTGATTATCAAGTTGGATTGATTGGAAACATCTAAAAGTTCGTAAGATTAGTTGTTGACAATCAATTGTAGCCTTTTGTCTATAATCGATTACCTTATGTATTGACCATTTTTAAGCAATTTGATAAAGCAAGTGGATGTTTTGTGTTTAGGTTTATGAAAGTAAACTTATGTAACTTGAATTGATCTTGAATTGATTGGTTAAACTTAATGCTTTTTTATGAACTAAAATCTTGTGAAGGTTTAACTTGTAAGAACAATAGATTAGTACACCAACTAATTATTATAACCAAAATGTTAAGAAGAGGTTGACACAATCATACTAATCAATGATAGGAAACTAGTTTAAGCAAGTGTAGCTTTTAATCATCACGAATTTCATTATATCTATTTGCGTTGTTATATGTTTTGGATAAACTTAGTTGATTCAAACTTGTTAATCAAATTCACTCAAATCCTCGCGACGATCCCAACTTACCTTCATAATCTTGCTATAACAGACGAGTGCACTTGCTCGTATGTGTTATTGGTAAAATTGGTAATTCGTATTTTATAAATTTAAAACTTGTACACACCGGACACATCAAGTTTTTGGCGCCGTTGCCGGGGAATTGATTGTGTTTCAGCAAGTTTTGAATCCACATCAGTAGATTTATTCCAATTTTTTTTTCAGAAACTTCAACAGATCCGGTTGCCTCATAACCGATTTGGTTGCACCAAAATCCAAACCAAATTGATCTAACCGATCGGTCGCTCCTCGCAACCGATCCGGTTACCCTTTTCTGTCCAGAAAACTGTTTTCGTTGTTTGTCCGTGTGTTTAGATATTGTCTGGATTCCCTAGGACATTGTATGAACACTCGTGCAATGGGAATAGAACCAATTTCACCTCTTACCAACCCCGAACGTTTGATTCGAAGAAGAGAAGAACACATTTCATACCTTTAGAAAATCGTGTACCTAGAACACCAAACCCACCATTTGATAACCTCATAGAAGCCAATGTAGTCTACAACCCATTCACCAATTTACCTTTTCCATGGCGGACGATCAACCCATGTGGGGAACCAACGGCCGTAGCACCAACCCGGGAGTGCTATTGTTCTTTGTCGACCTTGGTAACAACTTCACCATGAAGGGTCATCATCTTTCCATGATCAAAGACCGTCAATCGATGGTAGTCTTGTATGTTGATCCGCATAAGCACATTTCGAATTCATCAAAATTTGCGGCATGTTCCGTTATGGCGACACCGATGTCAATGCCATCAAACTCAAACTTTTTCCATCATCACGCGGAGATGCTAAAGTATGGTACAATAAATTAACCCGTGAATTATCAACACATGGGAGGAGATGAGGCAAGCCTTTGTGAGCCGATTCTTTCCACCGCCATGTTTGATCGATTAATGGGAGAAATTCGTCTTTCACACAAAATCCCAATGAATCACTTGTCGAAGCTTGGCTTTGGATAAAGATTTGCTTTGTAGTTGTCATGGACATGGATTATCCAAAGGAACCATTATCGAATCTTTTACCATGGACTAGATGAAATCTCTCAAGGCATCCTTGATCTTTGGAGGAATTTTCTCTATAAGACTCCTAACGATGCACACCAATTACTCGAAGATCGAGTACTTCTCAAACTCGATTGGTCTAAAGATTCCAAAACCAAACCTCTTCGAAAAACCGTTGCTTTTGTTGAAAACACCGATACCTCAAAACTCATGGAGAAAATGGAAGCCTTAACCTCAAAAATCGACTCGCAATACAAACACATCAAAGAAAAAATGAAGGAAATGCGAGACGGATGCAACAATTGTGGAGGAAATCACCCATCATCTGAGTGCGACGATAAGCCTATGGGTGGACTTAGCGAAGGAGAAGCGAATTATGTCCAAGGAGGATATCGTGGAGGAGGATATCGTAGTAATTATTACGGTCAAAATTCGGAAATTGGCAAGACCGCCGACCAAGGGATGACAACCGTGATTCTCAACCTCGAGCGACAATCCGCCACCACAAAACTACGGCAAAAGATGGAAGAATCGAATTCAAAAAACCATGAGAGAATTCATGGCCCTCAAAATCGCAAATGATTTTATCAAAATCAATTTTTCAATCTCAAAGCCAAAGTTGAGCGAGGACGGAAAAATCATCAAGCATCTATCCAAGATCTTGAAAACAAATTTAGCGATTTTCGACCAACATTCCTCTCGACCATCGGTTCGTTACAAGTAACACCCAATCCAACCCAAAACCATCAAATGATAAAACGTAAGTCCACCACAAACGAGAAATGAGCATATCAATGTTGTCTTCACAGGAAGTGGTCTCTCGTACGATCCACCAAAATCCTAATGAAAATGTTCCTATCACCCAAGATAGCGAGGATGAAATTGAGGGAACCAACACAACTCAAACCACCAAAAAGAAAACCACCCCATATGTCAAGGCATACACACCGAAAATTCCATATCCTCAACACCTTAAGAAAGAAAAAATGGAAGAGCGTTATAAAAAGTTCATTGAAATACTCAAAGAGGTTAGAATCAACGTTCCTCTCATTGATGTCTTAGCCGGAATGCCCAATTACGGGAAATTCTTGAAAGAACTTCTTAATAACAAAAGCAAGCTAGAGCAAATATCAGCTAGTTTCTTAATGAAGAATGCTCAGTCATTGTTCAAAACAAAATCCCACCAAAGCTCGGAGATCCTGGGAGCTTTCTTATTCCATGTACTTTCGGAATAATATTCAATGCGATGCTTTAGCCGATCTTTACGCAAGTATCAATTTGATGCCTTATTATTTGTATTCCAAGTTATGCAATAATGACCTTAAACCAACAAAATGAGCATTCGATTAGAAAATCATTCTTATCAATATCCTATTGGTATTGCCGAGAATATGCTTATTCAAGTCGGTAAATTCATTTTTCCCGTGGACTTTGTAATCTTAGAAATGGAAGAAGATAGTAAATTCCCA
The DNA here is from genome assembly GCA_022545495.1 of Chrysanthemum lavandulifolium. NCBI lineage: Eukaryota > Viridiplantae > Streptophyta > Magnoliopsida > Asterales > Asteraceae > Chrysanthemum > Chrysanthemum lavandulifolium. Next base: position 183,070,801 of record CM040238.1, read on the forward strand.
CTCATTTTTGGAAGACCTTTCCTAAATACCGCTGATGGAATCATCAAAGTGAAAGGAAAAGAACTCAACCTTGGAGTTGGAGAAGATCGAATCACTTTTCTAATCGATAAAGCGATGCGCTATCCACGTTCCAGTGATGACACTTGTTTCAACATCGATGTTGTCGATGAAGTCACTGACAAAGAATTGGATGCATTGCTTAACGAATTCGATCCATTCATGACTACTTCTGAAAAAATCAATGAAACAGACTTTGACAAAGAGTTTGATGATTTCATGAAAGTAGAATTTGAAGGAGATAACACGGAGGAAGAAGAAAGGAGGAAGAAAACTTTGAAGAAATAACTTTCGGTGACGAGATGAGAATAAAATCCTCATCGAAGAGCCATGAGATCTCGTGATCAAACCTCTCACGACCATCTTGAATATGCTTACTCGGGAGGACAACTCACTTCTTCCATTAGTCATATCTTCATTACTCGAGGCCAATGAGAAAGAAAGCTTAGTTTCTATCCTCAAAACCACAAAAAGCTTTCGCTTGGAAAACATCGACATCGAGGAATTAGTCCCAATTTACGCAAACACAAAATCAATTTGAAGATGAAGTCAAACACATTGTTGAGCGTCAACGTCGACTCAATCCCAACATGAAAGAAGTTGTCAAAAAGGAAATCATAAAACTTCTCAATGCTGGCATAATTTACCCAATCGAAGATAGTCCTTAGGTGAGTCCCGTTCACTGTGTTCCCAAGAAATGAGGGATGGCGGTAATGACTAATGAGCGGAATGAACTAGTTCAACTAGAGCATCCTTTGGTGATGCGTTTGTATTGACTATCGGAAATTAAACAAAGCCACTAGAAAGATCACTTTCCACTCCCGTTCATGGATCAAATGCTTGAAAGACTAGCGGGAATAAATTCTTTTGTTTCCTCGATGGATTTCGAGGTATTTCAAATTCAATCCATCCTAATGACCAAGAAAGACCACTTTCACTTGTCCTTTTGGAACCTCGCATATCGACTTATGCCTTTTGGTCTTTGTAATGCACTGCGACTTTTCAACGATTGTATGATAGCCATATTCAAGACATGCTCGAAACCTCCATGGAAGTTTTTATGGATGACTTTCGGTCTTGAAAACTCATTTGAAGCTTGTCTTTCCAATCTTGATAAAATACTCAAAAGATCGGTGCGCATCTTGTCCTTGGCGGGAGAAATGTCACTTCATGGTGACCAGAAGGTGTGCTTGGCATAAGATCTCTAGTGCGGGCATGGAGTAGATAAAGAAAAATCGACATTATCACGAAACTACCACCACCAACTAACGTTAAAGCCGTTAGAAGTTTTTAGGACATGCCGGTTTCTACCGCCGCTTTATTAAAGATTTTCAAAATATCCGTCAGATGACAAAACTTCTAGAAAGATTCTATCTTTGACTTCAATCTTGATTGCATAAAAGCTTTGAAATGTTGAAATCTCAAGCGATTAATGCTCGATCATGGTTTCACCTGGTTGGTCACTACCGCCGAGCTTATGTGCGATGCGGCAATTTCTTTGTTGGAGCCGTCTTAGGCCAGCGAGAAGGAAAGCACTTTCGGCCCATATATTTTGCTAGCAAGACACCGAATAGTGCTCGACAAAATTATCTGATCATCGAGAATTAATGGTAGCCGTCGTTTCGCATTCAATAAATTTCGATCCTACCTTGTGCTTCAAAACGATCGTGTTCATGATCACTCGGCACTCGAATATCATTCACCAAGCAAGATGCTAAACCGCGTCTTATTTGATGGATCACGCTACTCCAAGAATTTGACATCAAAATCAAAGATAAGAAAGGAGCATTGAATCTAGCCGTTGATCATTTATCACGTCTTGAAAATCGGATCTTGAGGAGTTAAAGGAAGAAGAAATCGATGATTACTTCCCGATGAAACATTCATGACCGTCGATGGAAATGGCGATCCTTGGTTTCGACTTTGCAAACTATCTCATTGGAGGAATTCTAAGAAAAGGTTTAACCAGCGCTCAAAGGAGCAAATTCTTTTCGGAACCTAAATACTACTTTTGGGAAGAACCATATCTTTTCAAAATGTGTCTGACGGAATGATCCGAAGAAGTGTTTTGGTTCCAAAACCCGCAAGATTCTTGGCGAATGTCATCACATTGCTTGGTTCCAAAACTACGCAAGATTATTCAACATGAAATTCAAATTCAAAGCTCTAAATTACAACCAAGAAGGTTTGGACCATATATCGTTAAACATGGATATCCATCCGGCTATATAGAACTTTATGACAAAGCGGTGGAAGTTTCATTGTTAATGGGCACCGAATCAAGTTATACTATGATAAGGAGAAATGGATGAAATATCGGTTGAGACAGTTTCCCACGAAAATGAATTTGAAACCATCACCTTCGTAGCACCTTTTCCGGGAAGGATCCCATGAATTGTTCCGTGGAAACCATCTCACGAGTTCATCCGGGCGATATTGGTGCTCTTGGCGAAGAATTCATGTATATCCGGAACTTTTCAAAATGTTCAAAGTGCATCGTGGCTAAGTAAATTCGGGAAGATTCGAGTCGGTGAGGACTCGTAATAAAATAAGCGCTTCTCGGGAGGCAACCGTGTGTTTCGATTTGATTTTATGTAGTTCGCCCAAATTTTGAACCTTTGGTTGAACTTAAGTGTGGGGTGCCTGACTTAATAAAACTCTTTTGTTTGTATATAAGATTTTGTGCAGGTAATGATTACTCCAGTGGGCGCTAGGAATGAAGAAAAATTAAGCTGACAAACTCATTGAAATAACTGGTTTCATCTCTATTATCCCTATTTCTATACTTTGAAGTATGTTTTTCACATTGGGGACAATGTTTAACTTAAGTGTGGGTGGGTGAATAGGAAAAATTAGAGTTTTTAAGCTTAAAAATTAAAATTTTGTTTGCCCTTTTGATCTAGTTATTTTTCACGCTTTTAGGATAATATATTAGAATAAGCTGGATCAAACCCTTTGGTAAAAGCGATAATATTTGAAACTTTGAGATGTGTTCCGATTAATAATGAGTGAGCAATGAGTGTAATTTATCTTGTTACTCCACTAAAATGAGTGATTGAGTGAATTATATTTTGTTCCTTTTTAGTGAGGTGTTTTGAAATGTTAATCCTGCAAGAAAATCATTGGATATTGTCAAACATCTTGAAAGTTTCGTTCTTAAAAGTATAATTGATGAATCTTCTCTCGTACTTGTACTTGGTAGATTTGCATCACATTTTCGTAATCATGATCTTGTACCGGTAGATGTTTTTCCTAGATTTGCTTGATGGAAGCAAAGTTTAAGTGTGGGAGAATTTGATAACCTTTCGATTTTACATGTTTTAGTAGCGTTATATGTGCTTTTGTATATGTTATTTGGTTATATTTGTATGATTTTAGTGCTTTATCGCATCAAAAGATATTTGTCTAGTGTTTATAACCAAGTGCGAGGAAGCGGAAGGAAAAGTAAAGGAATGTTTAAGAATTGGAAGATTCCGTTTGATTATAGCATGTCAAGCACAAATCGGTGTTTCTAGTACCATAGAAGACCTAGATGATTGAAGAACCAAGTTCTACAAGTCAAAGCGGAGTAAAGATCAATTTTCCGTAACTCGGGAAGACCAACGGATCGGTTGCAGCGACAGCAGGATCGGTTGGAAGATGACAAAAAGTGCCAAAGACACCAACCCAACCGTTCGGTTGCCGCCCATAACCGATCGGTTGAGAACCTGTAGAAGACCAACGGATCGGTTGGTCGTATGACCGATCGGTTGGAGGCTGTTTACGCCAAATCTTCATCACTAAGTTTCCCTTTGCATCCAAGCGATTCTAGGTCCTTCCCTTGGTGTATTCTAGTCCTTCCTAACTCCTTGGAGGCCAAGTTCGACAATTAATACCCTAGGCCTTGGAAGTAGTATAAATAGAGACCTCTTGTGAGCATATGAGACACACTTCAATACAACTCTCTACTCATCAAACAAAGCTCTTAAGCTCTCAAATTCGTCCTTAGAAGTCCGGGAAAGTTTGGAGTTCCAGTTCCACATTTGGAGGCCAAAACACCAAGGAGTCTACCCCAATACTTTGGGAATCATTACTTCACCATTTGTAATCTTATTCCAAGCATTGTAAGACTCTTAATCATGTTTTCTAATGTTCAAAGTTATGAGTTTATGTTTATGTTTGCTATGAGGGGCTAGTTTCTTAATACACTTGCTTAAATGATGTTGATTATCATATGATTAGTTGGTGATTGTGTTAACATGTTTTAATTCAATTTCAAGTTGATTCTAAGATCCAATTGTGCTAAAGTTTCATAGTGACATTTGTTAATCATGTTTGACTAGTTGATAGTAATTGTAGAGGTCGAAGAACTTATTGTTATTCAACTAGTTATAATCATTTTGTCTATGGATGATTGTTTTACCCATTATTCTTGATTAAACAACGGAACTAAGGTGTGTTTGTAATAAAAGCGCTTTTGATTATCAAGTTGGATTGATTAGAAACATCTAAAGGTCGTAAGATTAGTTGTTGACAATCAATTGTAGCCTTTTGTCTATAATCGGTTACATACGTATTGACCATTTCTTAAGCAATTTGATAAAGTAAGTGGATGTTTTGTGTTTAAGTTTATGAAAGTAAACTTATGAAAATTGAATTGATCTTGAATTGATTGGTTAAACTTAATGCTTGTTTTATGAACTAAAATCTTGTGAAGGTTTAACTTGTAAGAACAATAGATTATTACACCAACTAATTTATATAACCAACATGTTAAGAAAGAGGTTAACACAATCATACTAATCAATGATAGGAAACTAGTTTAAGCAAGTGTAGTTTTAATCATCCGAATTTCATTATATCTATTTGTGTTGTTATATGTTTTGGATAATCTTAGTTGACTCAAACTTGTTTGTCAGTTCACTCAAATCCACGTGAGCGATCCGACTTACCTTCATAATCTTGCTATAACGGACGATGCACTTGCTCGTATGTGTTATTAGTAAAATTGGTAATTAGTCTTTTATAAATTTAAAACTTGTACACACCGGACACATCGAGTTACATCCGGAAAAACTTCTCCTAAAGATCTACTTATATCACGCACAAAATCAAATATGTTTCTTGTCTGCGTTTCAAAAGCAGAGAGTTAAATTCATGGACAGTTAAGGAGTACCTTTTCCATGTCGGTAATAAAAGTTATGCTTGCGATTGGCTCAAGTTCTATATCATCGGATAAAAATGAAGAAACCAAGTCCATGATCCTGTGTTTCGATTCAATAAAAGCATAAGCTAAAGGGTATATACCATTGTTGCTATCAATTCCACATTTGTCATTAGTTGGCCATTCAAGGACCATGAATTGGAAAAGCACCCATTGACAACGATCTCCCACACGCTTTAAATCCTTGTCGGTGCACCTAAACAAACATACACTCTTGAATTCTACGGTTGGAAGAGCCTCATACGGAAGTCGTTCCCATTCATCACGATTGTTGTATTAGGGTTTGTCTTCGCAACTTTTGAACATAATCTCTCAACATGGTAAATTGTAGCTTGAATTGACCCTTGATGGTACATTATTGCTAGGTTTTGGCCCTAAAACCTTTGAGGGACACTTGAAGCTCGTATTGGTTGGTAAGTTGATTATGCATGAGACTTAGAGGAACCGATGGATTGGTTTGAATTTGTGCTATAATTTTTGTGAGATATAGCGAAGGTCAAAAGCTCATGCCCTTGATTGCAAACAAGTTTGTTGCTCATTATATGTTACGGTGACTAGATACATGTCTCACCATTCATGCCGACAAACAATAGCCATGGGCAGAGTATTTTGAAGGGTTCTTTTACGAGAAAGAAATGCATTTATACCCCTTACATTTTAATGGACTTCTAGATGGACCTATATCCATTCGGGACCTTCACTTGGGCACGAAAGTGGAACACAACCTTTACATATGACCCTTATTCTTGTTTGTCATTCTTGGAAAAACAACTCCCTTCTAGTTTCTATTAAATGCTCTCTTACTAGGTTTTTAACTTTCCCTGCAGTAGCAAACTCCTTACCAGAATAGAAGAATGTGGTATAGACTCCATTTGTAAAGTTTGCCTGTTGGAAAGAAACATAGTCACTACAAAAGACATCATCAACCATCACAGGTAAATCATTTTCCAACTGCGTGTCATCACTTATATTATTGGTTGTTCCTGCTTCACCTAACTCATTACTTTGACCTACTTGGACTATAGCAAATTGTGCATCATTCTCCGACAAGTGTTCTCTTCATTTGCTTGAATTGAATCATCAGCTGCATTGCCTAAGTCACTAGTGTCACACACTTGTAACGAGTAACATCAACAACAGGATCCTCTTCCATGTTATCACGAGTCAATTGAAGCGAGTTGCATCCACATCGAGCTCCTCAAACTGTTATTGACATCAACTAGTGCTCTTCTGCTTTGTCTAAGTGCTTCTCTAGTCAATTGAAGCAGATTAACCTCAAAATTATCGGGCTCCTCAACACAGTTATTGACATCAACTAGTGCTCTTCTACTTTGTCTAAGTGCTTCCCACAGAGTCACTCGGAGCAGTTAACCTCAAAATTATCGGGCTCCTTAATAGCCTTGTCCTCATCAATAAGTACTAAAACACGCTCCTTTGTTATGAATAGGTTGGCTAGCAAATGATGTTTCTATGGTGTAAAATCTGAGACTCAATGTTTGGCAAATTGCTAGATTCACCAATATCATTGGCGTCCATAGGCACTTGTGTAAGTTGGATAGAAGGATCTAGGGCGGTTCATTATCACGATCATCTAACACCAATCGACAAGATTGAATAGCATGATAGCAACTTTTCTCCTATCTTCATCCATCTCCTAAAACACGCTCTTAATTGATTGTGGGGACATTTGAAAGTTCTAATCTTGTCTTCCTTATTTCCACACGAGACATCTATCGACATGCTCTATGACAACATCTTTCAACAACTCAACATTAGCATCTTTCGCCAAGAAAACAAACGAGTGCCAATGTACAACCGGGCTTAAGAAAGTAGTAATAAGCTGGTTTGTCCAATCTCATAACCGATTTGGGTCATGAGAGCATCCATTTCATCAAAGGATACCTCTTTTATTTCCACATGATCAACAATAAGGATTTAAAGGTATACTTTTAAGGGTCATTTAAGCCCTTAATCGATTACTTTTGTATCCGTTCTTGTTTAATTCGTTCCTTTTCACTTTTAGGTCTCTTGAAGGCAAATTCTTTGGAATGACACCTATTCGGATGAAAAGGCGTGAATATATGAAGAAAATGGCCAAAGTCGAGAATCAAGGCACTCAAGTGCGGAATTGAATGTGACGACGTCACGACCAAATGGCGACGCCGCATGCAACACACTTTGTGACGACTCGGTAGCCAATTGCTATTTTGCACTTGACGGCATCGGGTTTTAAAGAGTATGGCGTCATGCCGTCATCGGATAGCCTAGATTTGGATCCGGCGTCGAGAAGATAAAGCGTGCGTCGCAACAATAATGTGGCCGTCACAAAGTTAACGTGGCGAGATGAAAACCTAATGGCGGTGATCGTGGCGTCACAAATAAAGAGTGCGTTGTCGCATGTTGTAACTCTATATATAGAATTAGAATTTTAGAATTTTAGAGAGGTAGTTTTGTGGAGTAAAATCTAAACGAACTTTGGCTATCTTGGGCGTTATCTTAAGGTTACATACCTATTTTACAACAAGATAAGTGATTCACTTCATTAATTCAATTATGTCTTCAATTTTTGTGTGTATGCTTGTATGTTTTCCATGTCCGGCTAATTTACTTGTGTAATGCTTGTATGTTTTTAATGCTTGAGTAATCTTTATGAACATTATTTTATAATCACCTAGAGTTATTGTAAGCTAAACATCCAAAGATAACCTTAGAGTTAGTTTATGAATCCTAGAGATTTCGTAGGCAATAACCTTAAGGTAGTCTCAAAGAGTTAGGGAAAAACGTATACCCTACGACCTTAGAAGACACAACGCGTTAAGAATAAGGACGTGACAATTCAACCATCAATAGGAGATAACTAGGGAGTAAGAGCATCTAGGCAAACACAATTTAAATCATCATAAGAGCACATAACAATAGACATAGACTACCCTCACCTTAGCTTAGTTAATTAGATAGATAAGTAGAGTAATCGGTAGAAATACCACCCCCCCCCCCCAAATCCAATACCCTGAGATTCGTACCTTTCAATTTTCTAAAAAATATAAAAAAGAATAAAAAAATAATCTTCCTCAACCCCAACCTTAGCGTAGTAATTTCTCACTAGCATTCCTATTCCCTAGAGAATGATATCAATTCTGAGGCTTACCTAATACTACACTACAGCGATTAGGTTCACTACATTGAAAAACTTGCTCGACAAAAGGAAGTTCCTTTGACCCCGAGCAGCGTTGTGCAGCGTATTAAGTTTTAGCGGCTTTGCGGGAATAGAATAGCTAGTTAGAATTCCACCTCATTTAGGTTCCTTGCTTGATTCCTATCAAGTAAGCTTTATTCTCAATTTTTAGGTTCCTCATAGTCTATCCCCGCTTCGTGACCTTTGCTAGTAATCCTATCACTTTTCATCATGGAAGGTGATAATCAACCACCACTCATCAACCCCCCCCAAATGACCCGCCAAGAGGCCGTACTCTTCGTGAATAATCAAGACCAAGCCACCTAGGCTATAGAAACACCATTGAGCTTCCCACCAAGCCCAAACTATGGCCTTCGATCCGACACCATCCGGTTGGTGCAAAAGGATGTGCATTCCATGGACTTCATTCCTAAGATCTAATCGGCATCTTAAGATTTCCTTAAAATCGTCGATTCCATCGACCTCGATGCTACTACTCAAGAGACCAGCGCTTGCGTCTCTTCCAATTCTCTATCTGGAACCAAGCTAGTAATTGGCTTGAGCGACTTCCGCCGACTCCATCTCAAGTTGGGATGATCTCACCTCTCGTTTCCTTACCCAGTTTTCCCACCGGGAGAACTACTAAGCTTAGAATGAATTCTTGATGTTCGACAACATCAAGGTGAATCTCTCTGAAGCATGGACTCGATTCAAGGACTTACTCCATAGAGTCCCTCATCACGGCATTGATCTTTGGCTTGAGTCAACACTTTTATGATCATGTCAACTTCCCGACTAAGCGGTCCATTGACCAAGCGGCGGTGGTAAACTTAGTGATCTCACCGCGGAAGAATCATGGGGTATAATAGAGGGACCTTGCCCTCTATGACAACGAAAGTTGGAATGACCCCGTGAGTTTCCCAAAACCGTAAAGGCAATCTCCTTGCCTCCCATTGACTCACAACCTTCCGATCGTAGGATGCTCGAGCTTGAAGATCAAGTCAAATTCCTAATGAGCTCCTACGAAAATCCTAAGTCTTCACGCCAAGTGAACAAATTTTCTTCCTTGTGTGAGCTATGTAGTGGTCTTCATGACACTCGCACTTGCACAAGACTCCCCGAACAAGCTTCCGTTGACTACGCATCCTCGTGTACCAATGGAGCGGGAGGAAGATTCCTACAACACCCGGACCTAGGACTTTCAATGATGCCGAGAAGCATGGAAGGGCAAACCCGACTTCTATTGAGGACAAACCAAAGAATTCACATCTAATGATTTCTCATGGCCCTCATCTTACGGCTTAGCCAACAAAAGCGTAGAAGGGATGTTGCAACACCTAGTTACATCCCAAGTGCAAATAGCTAAGCTCTCGGACCGCTCTAACAAACAACAAGCCGAGATGGATAGGAAGATAGATAACCTTTTGAAAGCCATGACCAATAGTGATAGGAAGGTTAATGCTATCTCAACTCCGAAGCTTCGGTTTAGAGATTAAGGACCCAGTAAGTTAGCTAAGCACGTTCAATTCATCAATACCATCACCTTAATGAAACCTAATAGGACAAATGACAGGCGAACCATGAGGCGGTACTTGAGGTTAGTGAAACTCCTAGGAATGAAACAACAGGAAGTAGATGAAGTAGGCAATGACTATTTCAATAAGTTTCCTACGGAAGAAGAACTCTCGCCACCGCACTTAGTCTGTGACCTCTGTCACATGTATGTTCTGAAGCCCAAGAATCAAGTTTGGGAACCCTTGTAATCTTAACATACCATGTTGCATAGGACACCTTTTTTGTGGCAAATTCCTACATTGATCATGAGTCCCCAATAAATATCATGACTAGCACCTACTATAATTGGGTAATGAAGAAGCCTATCCCAACTAGGCAAGATCCCGATAATCCTAGGGTTAGTTGCAATTTTCTTGGTAGAGTTAAGGGATTGCCCGTCTATGTAGGTAGTTTCACGTTTCCTCACGGATTTCATAGTTGTGAATGATATTAATACGGCCGTAGATCTAGCTTGTCCCGTTATTCTAGGAAAGCCTTTCATAGAAAACATTGGGATGACTTATGATTCGTCGTTAGGAATAGTGAGATTCAAGGATGAGACCAATGATGTAGCTTACCAAATGCCCTCTAAGATTGAGAAATTTTCATCATTATCAATGATGAAAAAGAACTTAAGCTATCGGTCTACTATAGGAATGGCGAAGATAAGGAGAAGGAGTTGATTATGTGATGAATAAGATTTTGGGGTTCTATAAGGATTGCTTGAAACTAGGACGGAATATAGAGCAGTTGGGAGAAGATGACTTAGAAAGATGCATAATAGGGCATTACTATAACATGGAAAACCCAATAGAGACCGTCATGAGGAAGAAGGTGGTGGTAATGAAGTCACGTAGGGGCACGACTTGAGTCTAGCTACAAGACTTACAAATAAAGAAAAGCGCTTCGTGGGAGGTAACCCATGCTTAATTGTTTGCTTGTTTGTGTGTCGTATATCTTTTATTGATAGTTTATTCTCATGTTTGAATTTGTAAAATCGTTCTTTTGTTTTTAACCTCGTCTTAATTACATATAAAAGTATTTTACAAAATGGATAAGTGTAGGGAGGATTACACGTTTAAAAAAAGAAACGTGAACATGAGAATTACGATTATTAATAAGATATACATGTGTGTTCATTAGAGTCAAATGCTTATATCGAGTCATAATGGATGTTTTGCGGAAATTTTCGATTCTAAAGATATAAATTTTTAGAATTTTTCTGAAAATCATGAGACCGGTTTACATCGGGATAACTGTGACATCAAGATCGCAACTGACGGCGTCGGGAGGAGTAGAAACATCTTCTAACTTTTCTCGTTTTTGTGCTACTTATAAATTTTTGAAATTTCTCAGGTCTTAATTTTTCAGAAAATCTGTAAACATCCATTCCACAAGCATTATATCCTAGTTTACTAGAGTCATATATAGTGTTACCGCCAATTTTACGCGAAGGTTTCGTTTGTTTTCTTCAAGTGTGCAGGTTTTATTTATCAAGAAGAAGATACATAAGATTGGATGGAGCTTTTCACGCATACGTTCTTCTTGGGGAAGAATTTAACCATTACTTCACACGGATCCTACCGAGCTAATCAGGGGAGTATTAGTTTCTTTCGTTTTAATTACCTTCCATTATCATAACTTTGATACTTCGAGAACAATGAGGACAATGTTCGGTTTAAGTGTAGGGAGGAAAATAAAGCAGGAACTTTGAAACTATGTTTATCCTTGACTATTTGCCTTGTCAATTTCAATTGTGTAAAAACCATGAGAAATATCGGTTAGGGTAATTTTGGCACCAAATTTAAAATTTTCATGACATGTAGGAGTAGGCCATTAGTCTTAATAAAGCGTCTCATGGATAGGAAGTTATATGACTAGCACAAACCCTTTACCACTTAAATTCTACCCAAATGTGAGGATCTCCTTAGATTTGTAGGAATTAAAGCATTCCACTTTAATGCTTCGAGAGTGTACCGGTAGTATAATAGATTCTAGAACTTGTTTTGTGATGCATTACGAGATCGCTAGTGAGACTACACTTGTGTAGTTAGGAATAACTAAATGATAAGAGGCATTAGGATAACCCTTGTTTGATACCGTATTATAATTACTTCTTCCACATCGGTTGAGTAATTCCCCACACCCACGTTGTATTCATCTTTAGTACACAATACCCTAGTTAACCCTCGAGCCTATCCTTTCGCGGTTCTCGTGATGTTTCGGTTTTCCGTAATATCAATGAAGAGCATTGTTTACAATCTACCCCCAATGTACACCCAAATCGCCTTAGCCTACCTTGTATGCACTCACTTTTAGTGCATTATTGTTATCATACTAAACCATGTGTTCAATTATCTAGTTACTTCCATAAGTTGCTAAGTCGAGTCATATCCTTTGTACACATTTTTGGGACGATTGGGACTCATGGGAAAAGTTAAATTTTAAGGGTAGCGGGAAGGAGCGTTAAATTCAAATTCCCTTTATTTACGTGATAATGTACTCCAAGTGTTTTGATCTTTTCAATTCGGGACAAATTAGTGTTAGAGTAATAAAAACTCAAGCGTAGGGATGTGCCTATAAATCCCTATTATTTTGATATTATCGTAGAGGATGGTAGAGTAAAAGTGTATGAAAATAAAATCGAAAAAAATAGAAAAATGAGAAAAAGAAAAAAAAAAGTGTTGAAAAAAAGTTTTAAAAAAATTAATAAAAAATGAAAAAAATGAAAAAACATACGGGCTACCATCCTACATCTATCATTAAATTTATGTTTGTTTGTTTCAAGTTATCTAGAGTTTAGAGTGTCGAGTCTTGGCTTAGCAACGCCATTCTTCTCATGCTTGTAACATAAAGATTTTGACTTGCCACCACTAAATCGCCTATCCCACTGAACCCTTTGTTTCCTACAGTAAGCCTAACGTTACAACCCTTTAAAAGACCTCTTGGATAGTTTTCCTAGGTGCTTATGCCAAAGATGGAGGTTTGATCTAGTCTCAAGCCTATGGTAATCTATGTACTAGGACCGGTTAATGAGTGTTTATCTTCCATTTCCAACTTGATATATTTCATATACACCCGAGAGATGAGAGTATCCAAACACCACTTGTGAGGTGCTAGTATATAATTTCCGTGCTTGTTATGACTTTTACGGGGCTTATACGCGTTGTGAATTATTCTAAACTAATGCTTCATGACCCCTAACTTATAAATTAATTGGCTAAAAGCACATTTGCTTGAGGACAAGCAAATACCAAGTGTAGGGATATTTGATAAGGATTTAAAAGATACACTTTTGAGGGGTCATTTAAGCCCTTAATCGACCAATTTTATATCTGTTACTTCTTAATTTCGTTCCTTTTCACTTTTTAGGTCTCTTGAAGGCAAATTGCTGGAATGACACCTATTCGGACGAAAAGGCGAATATATGAAGAAAGTGGCCAAATTCAAGAATCAAGGCACTCAGTGCTGGAATTGAAGGTGGGCGTCCTGACCCAAATGGCGACGTCGTGCAACACACTTTGTGACGACTCAAGAGTAAATTGCTATTTTGCACTTGACGGCATCGGGTTTTAAAAGTGCGGCGTCACAACTTAGACGACCTAGATTTGGGTCCCGACGGCGTCGTCGAAGATGAAGCTCACGGCGTCACAACCATAAGGTGACACCGTCACAAAGTTGGCGTAGCCAAGGCGAAAACCTAATGGCGGCGATCCGACGGCGTCACAAATAAAAGTGGCGATCGCATGTTGTAACTCTATATATAGAATTGAATTTTCGGACTTTTAGAGAATTAGCTTTGTGGAGTAAAACCTAAACCGAACTTTGGTTGTCTTGGGCGGTATCTTAGGTTCCATACCCTATTTTACAACAAGATAAGTGATTTACTTCATTAATTCAATTATGTCTTCAATTGTTTGTGTGTATGCTTGCATGTTTTCATGTCCGGCTAATTTACTTGTGTGTTTGCTTAGATCTATGAAACCTAGGTATTAAATATTGATTGGTTGTCTCTTATCTTAATTGTGATTGACCTAGTATTGCGATAGGTCATTCGTTGTGTTTTTAATGCTTGAGTAATCTTTGTGAACATTAGTTTATAATCACCTAGAGTTATTGTAGGCTAAACATCCAAAAATAACCTTAGAGTTAGTTTATGAATCCTAGAGATTTCGTAGGCAATAACCTTAAGGTAGTCTCAAAGAGTTAGAGAAAAACGCATACCCTACGACCTTAGAAGACACAACGCGTTAAGAATTAGGACATGACAATTCAACCATCAATAAGAGCACACAACAATAGACATAGACTACCCTCACCTTAGCTTAGCTTAGTTAATTAGATAAGTAGAGTTATCGATGAAATACCACCCCCAAATCAATACCCGAGATTCATACCTTTCAATTTTCTAAAAATATAAAAAGAATAAAAATAATCTTCCTCAACCCCAACCTTAGCGTAGTAATTTCTCACTAGCATTCCTATTCCCCTAGAGAACGATATCAATTCCGAGGCTTACCTAATACTACACTACAGCGATTAGGTTCTTTGCTGGGGTGTTGAAAACTTGCTCGACGAAAAAAGTTCCTTTGACTCGAGCGCGCGTATGCGCGTATCAATCAACAAGGAATTTCTTGCCTCCTTGATATATTCTACCTGAAAAGTATTTGAATGTACCTTCATGATGGAACATCATGCTAAAGGATCCTGGTTCACCCGCTGTATAAAAAATGTACAAAAACAATGTTAAGCTAAAGTTACCTAAAAGGGGAATAACTTAAACAGTCGTACTAACATATGATTGTAATAGGCTGTAACCAAAAAAAACTTACAATATCTCTTGATTGCAGCTTTTTCCTCAATTTCATGATCATCAAAGAAATGATATTCTCTTATTCGCTATAGAGTAAATCCAAGGTTGGTGTTTGTTATTTTCTTACTTATATTATTTGATTTGATGATTGACATTGCATTAGGGTTTTGGGTGAGGCTTCCAAAACAAGTTTGGGGATGAGCAATGAGTACTGCTTTGTTATATTCTACATAATGGCGGAAAATTGGACAAGACATTTGCTATAGTAAAGCAAGTAAAATGACTTTTCTACCCTCAGCGGATAACATGATAACGGGGTTTTACAAGTATAGCAGACGTTGACATCGGCGTTATTGGTCGAGGACAAGTTTGGCATATAAAGCCTATGTTTGGACCTCTGCGATGATAATGCCAGGGTTTGTCCGTATGAAGCGCGTTGACAAGTTTAGGGACCAACCGTGTATTTTAGTCTTTATATTATAAAGAGTAAATTGCAAAATCGTCCTTGTGGTTTTAACAAATTACACGTTTTATCGCGTGGTTCATTAAGTGCGAAAATGATGCGCATTTTCTCTGCTTAAGTTGCAAACAAATAGTACTTGATGAAAATGACTTCAAAATTAGATTCTTTTTAAAAGTTATGAAAATTTATTAGTATTCACATAATGAATGATAATATTTAATTTAATTATTATTAAACAATAATAACTCATTATCTGAATACATAATAACAACATACACATGTATAATCCACACATAGGGCGGTATATATTCATTTAGAACCTATGTGGGAATTAAGACCAAGTAATTTTGCATAAAAGAATATAAAAAGAGACTCTTCGAAGAGGTGATTCGCACATTTTAAAGTTTGATTGGCACACTCTAATATTTGCAGTAAAAGTTATACATATATTGCAGGATGCTTATTATCTTATCGTTGAGTGTGACAATCGAATTTTAAATGTCAACACCTCTCATTGGAGAGGTGATTTGCTTCATTTGGGGCATCTCAATTTGGGGTCTGATCCATGTTTCCAAATGTAATTCTTCATTTTTTCACTTTTAAATTTCGCACAATTTCACTTCTTGTTCCAAAATCATCAATTAATGAATGTTATGAAAATGAACAAGTAACGTGAAAAAACTAACCAATAACCATATAAAAACAAATGGTTTTGTCAGGTTAATTAAAAGAAATGTTTGCGTTCATTTAAGAGTAAATTATGTTCAAATATGATAATTTATCAGTTTATTTAATGTGTATTTAATGCATTTTTTGTTAAAATAAAAAGTTTATATTTATTAATTACACACTAACGAGTGACCACTTACGCACTAACTTAACTTACCACTCGTTAGCAAAACCAAACTCAAATGATACAATGCCCCAAAAAGTGCATTTTAAGGTCTGATCACAATGCCCAAAATTAGTAGCACAGGCTTTTTTATTTTAGGTCTCATATCACATCCTTGAAGACAATCAATTTAGCATCAAAAGTCAAAGCTTAAGTCTTCACATATTAAATTCTTTGACCTCGTGGTCCAAATAACCTTATTATGTTTCTTCTAGAGGTATATAATGAATTCACTTCCGGAACCTAAAAGGTCCATGAAAGAGCTCATCTTCAATGAGATCAACTCTTCTCCTTCGATTGATTAGTACTAGACATAAGAAGACCTTGAATAATTGGGTGGAGTGGTTTGACAATCCTTATAACACTATCAATTTTTATTGTAGTTATTTCTTCTCCTTCGATTTATATCATTATTTGTATTCAATGACGAATTAGAGATTAAATTTATATATTCAAAGAGCATTTAAATTTATATCATTATAATCTCTAAACAGTAGGGTTGGATCGGTTTGGCCGCGCATACCAATAGGAGGTCGAGGTGGTTCGATCTCACTCCCTTAGTCCTTTCTACCTGAGTAAATGGGCAGTCTCTCGCTGTAGGTGTATCTTCTCCAGAGAAAATGGTATGACGTTCCCATAATGAAAAGCGTTGGCGTTCTTTATCATTATAATCTCTAATTGGTTTAATCTCTAATTTAACCTAAGTGGTTTTATGAAATATTGAATTGGTTTCACAACAATTTAAATTCACTCAAAACTAAGTTTGAGGCCCAACACAATTCTTGCAAATATAAGAGAGGACGGAGTATTCGTGGGTAGTGGTTCGAGTACCAAGTACTCGGCGGACACCACCCGCCAGCTTAGCTGATACATGGTTCGAGTATGTAAAGCTCCGAACTAGCAAGAGTATCCGTGTGAAACAAGGGTTGTGTGTGTCTTTGTGTTTTGCGTTGTGTCTTTTTTTTTTTTTTTTTTTCATTTTAGGTCTTTTTTTTTTTTTTTTTTTTTTTTCATTTCGGTCTTGCGGGTTGGCATCTGGCTTCCACTCTGGTAGTGTTAGGGTGAATTAAGGTAGTTTTGAGTTGGAAGGTTTAGAGGTGGTGACACCTCAGGGATTAAGTGCATCACTCCTCCCTAAGTGGATACAATTTTAATCTATAGATAGTCATGATTTTGTTAAGTATTTGAAGTTGCTTGCGCATGCGCACTAATAACAAACCACAGTGCGTAACCAAGGCTTATGCAGAGAGCGTTAAGATGAGACGAAACATAGAATAAAAGATACAAGAAGCAAACATGAAGGTTCAAAACTGAATTAAACAAAATTCTAAACATCCCTTTAATCCACTGTAGAAGGTCAAACACAAGCTCCTAATAACCAACACTGGTCTACTCAACAACAATTCAAAAGAATAGTGCACCAAAATCTTATGCAGTCTCCTTCTTAAGCTTGGCTAGCTCTTGCCTAACAACTCCCGCTTTCTGCAAGATCAATAAAACAAATATAAAGTGAGAATAATAAGTTGCAAAGCAAAACAAATTAACCACTCAAATAGCAAAAAGAAGACTACAATCTCAGTTTCTTACAAATACGCTATCTGGGCCGTGTATTTAGCTGAAACTTAGAAGGCAAAAAGTGTATTTTGAATGTGCATATACACTACACTATATGGGAAAAAGTTGCAATAATTCACTATGATTTTATAGTTTTTGCTGGAAATTTCAATGCAGTTAATATTTACAAAAGCAGACAAAACGGTTTTATGGGGTTGGGAAAAAACCGGACGGTCCAGATTGATACCAAAAGCATTTTTTTTTCTTCTAGAACACCCGTTGTTAATTCTGCGCGTGGAAGTAGGTCTCATGTACGTGAAGTGCACACTGACTCAAACGTGGAGCAAGGGAGAAAGTCAAGCTTGGAGCTAGTCACATGAAGAGAGGGTCCAGGTGGGCCCAAAACCTACTTAACCCACCTTTTTTCACTCAAAAGGCTTGATCATAAAAGTTTTGAAAATCACTGATATTTTTATCCCAAATTCATAAAACCTTTAAACTTAGTTGATAATCAATGTTTTAAATAAATAAGTTGTAAGAATCCAAAATTTAAGTTTTTAGGGACCATTCGGCATTTTAGTAACCTGTCAAGTTTTGTAATACATTATTTATTTTGTTTTTTAAGTTTTACATTTGACCATTTAAATTTATATAAACACTTTCATTTTGAGTTTTAACCCGAGTTATAGGGTATGGCAATACACTCGCTGATTATTTGGTGATAGCATACCCAACGCTTTTACTCCAACTAGCTAGAGCATCATGTATGCTATCATCCAATTACTAATTGACAGCTTGCCACAAACAACCACATCACTATCTCTCAAACCCATAATCTATCTCTTACTCTCAGTGAAATCACCCAGAATCCATAAAATGCTAAAGTTTCATAAATAACTAAGGGCTGAATTAACAGCTAAGATGTTTAACAAGATTAAGTTAATAAAAAACAAACATATTATTAGTTTTATGAAAAGTTCATGAAACACTAGAATTGATAAAAAAAAAAATTGAAACTTGATTGTTATATAATATCAAAAAAACATATAATAAAATTTAGACAACAAAATTAATTATAAACTATTTTCAAACCCGATATGAGCAAGCCTGATAAATAAGAAAAATGGGGTCGAGCCCCACCTGACCCCTCTCATATGACTCCCTTTCTCTCAATTGTTTCACGCATCAACTCATATAATATTACAAATGTTGGACCCGACCATCACACGTGAAAAGGGTTAAATACCAAGTGCTCTTAGAGAATCTATAACTTGTAGAAATAAAGTGCACATGAAGGTCATTAATTGGAAGTAAGAAGTAGTGCTGACCTTAATCTTAGCCAACATAATCTTGAACCTGTCGAAATCGTTAAGTGATGCTCTCTTCTTTTGAACAATGAGTTTTCTTCCCCATGAGCTGCTTTCCCATTTGTTCTTGACATCTACACATAAATCAAACACTTAGTGATCAAACCCGTAACAGCCATAGAAACCACCACTACTCTACCAGCAAGATACATACCAGCGGTTTCCAAAGCAGCAACAAGAGTCTTCTTGTTTGGAACTCTTTTGATGTCAATTTTGATGTCTGTGAGTGTTAGCCTCTTGAAGTTCATTTGACACCTCACCATGTCGGGAGCATCAACAAGAGCCTGCCAATAAAAAAAGAATGTGTAAATAACATAAGACATTGTTGATAATATATCAGTACATAATCTTATATTCAGTAAAGGTGAACAGAAAATAGCAAAGATAAATTAACGAAAATACAGGACTAAATAAACAATGTCTGTCATTCCAAGTTGAGACGTACTGCTATATAATATTACTTACATTATAAAAAACAAAAGAATGGTTATTCAAGAATTCTGTTTCTAGTTGACATAAAGACGCATGTCTAACATAGTCATTGGTATCTCCAAATCCTAATATGAAGCTACTATTTGTATCAGATGAATTTAGAAATACATCTAAACTAAATAGTAACCAAAATGTAGGGACCCTAGAATGTGACTTCTGAAATTGATTACTACAAAAACCTGAAGAATAAAAAGTGTGCAACAAGCTGACAATAAACCATGACATGTATCTTGATGTACATTTTCTAGAGAATAGTTTTCTTCCAAAATAACTTAGGAGTGTTTGGATTGGTTATATGAAGGGTAAACTTGTACTTTTGAATTCGCCAAAAATAATTTGCTCGAGAAAAGTAACCTTTAGCTAAGTAGTGAGACAATCTTAATCCTAAGGAAATCAAAAGCATTTATGGATTTGCCC
>CM040238.1:183090887-183199503 GCA_022545495.1 Chrysanthemum lavandulifolium
TGGATACCTAATGGGCGAAGGTTAATGAGTCTTGCCCTAAATTTGCTAAGTCAATGCCCACTAGAAAATGGATGCCCACCGGTAGAACTATTCCTTAAGTAGTGAACATACTTTGAATAGGTCAAATATGGACACTAGCATCGCATCTATTTCTAATGATTTCATTGCTTCTACTGATGCGGGTGTTCCAATCATCACATTAACCAAATGGAACCCATTCTTGCATGGGATCCCAATTATCTAGTTATCCATTCTTTTCGTGTTCAACTGCAGATCGCTCAAATCGCTCGGTGATACCGGACTCAGTCGCTCCAAGCATATGACGGAGACCGGTCACGGCTCATGAACTTCGTGAGCAAATTCATTGAACCGTGAGATTCGAAAACAATCATTTTGGTGCTATTATGGGTTATGGTGATTACGTGGTTGGAGATAGTGTGATCTCCGTGGTATATTATGTTGAAGGTCTTGGACATAATCTATTTTCCGTCGGATAATTACGACTCGATTTAGAAGTGGCTTTAAAACATACTTGCTTTGTTAGAGAACTTGATGGTGTGGAACTTCTCGAGGAACTCGTGGTTCAAACCTATACACCATCTCTATCAAGATATGATGAAATCTTCACCCATCCGCTGTCGTCAAAGGCTTCCAAAACTAAGTTATGGCTATGGCACCGCTGCCTCAATCACTTGAACTTTGGTACCATAAACAATCTTTCCGTAAAAGACTTAGTAAGAGGATTACCCAGATTAAAGTATGAAAAGATCATCTTTGTTCACTTGCCAATTGGGAAAAAGCACAAAATATGCCCACAAACCAAAACCCACAAACTCAAGAATGGAAGTTCTTCATATGGATCCGTATGACCAATGAGAGTGCAAACAATTAATGGGAAGAAATACATTCTAGTAGTGGTTGATGACTACTCTCGATTTACTTGGGTAAAGTTTTTGAGGACAAAGGATGAAACTCCGTATGTCATCATCAAACTTATCAAACAATTTTGTTTCGACTCAACAATACCGTTAGAATTGTTCAATGCACAATGGCACGGAGTTTGTTAACAAAGACTTAATTTAGTTTTATGAAAGTGTTGGAATCACTATCAAAGAAGTGTTCCACTAACTCCTCAACAAAACGGTGTAGTTGAAAGACGAAATCGAACTCTTGTGGAAGCCGCAAGAACAATGCTAATTTATTCAAAGGTTCCAATGTTTCTATGGGTCAAGCCATTGCCACTGCCTACACCCAAAATCGCTCCCTTATTCACACCTCTCATGGAAAACTCCATATGAACTTGTCCATAAACGAAAACCGATCTATCCTACCTTTGTGTGTTTGGTGCTTTATGTTACCCAACTAATGACGGTCAAGATTTAGGTAAACTAAAAGCTAAAGCGGACATTGAGTATTTGTGGGTTATGCACCAAATGTAAAAGGATACCGAATCTACAACAAGAGAACCCAAATATCATTGAAACAATTCACGTTACGCTCGATGGGTCGACGGTCAAATGGCTCCGTGACAATCCAGCTCGGACCCGATTTCAACCTTTATCAAGTAGTCCTATCGCTTTACTCTTGTTTCTAACCCTCACCAAGAACTCCTTATGTACCTCCTTCAAGATGATTAGAAGAAATTATTTGATCCAATGTTTGATGAACACTATGAGCCAATTGCTAATGATATGTCGCCCATCAACAGAGGCTGCCTCTATCCCTCGCCAATGAAGTTAACCTTCGCCCCAATGTCATTAAGTCAAGAAGCGTCACGATCACTCGTCCTCATCAACAAATCATCAATCATCGAGTGTACACAATGGAAATGTTGCCGCTACATGATGATGAAAACCCTTTGCTCCTCCGTAAGATGAACCCTTTGAGAACATATTTGCTCTCGTATCATCATCGTAACCATCATCATCGAGATATAGACTCACTACTTTAGTTCCTCAACAACAACCACATGAACATCTTAGAAAATGGACACATGATCATCCATTGGACAACATCATTGGAAACCTCTCATCTAGTATCCAGACGGAAACAACTTGCAACCGATGCCTTATGGTGCTTCTTC
The DNA here is from genome assembly GCA_022545495.1 of Chrysanthemum lavandulifolium. NCBI lineage: Eukaryota > Viridiplantae > Streptophyta > Magnoliopsida > Asterales > Asteraceae > Chrysanthemum > Chrysanthemum lavandulifolium. The sequence goes on from CM040238.1 coordinate 183,092,971, forward strand.
AACTCCGTACTTTCTAAGGTCGAACCAAAAGATGTTAAACCGCCATGAATGAAGACAATGGTTCAATGCCATGCAAGAAGAAATTCATGAGTTTGATCGACTTGATGTATGGGAATTAGTACCGCTCCAGATTGGCTATGATCATTGCTCTAAAGTGGATCTTCAAAGTGAAGCTTGATGAGCATGGCGATGTATTAAAGAACAAGGCTAGATTGGTTGCAAAGGATACCGTCGGAGGAAGGTATTGACTTTGAAGAATCATTTGCCCCGTGGCACGATCGAGGTGATCGTAATCTTCCGGCTAATGTTGCAAGTAAGAATATGAGTGTCTATTAGATGGATGTAAAGACGGCTTTTCTTAATGGAGATCTTAAAGAAGTCGATACGCCGCCCAACCGGAAGGTTTTGTGAATCCAGCATCCTACTCATGTCTATCGCTTGAAGAAGGTTTTTACGGCTTGAAGCAAGCTCCAAGGGCATGGTATGATACGTCAAAGTTTCTTCTATCTACCGGATTCAAAGAAAGGAGCGCTTGATCCGACATTGTTCACCGTGAAGTCGTGCAAAATTTAATTCATGTTCAAATATATGTTGATGATATCCTCTTTCCTCGATCGACCCCAATGAATGTGATCGTTTTCAAATGAAATGGGTTCCAAATTTCAAATGTCAATGATGGGACAAATGTCATTTTTCTTGGGATTACAAATTTCACAAAGTCCTCGAGGCATTTTATAAATCAATCTAAATATGCAAATGAGATTTTAAAGAAATTTAGATTTGATTCTAGTGACCTGTTGACACTCCCATGATTGAGCGACTAAACCGGATGAGGACCACTCGTGGATCATGGTAGACCAAACGAAATATCATAGTATGATTAGATCCCCGATGTACCTCACACCAGAGACCTGATATTCTGCTCACTGTATGCATGTGTGTTAGATACCGTGCTAAGCTTCCACAAAAAGCACCTTGAAGCGCTTAAACGGGTCTTCTACCTCCAAGGAACCATCAACATGGGACTTTGCACCAAGGACACCGGTATGTCACTAACAAAGATATGCGTATGCGGATCATGCGGTGTCAAGATACTCATCAAGCACGCCCGAGGTGCTCAACTTTTGGGTGATAAGCTTGTGAGTTGGTCATCAAAGAAGCAAATGAGTACTTCTATTTCCTCTACAGAGGCTAAATACATAGCCATGTCATCCTGTTGTGCTCAAATCCTATGGATGAGATCTCAATTAATCGACTATGGCTTTGAATTCAACAAAATCTCTCAGATCGTGATAATAAAGTGCTATTGCTCTCTCATGCAACAACGCACAACACTCAAGAGCAAAGCATATCGACATTCGACATCATTTCATCGGGGAACAAGTGGAAAAGGTGTGGTGGAACTCTATTTTGTGAGGACCGAATACCAATTAGCGTACATCTTCACCAAAGCTCTTCCTAGAGAACGTTTTGAGTTTATCCTTCCACGCCTTGGTCTAAAGAGTCTACAACCGAAACACTCAAGCGTCTTCAAGAGGAAGACGAGGAGTAAAGGTCTTTATCCATCTATCTATTGTATATATTTATTCAAAAAGCAAAATACAAAACTTAAAAACCTAGAAAAGAAAATATAAAAATATATAATTCTCAAAATTCCATAAAAATTAGAAAATCTTGAAAAACTCCAAAAATATTGTTAGTTTTGTCATGTGTTTCCTTATTCGATATCATCTACGGACTTTGTGTTCACACTCAAAGAATGTCACGGGTCTTTAGATATTCTTCGAATGTACATAGTTTAAAAAAAAATAAGGCGGAGAAAAATGGTGGTTTATTGTCATTTCAGGCAGTAACTCGTTTTAAAAGTAAAGAACATAGCCTTGCTTTATCTTATTTCTCAAATCTCATGCTCTGATTCTTAAAACAAATGTTTTTCATCAACAAGACAAATGTTTATCCTTCCAAATATTTTTCCGTCTAATGATTCTTCTGAAAAATATTTGCCATCTAATGAAAACTAATTGCTTTGAAAAATTACTCGAACTCTATTTTTGAAAGTCATCTGGACTTAACGTTTGTCAAAATATCTATCTCTCAATCAACAACTTATGTCATTGATTGAGGGGGAGAATGATTTCAATTAAATCAAAAGGGTATTTGTCATTCAACTGTTTTCAAAAGATAATCATGCATGTTTAATCAATGGAGTTTAAAGTCTCAAAATCCGATCCTTATCGCTAAAATGTTTTCATAATCAAGTCACAATTCTCCTTAAAGCTTTCAAAATCAATTTAATCTCGAGATCACAAATCTCAAATGATTTGATAATTGTGATCGGAGGAGAATTTGTGATTTAAATTGGATTAAAACTAATAATTCGATACATGGTTTTATAAGGATGTACAAGCTCTCCTTCCCACATGTGCCAAACGATTTCAAATTTCCATGCACATGTTGAGGGGGAGCATCTATCTTAAACCACTAAGATTTGAAACGTGATCAATTTATGTCAATGTGCAGTCTTTTCCTAATATGTGCAAAACATCTTCAAATTTCCATGCACATATTGAGGGGAGCAACTATTTTGAAAACCACATTCTTCATATAACTACTCTTAGATGCAAGCCAATCCTCAAAGATGAAAATTATTTCCATTACAAAATGATGCGTGATGCACATGTTGAGGGGAGTCGGCTTCAAAAATTATCAAAAACAATTCGGTACAAAATGCTTTGATAATATATCACAAGTATCCGGATTGATTTTTCAAATGGTTTTCAATTGGTTCCAATGGCAGATGAACAATACCAAATAGACCGACCAAATTTAATTTATGTATGGTGATATAAGGTTGATAAGGTTAGGTATTTGTTCCCATGATCCGCCAGAATCGGAGGGATCTACCCAGGGACAATCCACTAGATAGTGTAGAAGTCTTTAGGTATGATGAAAAAGGAGAAAAGTGAGATATGGGAAGAGTGCGGATCGAGATAGAGCTAGAACCGGAATAAACCCAACAAGGTTCTAGTAATGAAGTCTCGTAAGCATCAAGGGGTTGAAGAATGAAAAGAAATGAATATGAAAAGGTGAAAAGAAATAGCCTCCAAAAATTCAACCGTAGGGCGTAAACCGGGTTCAATTCATATACTACCGGTGGTTACCAAGGTAACATCGGTATTGAAGACAAGACGTCATGGACCCAAAGGACGCACCGCACTTCAACTTTCCAAACCACTCAAGTTCCTCTTAAAAGAACTTGTTTCATTCTCACAGGAACCGACATAATCTATCGACTTTCTCTTATAGATAGTTGGTATTGAAGAAGGAGACCCTCTCCCTAGTCTCCGGCATAGGAACCAAATATGCACAATTGAGTCTAGAGCCACGAGATCACCAATAAATCTCATTAGGACACTTTCAATGAAGACTCTCTTTTTCACACAATGTGGAAAGAGAGATTATATGTTATGAGTCCTAAGCATTATCCTTGTGGTATTGCCAGAATATCTGAGTGATATGCATACATATTTGATTCGCTCCCAGACGGTCAAGTTTTCTCACACAAGCCGGCCACTTGTGAATGGCCAACCGTAAGAAACTTAAAACAGTCCGGAAACAAATGCAATGAAGATCTGGAGAGTATAGTGTTTCCCCGGGTCGTTATGTCCCAGCGAGCTATGCAATGAATCACCAAACAAATAGTGATCGAGAGATTTGAACGGAAAAGGGATTGATTGAACAATTATAACTAAAGAAAAAGCAAACAAATTACAGGGGCTTAAATGCAAATTAAAGAGAATTAAAAAGATAAAAAATATTAAATAAACGCTATCACTATTTTGAAAATTATGTTTTTCTTGATTTATAAAACAAAATAACTTAAATAAACTATTTTAATTAAAACGTAAACCTAAATTATCTAAAAATGTGACTTAAAATGAAAACGTATGTTAAGTATAAAAATTACGCGAAAGTGCAAGAAAAACGTAAAATTTGTAAAATAAAAGTCCTACGAGTGTAAAAACAATTTTCTTACTTACTATATGACAAAAGAAAATTTTAGGAAAAAGCCGGGTATTTTTTTGACTTTTAAATTATTTATTATGAATTAAAAACTAATTTAATCTAATTTAATTATAAAAAATACTAAACGACCTTGGAAAAATCTGGAAATTTTACTAAAAATACTTTGACCTATTCTGACTTTAAGAAAAATGAAAACGATGTGAAGTGCTTTTGGAAATCAGTACTTAAAAAGCTAATAAGGCTGATAAGCTAAAAACTGGATTTGTACTTAAATATTAAATAGTGCAAGATTAAAATTGAAAAGACCCTAGGGCAGTTGGATGAGAGTGTGTGTGGTGAGCCAAGAGGCTTGAGTTCGAACCTGGTGCCTTGGCACCTTTTTGCAAATATTTTTTTTTTCAAAATTTTCTTTTTGCAACTTATAAATAAGGTCAAGTTAAGCACTTTTTGTAAAGACTAAACTTTTGAAGAGATTGCAATAAGCGCTTTGATCATTGCTTACATCGCTTTGACAAGAAAGCAAAACAACTCAAACACCCATTTCGCTTTTTAAGCCCAAGCAAGCAACAAATAAGCAAAGGTATGAGAACTCAAGCAATGTACAACTACAATAAGTGAAGTTAAATGAAAGAGACTAAGGAAATAAGGGATAAGCATTTGGCAAAGATGTTTATACTAAAGGAGATCTTAGAGCTAAAATTGAGCAAATAAGCTAATAATAAGCTACAACTAAGCACTAAAAGGCACAAAAGGGAACTAACCTAACCTAATTATACTAATGACCAATAAAAATCCTAAATAAGCTAAAGGGATATGAAATAAGCTAAACTAAGGATGCTACTGATTCTTTATATGGGACAAAAAGATGTACCCAAGGGCTACTTTGAGGGCAAAATAAGTCGTTAAAAGCAACACAAAATTTAACAAATTTCACTTATCAATCCTCAACCTAGCCTAGATTAAGCATACCAAATTTTAGCTTATAATACCAAGTAATAAACAAATGAAAATCGAGAATGGAGCCCATTGGACCATTATGTCACTTGAACCGATTAACTAAAATGGGCAAATGATGATTTCTAGTGCTATTTAAGCTAAACTAAAGTATTCTAAGTACAAATAAACTAATGCTATGTTGATTTGGGTATGTGAGATGCAAGAAAAGGCAATTTGGAAAAGTTTTAGATGAAAATAAGCTACAAACAAGTTTTTGAACAAAGAAATAGGGTCATTGCTCGCAGATTTTTAAGACAGAAAAAAACAAATTTTACTAACCAAACTTCAAAATATTTGTTAAAACAGATTAAGGATAATAAAACTAACTTGAAAACATTGAAGGGCCTTTGACTTTAAGAGTCAAAGTGGTACAATACTTGTTTTTAGATGAGAAATAAGCTAGTGCCAAACACCCCTTTAAAAGGGTGTTTAGCCTTGAAAACTGATTTTTTCAAAGCAAACTCAAGGTATTTTTGTAAAAGACTTTATACTAAAAATAATGAACTATATAAAAAAAGCACTTTGAAACTTGGAATAAGCTAATACTCTAATAAGCACAGAATTGCAAGTAAGAAATTTTAGACAGAAAAGAAACTTTCATTAACTGAAAAAAGATTACAATACTGAGTAAAAAAAACTAAAAACTATTTTTAAATTTAAAACCTACTGCCTTTTGAAGGCTACAAGGACATCTATTTATACTAGTTAAGCTTGGGTCTCTTAAAGCTCTTGTTGTGCTTCTTTTCTGAGAGGAATGAGACTAGGAATCCTTTTGTGCTTTCTTGGCTTCAATCTCAGCCATCAATTCATCTTGGAGCCCAAGGTTGTGATCTAAGCCGTCCATATAAGACCTCCAATGGAAGTGTTGGGGATTGCCAAGGTGGCAAGAAGACCATGTGGGTTGTGGGGTTTCACTTAGCTTGGTAATCAGTGGGGGATAAGAATGATGGGGAGAGAGCGGTTTTGCAGGTAGTGGGTGTGAAGAGGAAAGCAGGAAAAAAAGAGGTTGAGTGTGTCGGTGAAGGTGTGTGTCTCGATTTGCTTGGGCGGGAAAACGAGGAAGAAGACAAAGGGGTGCGGGTTATTATTAGTTGACCGGTATTTAGGTTTGGGTTGACCGGGTATAAAGGTTATTGGACCAGTTTGATTGGGTATTTTGATTTGGACTTGATAATTAACTTGGACCAAGGATAAACTAAGGACCAAAAGTGCATATTCAAAATCCAGGGGACCAACGTAAATTCTCGCAAAGTGATCCAAGGGCTATACTTGTAAATCTAAAATAGTTGAAGGACCATTTTGCCATTTTCAAATTCCAATGACTAAACATGACCATTTTAAAATCCAAGGATCAAAACTGTAATTTCTCAAAACTTTGGAACTTTTCACCAAAGGATTAATTATGACAATTTATGATTACGTAGGACCTTTGGTGACTTTTCTTTAAAATAAGTGCTCGTGGACTATTTTTGACAACTTTGAAACTTGGGGACCTGAAACGCAATTATGCAAACTTAGCTCATTTTTCATCCGATTTTAAACATTTTGCATCCGAAACATATAAATGCAATTTTGAGATATTTTCAGATTTTGATGCATTTCGAGCATTTTAAACATTTTGCGCTCAGATTGACTCAAAATGATGAGTATTTACACACTCATCAATATTCACAATGAAGATGGAAAGCCTTCGGAGCCAACATCAAACAAGCTCACGGTGGGTGGCATGTGAGATCTATCCAATAGATCAACCATGTGACAACCGAATGTAAACAATGGGCGATTCAATCTTTGAATCAATCTCGGTTCAGTTATGGATTGATGGATACCTTTGAAAACCGGTCGTTGTGCTTAAAAATTCTTTTCTTTAGCACATCGACGTGTACTAATATTTTAAAATAAAGGTGCTTATGATTGATAATCGATTTTCATTAAAACCTTCGTTGTATTGCAAAACAATTTCTATTGAGCAATACACGATTGTTTCTTGTCAAATCTCTTTTCATCAATCGGTGAATATCAATTATTTGGTTCACTCACTCCGTGTTGTCTTCTTTGAGACGCTCGTTTGAGAACAACTAGAGCACCGCGAAACCCTCACAAGGAAATTCTTTGGAATTATACCGATCACAGTAAGATTTGTAATCGATCAACGGGAACCGCGGTCGTAGTACCTCAATTCAACGAAGTGATCAAAGACACTTTCGCACTTTATTGCTAATCGTTGTATGCGTACGCCTGACGTTTGTAGCCGATCGTAATGAAGCGGTCAATCCATAGCCGCATGCTCACACTACACATTCATCACTAAAGAAATCATGATAAGTGCTTCAACGACTCGATACTTTCACCCATGCTTCGCTATGTTACCGCAAATATCATGATCCAAGAAAGCTTCCGCTACTCGATGAGAATATATCATGATCCGTAATGTGAGCATGTCGGTCCAAATGTCACAACATCACATTATACCAACACCACAAAGGTAGAGTTAGAGATTTTTTTCGATGATCTCAATGTCGGCTCAAAACTCATCATTACATGGATCGCTTAAAGACCTCCACTTGAAATTATCCAAACATGCGAACATGAAGAATCAAAGACTACGTACATCGAGCAAAGATCTTAATCAAGAATCCTAGAACTATCTAATGTAATATCTGTTTGTATTCATTGTAATTGAGGTGACCTCCTTGGGGAGATTGTTAGAATTAGAAAATTCATCGTTAAAGAGTCGGTCACCTCAAGTATATGTATTCGATAAAAGCTCGTAGTCGTAGTCATGTCATGTTAGTAAGTAATATGTTAAGTAACACCGTGGAGGACGGACGGGTCTTAACCCATCAGATGCCCGATCCACAACCAGAGGTGGCTTTTTTGTAAGACACTATAAATACCCTTTACCTCCCAAGGTAGAGGTTGGAGCTTCAATACCATTTTCTTTGTTTCACATAGTTCCCAACTCTTCTCTTTCTCTCTAGAACTTTCTCTCACTAAACATACTTGAACGCCCCATTGTGATTATGGTTTAGTGTGTTTGTGAAATCCAATAACTACAAATAATAAGCTACTAATCACGCACTAAATCCTAACCAAAGCATAAAATCATGAACACTATATGTCTAACTATTGATTGCATCAAAATCTAAACCTAACTCTATCCTAAAGTCACCTAAATCTAAGCAAAAAGAAAAGATTAGGTTGATGTGGTGTCTGCTGCACTGCAGCCCTTAAACAAGCCAAATGGTGGACTTTGAGCTTAATTTAAACTAATTTATACTACTCCTAAAACCTCAAAAGTGGCAAAGTTCTAACTTTACTAACCTAAATTACTAAAAAGCCAGACCTAACACTTAAGGGAGCAGAGGAGGAGGGGGAAATGGCCTGTGAACAGCAGTAGTTCTCAAGTAACAACAATTGACAGATTGACATAAAAAAAACTACCAAAGATTTTTTTTTACCCAATCAAATCATAGCAAATTTAAACATTAAATGAACTCTTGTACAAAATTATTTCAACAAGTTTGAACCAAGAAGAGATAAGTCAAGTAACAGTAACTTTCAAAAAAAAAAAAAAAAAAAAAAAAAAAAAAAAAAACTAAAACTAAAATACCAATCGTAATTAATCGAAATTAAAGTTAAATTAAAGACATTACATTAAAAGTGCAGAAAAGAAAAGTTGGGACTAGAACTCAAAATTCTAGACAAGTTTTTACATTATTCCTAAATCCCTATTTATACTAAAAAGTGAATCTGTCTTCTTTTCTTCCTTTTCTGTTTGTGTTTCTTTTGTGTGAGGATACAAGCCAAAACACATCTTGTGCATCTCTTAATTGATCCCATCCATTGAGAGTGACTTTGGAGCCCTAAACCTTGGAATCTCAGCCATTGATTAAGTCTTTGTGCTCACCAGGATTGCTGACATGGAGGGGAAACATGTGAAGAGGGGAAACATGTGACATTATTCTTGGCTTCTTGTAGGAGTGAGTGGGTTGGGGATTTGGGATTGACTGGGTTTTAGGGTTCCTGGGAAGCTGGGAAAAAGGGTGAAGCAGAAGTTTGGAGGAAAAAAGGGAAACATGGTCGTTTTTATTATTTTTGGTGAAAAGGGGTTCACGGGGTTATGTTAAAAGGTTGGATTTTGTATTTTGTAATTAAAAATAAAATGTATATTTAGTTTTTGTTTTAAAATGTTTGTATTTTTTTTTCTTTATATAAAATTGGTTTTAATTAAAAATGGTTTTAAACAAAAAGTGTTTTTTAAGAAAAATAATTGTTTAAAAAAAATGTTTTTAATGAAAAATAATTGTTTTAAAAATAAAAAATGGTTTTGAATAAAAAATAATTGTTTTTAATAGAAAAAAGGGTAAATTGGTAATTCGGGTTCGGGTTAGGTTTTTAGTTGTTTTCCCCCTGCTCACTCTCAAAAACGCGTCCGGGTATTCAATTGATCAATGATCGTAGAAAATCACATCCCAAGACCGCTTCTCAAAGACTTTTCTTATTTTGGCTCGATTTTGCTCGTTTTCCTGTTTTCAATCCTTTTGTACCTGCAAGACATAAAACACACTCCGAGGATATTTTTGACATATTTTGATCATATTTGGGTGTTTTTAGTCGTTTTTGTGGTCTTAGGTAGGTAAAAACGATGAGTGAATAAACACTCATCAGGGGAGCTTTGTGTCAAACCATACATTGCAAAACTAGTTGCAATATAATCCTTATTTGGATTACACTTCATGGCATCCCATTGCAAAGGTGCAATCTTCAAGGGGGAGCATTTTCGTCACAAGGACGAAACCATTTGCAAACAAAGTTGCAATGCATTAGCTTAATACTTTTTATTTACTTGACTCCCTCACAAAGGGATGGACTCGTCAAAGGGGAGTTAAGACGAGAACCATTCCGCCACTTGCTCTCTTTACATTTTTCTCTTTACATGTTTTCTTAAAACAATGTGTTAGTTTCTTTTTCGACGCTCTTTTGTTTCGACAAAAAGGGGAGAAGAGAGTAAAACTCAATTGAACTTTTCATTTAATTTTAGTTTTTTCCTTAAAATAATTTTATGTTTTGTCATCAACAAAAGGGGAGATTGTTAATACAAATAAGCCGTAAAACGCTTATTTATATTTTACGATCTTCTAATGTTTTGTCGATAACAAATGTAAAATCATTTTAACGAAACAAATAAAATACGCAAATAGTTTGAGCCAATAGTTTTCTAACACACTTACGTTTTCACATAAAACACTAAAACAAGTATAAGTGATTTTATGATTTAGTAATACATATATACAACAACTAGTGTGTGAGAACCGTCATCGGATCAGGTTAGTCAACGATGACTTTTGACTCGACTTCCGTTACCATATTCCAACAAAAAAAAATAATAATAATAATAATAATACAAACTAATAAAATAACCTATAACCTAGACTAGTTTCCTAATACATATATATATCAAAAAAATGCGTCTCCTAAAAATCCTCCTAGCTTCATTCAAAAGAAAGAAAAACGTGTAGACCTTATCAAAATCCCCCAAAACACGGTTACATCTTAACAGACCAAATCAACGAGTTTATGAGCATTAAAAGTCCTTCCATTTATGTCAATACGCTCCTCCCTTGAACCTCAATATAATCCTGACCGAACCCTTTTCTCAGCCTCTCGACATAAACAAACTCATCAAAACGCTCAGTTCTAAATTGATTAAGGGACATTGGGTTTTATTCGTGGCGACAAAGTTGATTCGGTGGGACGTTTTGCTTGTTCTTGTTCCTGGATTTAACTCGTGATCTGTAAGGTATCACTATCTTCCGTTTACATGTTTTACTCCTATTTTCATCTAGATGCAAACCTGAATCGAAGTAACATCTGAACCTAATCTTTATCATGTAAACCAGATAGCTAGAACCTTTGTATTAATCGTCTCATAACCGACCATCGGACACGGTTCTCGTTTAATTATGGTCCCTCGTTTTAGAGACCTCGATCAGACCTAAAGTAGCAAACCATGTGTTGTTTTGTTGTACCTTATTTCCTCGTATTAGTAGCAAACCATGTGCCTTATTAGATCTAAACATCCCTCAGAATTGTTGTTATACATGTTGAACCTAAGTTTAATCTGATGTATGCATATCGAAGATAACCTGGTGTGTGTGCCCCATCTAGTTCTGTCATGTGAGTCTTAGAACAAGTAATAAACTAGTTTATAGATGTAGGTGTCACGTGAGTTTTGGAAACAAGTATAAAGACGGTTTATAGATCGTGTGTCAAATGGTGTCGAGTGTGATCTGGTGTCAAGTACGACCCGGTGTGTGTGTCAAATGGTGTCGAGTCTAATCTAATGTATGTCGTGTGTAAGCTGATGGATGTCGAGTGAGTTTGATCAATGTATAAAGTGGATTATAAACTGTGGGTCATACGTAAAATAGGAATACAAACTATGGGTCAAAGGGTGTAAATGTATTCGATGTGTGATTTGGTGTGCATGTTTTGTTGTGTAAGTCGACCCATGCAAATTCAAGTATGCATGCGTTGTGTATGTGTGAATGGGTGTTGAATGATCATGGTACTGGTCATGGTTATGCATGCATGAAATTGTGTTGATTGATCATATAAATGGACGTGTGAATGTGTGTGTAAATGGTCACTGTTATAGTTTCCTACATGACATCTATTATTGGTCGAATATGAAGTGCCTTGACTGAGTGCATGTGCGAGTGTGTCGACCCAAAGGATTTGGAAATTAGTGTCGAGTTTGCTTAATCATGCCTATCTAATTAAAAGAACTAAATAAAAGATATAAGTGTATAGGTAGCCGTGAGTCGGGTAAGTTATAGCATGCTAAATATTGTTTTATACACGGAAAGATTTGGATTAAAAATACAAGATTATTTTTGGCTTCGCTTGTTTTAAATTCATGGTCGTCTTACCTTGTGTCCTTTTAATCATCGGTCCCGAGTTTTCCATCATTCCCATTCCGATTAAATCGTTATTCCTAACCGATCAATCACCCTTCGAGATATACCTAAACCCATGTTTCTATTTCATGTGATTAAACCTTAAACATATTAATGCAATGTATCTCTAAATAATAATAAATCTTAACAAATAATAATTGCGTCAATGGTGGTATTTAATTGTAAATAAATTCCTAAATAATATATGATTATGAATTCGTGTAGATGCATTGAAGAAGGAGTAGCTTGCGATATTTGTGATTTAGTTGCTTGCTTATCATCATTATATCTCTTCAGTAATAAGGTGAGTACTCGTGGCCCCATTTTCCGATATTTTCTTGGGGGAAAATAATACTCAACTACTATTTCAGTTACTTTATTTATTTCGCTGTGCTAAAGTCATATTTATTTCTTTTGGACATGCATGTGTATTTAATTGTGTGTTTGAGTAATGTGGTGTTTGGTTCATGACTATGGTTACTATGACCCCTACAGTCTTTGTGACTGTTTGGATACCTATGATTTCAGTCATCCTAGAGTTTGATTTCACTCATCCTACGCTTTAGCTCCAAATTTGGTTTGCGATAATAACCGATTGGATTCCTATTGTGCACGGGACCACGTGGTGGTCGGATTTCATTATGTGGATTACATTTCATTTACTACTTGCTCTGCGCTATTATTTATACACATGTCCTACTAACAATTTTTCATGCACAGTAAACTATTTTATACTTATATTTCCTTAAACCTGCGAGCTCACCAACTCTATGTTGACATTTTCGAGTATTTATTTTCAGGTGATATGAATAATACAGCTTAAGGAAGTTTGATTCTTGCATGGCTTAGCGAGAGACCTTAGGCATTAGCTTCATGGATTGCTATTATTTCTAGTTGAGACATTTCGGATTATGTTGCATTTGTTTGATGTAATTCCTACCCAATTTTGGGAGACTATTTGGCATATTATATGACTATGTGGTTATGGTTCGACTAACCATGATACAAGTCCCCTACTTGTGTCTCAAGTCGTCATGACATTTGGTATTGTTTTCACTTAGTGTATTCTCTATTTTACTTAACCATGTGTTATGACGATTCCAAACTGTTATGCCTCGCGTTTCGGCCTTGGCGGGGTGTGACATTTAGCAAATAATGTTAACACCAAAGTGAGATATGGATAATATAATATACTCATATACTCAGGAATCTAGCAAGTAGCATGTAATTTCATTTAATAAAACAAGAGTTATGATATACATGACTCTATGAAAATAAGAAAATAGACAGTACATGACTAGGAATTTCTATACCAACTAACGCTTAATGCTAGGACACCACTATAATCTTCTAGCTCAAGTTTTGTTTAGGTTTAATCTCGTCGAAACGTTCGAGGAGATGATAGAACATGAAACGTTGGTCTTCTCGTACTTCATGTATCAAACTTTCAACATGTTGACAATGATAGCAATCTTTGTCATGGCAAGGTAGTGGTGATGGAAGAAATGAAATGGCTTGATGCGAAGGATCAAGTGAGGCGGCTTAATGGAGCTTCAACGATGGAGGAATTGGTGGGCGCATTTGAGAATGGCTCGACCAAGAATGATGGTGGTGGTAGAAAGTGTCAACTTCCATATGGTCGGGTGGTTGACTTTGATGATTTCTCATAATCCAAATTGGATTATATGATGGAAACGGCGAAAAGGAAGCCGGAACAAGTGTTGACTCAATACCTTGATTTTGTGTCACTATTCCTCCTAATGAAGAGAGTGTTTTTGGCGGAAGTGGATGAGACGGCCTAGGAGGCAAGTCCTCTAAATTGTAGAGGTGTGGTGATGATAGTGGAGATGTAAAAGAGATAGCTCTAGGAACCAAAGGTGATGGTTTAGTGGATATGATATTGTTTGGCCTAGGAGGTATGGTGGTGTTTGGCATAGGTAGTTTTGTGGGTACTATCCTTTTAGGAATAGGTTTGATTGGTTGAGAAGGAATCCTAGCATTTGTTGGCTTGACCGGAGATGATTCGGTTGAAGAGATTTTGTGTATGACACGAGCCTTTTTCATGAGTGGTTCTTTGGTGGATAAGTTACTACTTGGGGTTTTCCTCATGATGGGATGATTTCAAGAGGTTTGTAAGGGTTTCTAAAGTGCTGAAGGTTAGGATGAAGGTGATGACTATGGAGGTCCTAACAAAGTGGTTTATAAACCAAGAGATTTGGCAAGTGCATTTAAGCCTTAAGCCACTAAGATTAATTGGAATGTGATGATTAACATGCACAAGAGTCAACTTCAGAGTTTGTACTGATCTATGAATCATTTAAGATGAGATGGAGTGTTTGAGTTAGGAAGATGATTTGAAATGATTGTTTTAACTAGGTTTGACATAGACTGTCATCCGGATCCCACGGTTCCCTCCTCAGAGGGATCCGTCTAGGCTAATCCTAGGGATCCGGCTCTCAGAAGCTATGAAAGAGTGGAAGGATTTGGAACTTTCATGAGTACCAGAGGATGAGTAAGGATGACACTAAAGATGAGAGTGTCACTTGAAGCTAAATGATCCTAGAGATCAGGTTGTGACTTAGGATTGTGTTTTGGAAAATATCCTAAAAGCTTTGAAATGGGAAGACTAGAGTTTGATCAACTTTGACCAATTTTGATGTAAGGATGATTATGACCATAATTGAGACATTTCCAACGTTTAGATATGAGGGATCATGTGAAACATGATGAGTGAGTTTTGAGAGCGGAAGAGTAATGGATTAAAACAAAAGGATAGATCTACAAACGTCTTTGAGTGTGATCTAGGTGAGTTATGTGTGAGTAGGAAGGATCTACCTATCTTGATAAGGACTTAATTTGCCTTAATACACTATGCTTAGCTTAGTGTGAGGTGTTCTAAGGATATGTTTGAAATATAATGTTTGCAATTGCATTTTCTGTTTTCCGGATCCCACGGTTCCCTAAATATAGGGATCCGTCTAGTACAACATTTGGGATCCGTCCATCTGCTAGGCAGAACCTTTACTAAAGGTATGCAATGATCTTGACAATGCATTATATTCCAAGATTAGTTAAAAATGGGTTCTAACACTAAGATATCAAATGTAAGATGTTTTATTTCATGAAGGAAATAGGATTACATTGATAAAGCAAGAGTAGAATAGAATTGATCTTATTTGAAATACTACTAAGTTCCTTGAGTGTTTTCGCTAGATGGATCATCAAATGGTTGATGAGCATTGGCAGATTCAGGAATGAAGAACGTCTTCATGTGGGAAATGTTTAGCGGTTCCATCATCTTGTTCACAAGTACGTACAACGGACTTTGAAATTGAGGATGAAAATGCACGACATTATGATAGAGGCGCGTCAAGAACATTCCATAAGGAATGAGTTTATTCTTGGAGCCTTGAAGGTTTACAATTCGCTTTGCAAAGAAGTAGGCGAGATTGTATGGTTGTTGTGTTAGCACAAAATACATTATGTGAGCACAACAGGCGGGAAGGATTTCTCGATTTCCCTTAAGACTCCAAACATTTTCACGTAGGATGAGTGCAAGGGGATTGTACTCTTCAAGAATATCCCGTGTGTGGATGATGTTTGGATTGGAGTGATGGGGTTTGCATAATATGCGAATTAAGTCTTGTGGGGAAGGAATATGAGAACAATACGGACTATTTTCTTCACGAAAATTGAAGAGAGAATCAAGAGACCAATCTTCAGTGAAGGCACATTGTCCTTAATTTGGAATTCGGAGGATTTAAGCAAATTTCCCAAGAGTCAAAACAAACTTTTGGTTTTTGATCCAAAACCAAAGAGATAGAGAACGATCCTCGTTACGAATGAGTTCGACTTGACGGAAGAATTCCAATACAAACCTTGGACATATTTTCTCATTTATTTCGGGAAGACATTCTAGTCCAATGGCTCGGAAGGAGGTATTGATACCTTCTTCAATTGTAAAGAGGTGTCTGTCAACACGTCCTTCATGGGAGTTTCTAGATTGTTGAACCGAGACATGATTGTCGGTGTGTTGGGTTCAAGAGACATGTTAGGAGTGTAGGCGCTAGAGGCGAAGAGTCAAACTCATATACATGCGACATAGTGACACCTATAGGAAAAGATGAGTTAATAGAAAGTGATGTTTGTGATCAACCTATGATTATCTAACGTTTTATTAGATTTTTATTAACAATGGTTTTAACATTCTAACTTACTCAATGTTTTGACTTTCTAGTGGATTATTACTTTTAGAAAGATAGTGGTTTTAATCGCATGAGCTGTTTTCGATGGGATGGATCCCACGGTTCCTTTACAAAGGGATCCGGCTAGTATATCTTCCGGGATCCGTAGATCGTAATGTGAAACATATTTGATTAAAACATAGGTTTTACGGATTTTATACCACGAAATATGTTTTATCCTACATTTTCTTTTAGCATGCACATGACTTCTAATGTATCGAAGGAATATAAAACATATAAATCAAAAGGAATGACAAACACATTATGATAATAATAACCTAGATAAACTTGATTATTAATAATATTGCATTTCAATACTAAGGATGATACAAAGGATTGGGTATATAACCCCAATATAGATTAACAACACAAAGTAAATGTCTCCGTATGTGAACTTCATCATAGGGAACACAAGTGCGATGAGTGTTAAGGCGATGAGCACGAGTGCAATGTAAACCATGTTAACGACGGATCTTCTTGGTTTCAGTTGAGATGGAATGAGGAGGAAGATGAAGTTTTTGAATGAGAGGAAATTTTGAAATTGGAAGATTAGAAAAAGTGAGGGTTTGATAGAGTGGTTGACGGTGGGAGTATTTATGGGGAAGGAGGAATTTTGAGATTTGTGTTTTGTTTTATTATTAGAAGATATGATGATTAAGTGAGACAAAACACAAGTTTTATAAACCATGATTTTTAGACGGAGGAGTGACGCGTATAAGAGAAAAAGCTTCCTAATGAAGCTACATGTAAAACATGTGTAAACACGAAATCTATTTAGATAAATGCCTAACAAATAACACTTATTTATTAAACTAATATCATTTAGATGTAAGTGGAAAGTCATACCTCAAATGCACTTAGGAATGTCTTTAAAAATGACACAACAAATGTCACTTAGACTATTCTGGCTGCTTTGCGTTTAAGATACCTTCTTAAGGAATGTATTCTTGTTACCAAGCGATTCCTATAGCTTGGTGGGAATGAGCTTTGACTAATCAACATGACAAAGAAGATTAGTGCAATTAAATGAACCAAGTAAATAAAAAAAATGTTGTTTATTTAATCAACATCTAAACAAAAGGGTTTAAAAGACATGGTGTTTGTTTTTATGAAAAACCTTCTTTGTAGTTTTCAATTAACCATGGATCGTATCAAGTTTTTAAAGTACAATATACTTCAAGAAACTTGGTAACGAAGCTCTGATGCCAATTGTGGAAAACTAGAATGGGGGGTTAGATAGTTTTACCAATTAAAACTTCCTTTTAATCTATTTAGATCGACTTATGTCAATCTATTTGGATGTGTGTGTTGGATGTTGATAAACAAGCATATAATGGTAAGTAATGAAAAGATAAGAGTAAGGAGCACAAAACCACAACGCAGTATTTATAGTGGTTCGGCTACAAGGACACCTTCCTTGCCCTACTCCACTCCCAGTCACCTACTCGTGAGTTTGTAAACACTACACCAATCTCCTTATGGCGGAGAAGCCTTCACAACGTCGCCTACCCTTTTTCGGTGCTAGGCTAACCACGGGTTCTTTCACTCCAAGGTGAACCACACCTACACAACGTCGCCTACCCTTTATAAGTTACTAGGCTAAGTACCTAGTTCTTTCACTCCAAGGTGAACTACACCTTCACAACGTCGCCTACCCTTTATTAGGTACTAGGCTAAGCACCTAGTTCCATTGCAATGGAGGAACTACTATCACACTACGCCAACGACTAATCCCAAAGGAGATCTACTCCTTTACAACATCATCAAGGATATCAATATCCTTGGATCTAATACTAGTCTATCTTGTACATCGAAACACATCATATCGAATGTACATCTAAGGCACCTTTCACTAATGCCTTTGACTAGATCTACAAGACACCTTTCACTAGTGTCTTGTGTCTTGACTTCTAAGCACCTATCACAAGTGCTTATGATGTGGACGATAGATACCCTTCACTAATATCTTCGTCTTAACACTTGAGACATCTTTCACTAATGTCTTCAACACTTCTTAGGAAAAGAAAGAATCATCAACAAGAAGACTTGATGGCCTTGATGATGAGGAAGCATGGCAACTCATGGACTTGAGCTTGCTCGACTTCAAAGGTGGTGATCTTGCCTTTAAGAGGAACCTAGAAGATCACACAAAAACAAAACTACAAACATAGATCTCTTGGATCTAAGGTTAGTGAGATTTAACTCAGGGGGAAAGTGTGTTAGAAAGGGGTAAGAAATAATGAAGAAATGGCTCACTATTTATAGAGGAAAAACTCTACTGTTCCCCGGATCCCACGGATCACTTCCACAAGGGATCCGTCTAGCGTTAAGCTAGGGATCCGTGGGATGCTCCCTTTTACCCATGGGTATTTTGGTTATGGGTCATGGGTCATAGGTTGAACCATGGAACTTTAGCTAGATACAATGTATCTCTTGAGTGCAATGCACTTAGTCACTTGGGTATGGGTTGATCCATGGGTTATGGATATTATCCATGTATGATATAAGCATGATGTCATGCAATGGGTTATGGGTCAAGCTCCATGGGTTATGGGCTTTGGGTTGTACCCAACTACATTCAATGTATTTGCCCAATGGGTTGTGATACTTAAGTTTCTACCCATTTATATTACCCAATATACTACATACTAGTTATGTGTATATTCTACCCAAATATGTAAACACTAGTTGTTGTACATATGTAATCATAAAATCATAAAATCACTTATACTTGTTTTAGTGTTTTATGTGAAAACGTAAGTGTGTTAGAAAACTATTAGTTCAAACCATTTACGTATTTTACTTGTTTAGATAAAATGATTTTACGTTTGTTATCGACAAAACATTAGAAGATCGTAAATATAAATAAACATTTTTACGGCTTATTTATATTAACACCATGGACTAGACGAAATCTCTCAAGGCATCCTTGATGCTCGAGGAATTTTTCTCTATAAGACTCCTAACGATGCACACCAATTACTCGAAGATCGAGTACTTCTCAAACTCGATTGGTCTAAAGATTCCAAAACCAAACCTCTTCGAAAAACTGTTGCTTTTGTTGAAAACACCGATACCTCAAAACTTATGGAGAAAATGGAAGCCTTAACCTCAAAATTTGACTCGCAATACAAACACATCAAAGAAGAAATAAAGGAAATGCAAGACGGATGCAACAATTGTAGAGGAAATCACCCATCATCTGAGTATGACGATAAGCCTATGGGTGGACCTAGCGAAGGAGAAGAGAATTATGTCCAAAGAGGATATTGTGGAGGAGGATATCGTAGTAATTATTACGGTCGAAATTGAAATTGGCAAGACCGACGAAGGGATGACAACCGTGATTCTCAACCTCGAATCGACAATCCGCCACCACAAAACTACGACAAAAGATGGAAGAATCCGAATTTGAAAAACCATGTGAGAATTGTGGCGCTCAAAAATGCGCAAATGATTTTATCAAAATCAAATTTTCAATCTCAAAGCCAAAGTTGAGCGAGGACGAGAAAAATCATCAAGCATCTATCCAAGATCTTGAAAACAAATTTAGCGATTTTAGACCAACATTCCTCTCGACCATACGGTTCGTTACCAAGTAACACCCAATCCAACCCAAAACCATCAAATGATAAAACGTAAGTCCACCACAAACGAGAAATGAGCATATCAATGTTGTCTTCACAGGAAGTGGTCTCTCGTACGATCCACCAAAATCCTAATGAAAATGTTCCTATCACCCAAGATAGCGAGGATGAAGTTGAGGGAACCAACACAACTCAAACCACCAAAAAGAAAACCACCCCATCTGTCAAGGCGTACACACCGAAAATTCCATATCCTCAACGCCTTAAGAAAGAAAAAATGGAAGAGCGTTATAAAAATTTCATTGAAATAATCAAAGAGGTTAGACTCAATGTTCCTCTCGTTGATGTCTAAGCCGGAATGCCCAATTACGAGAAATTATAGAAAGAACTTCTTAATAACAAAAGCAAGCTAGAGGAAATATCAGCTACTTTCCTTAACGAAGAATGCTCAGCCATTATTCAAAATAAAATCCCACAAAAGCTCAGAGATCCTGGGAGCTTTCTTATTCCATGTACTTTCGGGAATAATATTCAATGCGATGCTTTAGCCGATCTTGGCGCAAGTATCAATTTGATGCCTTATTCGCTGTATTCCAAGTTATGCAATAACAGCCTTAAACCAACAAAAATGAGCATTCGATTAGAAAATCATTCTTATCAATATCCTATTGGTATTGCCGAGAATATACTTGTTCAAGTCGGTAAATTCATTTCTCCCGTGGACTTTGTAATCTTAGAAATGGAAGAAGATAGTAAATTCCCACTCATATTAGGAAGACCTTTCCTAAATACCGTTGACGCAATCATCAAAGTGAATGGAAAAGAACTCAACCTTGGAGTTGGAGAAGATCGAATCACTTTTCTAATCGATAAAGCGATGCGCTATCCACGTTCTAGTAATGACACTTGTTTCAACATCGATGTTGTCGATGAAGTCACTGACGAAGAATTGGATGCATTGCTTAACGAATCCGATCCATTCATGACTACTTCTGAAAAAATCAATGAAACAGACTTTGACAAAGAGTTTGATAATTTCATGAAAGTAGAATATGAAGGAGATAACACGGAGGAAGAAGAAATGGAGGAAGAAAACTTTGAAGAAATAACTTTCAGTGACGAGATGAGAATAAAATCCTCTATCGAAGAACCACCAACAGATCTTGTGATCAAACCTCTCCCTGACCATCTTGAATATGCTTACTTGGATGACAACTCACTTCTTCCAGTAGTCATATCTTCATTACTCGAGGCCAATGAGAAAGAAAGCTTAGTTTCTATCCTCAAAAAGCACAAAAAAGCTTTTGCTTGGAAAACATCTGACATCCCAGGAATTAGTCCCAATTTACGCAAAAACACATTGTTGAGCGTCAGCGTCTACTCAATCCCAACATGAAAGAAGTTGTCAAAAGGAAATCATAAAACTTCGTGGCGGCATAATTTACCCAATCGAAGATAGTCCTTGGGTGAGTCCGTTCCTTTGTGTTCCCAAGAAAGGAGGATGGCGGTAATGACTAATGAGCGGAATGAACTAGTTCCAACTAGAGCATCCTTTGGTGGCGTTTGTATTGACTATCGGAAATTAAACAAAGCCACCGAAAAGATCACTTTCACTCCCGTTCATGGATCAAATGCTTGAAAGACTAGCAGGGAATAAATTCTTTTGTTTCCTCGATGGATTTTCCGGGTATTTCCAAATTTCAATCGATACTAATGACCAAGAAAAGACCACTTTCACCTGTCCTTTTGGAACCTACGCATATTGGCGTATGCCTTTTGGTCTTTGTAATGCACCTGCGACTTTTCAACGGTGTATGATAGCCATATTCCAAGACATGCTCGAAACCTCCATGGAAGTTTTATGGATGACTTTTCGGTCTTGGAAACTCATTTGAAGCTTGTCTTTCCAATCTTGATAAAATGCTCGAAAGATTGAGCGCACATCTTGTCCTTAAGCGGAAATGTCACTTCATGGTGACCGAAGGAATGTGCTTGGCCACAAGATCTCCGGTCAGGGCATGGAAGTAGATAAAGCAAAATCGACATCATCACGAAACTACCACCACCAACTAACGTTAAAGCCGTTAGAAGTTTTTAGGACATGCGGTTTCTACCGTCGCTTTATTAAAGATTTTCAAAATATCCGTCCGATGACAAAACTTCTTGAGAAAGATTCTATCTTTGACTTCAATCTTGATTGCATAAAAGCTTTCGAAGCGTTGAAATCTCAACCGACTAGTGCTCGATCATGGTTTCACCTAATTGGTCACTACCCTTGAGCTTATGTGCGATGCCGTGATTTTCTTTGTTGGCCGTCTTAGGCCAGCGAGAGCGAAGCACTTTTGGCCCATATTTTTGCAAGCAAGACCTTTGAATAGTGCTTTGCAAAATTATATTGTCACAGAGAAGGAATTACTGGCCGTTGTTTTCGCATTCGACAAATTCCGATCCTACCTTGTGCTCTCAAAAACAGTCATGTTCACCGATTACTCGGCACTCAAATATCTGTTCACCAAGCAAGATGCTAAACCGCGTCTTATCCGATGGATCCTGCTACTCCAAGAACTTGACATCGAAGTCAAAGATAAGAAAGGAGCAGAGAATCTAGTCGATGATCATTTATCACGTCTTGAAAATCCAGATCTTGAGGAGTTAAAGGAAGAAGAAATCAATGATTACTTCCCCGATGAAACTCTCATGATCGTCGATGGAAATGACGATCCTTGGTTTGCTGACTTTGCAAACTATCTCGTCGGAGGAATTCTAGGAAAAGGTTTAACCCACGCTCAAAGGAGCAAATTCTTTTCAGAACTTAAATACTACTTTTGGGAAGAACCATATCTTTTCAAAATGTGTCCTGACGGAATGATCCGAAGATTTGTTTCTTGTTCCGAAACCCGCAAGATTCTTGACGAATGTCATCATGGCCCAACTGGGGGACATTATGGTCCTTCCACCATAACTAAAAAAGCTTTTGATGCTGGATTCTATTGGCCAACAATATTCAAGGAAGAACATACACTTGTTCAGAACTGTGATGCTTGCCAGAGAACCACCAATCTTTCACACAGAGACAAAATTCCATTGACAAGCATCCAAGTGTGTGAAATATTCGATATTTGGGGAATTGATTTCATGGGACCATTTCCTAAACCCCACAAATACGAATACATTCTCGTTGCTATAGATTACGTGTCCAAATGGGCAGAAGCTGAAGCTTTACCAACAAATGATGCTCGCATCGTCGTTAATTTTCTCAAAAAGCTTTTAGCTCGTTATGGAATCCCCAAAGCCTTGATAAGCGATCGAGGAACCCATTTACGTAACCAACAAATGGAAAACCATGAAAGATATGGAGTTCATCATCGATTCGCGACAACTTATCACCCACAAACCGGTGGCCAAGTTGAAAACACCAGCAGAGCTCTCAAAAGAATACTCGAGAAAGCGGTGAAGGAAAATCCTTGGTGTGGTGGAAAAACTTGACGATGCTCGCGTGGGTGTTTCGTCTGACTTACAAAACTCCTATTGGCACAACTCCTTACGAGACTCATGTATGGAAAAACTTGTCATTTGTCGTTCAAGTTGAACATCGTGCTTCTTGGCTCTCGAAGCGTACCACCGATCTCAAAATAGTTGGAGAGAAGAGATTCTTGCAATTGTACGAACTCGAAGAATTAAGACTCGAGCTTCGAAAATTCTAAATTGTATAAGGCGAGAACAAAAGCTTATCACGACAAAAAGCTAAGAGTTCGAAAAGAATTCAAAGTTGGAGATAAAGTTACGCTCTTCAACATGAAATTCAAATTCAAAGCTCTAAATTACAACCAAGATGGTTTGGACCATATATCGTTAAACATGGATATCCATCCGGCTATGTCGAACTTTATGACAAACAGGGTGGAAGTTTCATTGTTAATGGGCACCGAATCAAGTTATACTATGATAAGGAGCAAATCAATGAAATATCAGTTGAGACAGTTTCCCCTGAAAATGAATTTGAAACCATCACCTTCGTAGCACCTTTTCCAGGAAGGATCCCATGAATTGTTCCGTGGAAACCATCTACTGAGTTCATCTGGAACGATATTGGTGCTACTGGCGAAGAATGTAAATTCGGGAAGATTCGAGTCAGGCTGAGGACTCGGTAATAAAACAATCGCTTCTCGGGAGGCAACCCGTGTGTTTCGATTTGATTTTATGTGGTTCGCCCCAAAGTTTGAACCTTTGGTTGAACTTAAGTGTGGGGTGCCAACTTAATAAAACTCTTTTGTTTGTATATAAGATTTTGTGCGGTAATGATTACTCCGATGGGCGCTAGGAATGAAGAAAAATTAGTGACAAACTCATTGAAATAATTGGTTTCATCTCTATTATCCTATTTCTATACTTTGAAGTACGTTTTCACATTGGGGACAATGTTTAACTTAAGTGTGGGTGGGTGAATAGGAAAAATTAGAGTTTTTAAGCTTAAAAATTAAAATTTTGTTTGCCCTTTTGATCTAGTTATTTTTCACGCTTTTAGGATAATATATTAGAATAACTGGATCAAACCACTGGTAAAGCGATAATATTTGAAACTTTGAGATGTGTTCGATTAATATTGCAATCCATTACGGAATCGATAAACATTTGCTAGCACAATTATAGCCCTACCACTAAAATTGTGAGGATTTGAGCATGTTCTATATAAAGCATACATCTTTTATGCTTGAATCTTTTGCTATTAGTGTCTTGGGTGATTTTATTTATTCTAAAACTTGTACTTGTAAATCATTACCAGACAGCAGTGAGATCGCATTCGTGCGATATAAGTAAATTCGTGTGATAAAGAGACACCTTAGGATTTAACTTCCATTTTTCATACCACGCTACATTAGCTAACCACACCGGTTAGTTAACCACCTACATGGACCCATTTGTAGTGCTCATCTTTAGCGCTAGATACCCCTAGTTACACCCTCTGAGCCATCCTTTTCGTTTTGTTTCATCCATAAAAATACAAAAGATTTTACACTTTAAACCTTATCCTAGCCCTTGTCAATGTCTAAGCGGTTGGTTGCTAGTCACAGAAAGTGAAGTTTGTTCAGATGATTATGAGTTACCGCACCTTGTTAGTTGAGTGAGCCATTTCAAGGATGAGTTTAGGTTTAAAAAAAATGTTGAAAGTATGAATGTATTAGCCAATGTGCTATGTTCAAAGAAAAGTTGTCATGGCGAAGCAAAGAGAAGAGTTGTGGAAATCCGAAGAAAAGAAAATGAAGCTATAATCATTTATTGGTTCGCGAATTGTTTGGTAGCTAGCGACACAGGTATTAGACTTGATTTTATTTTTATTTTAACAACAATTTCATAAATATTCCCATGCCTTATCCATGCCCTTAACCTTAAGCCATAACATTATAACACTGAATAAAGTCCTCTTTAGATGTTTTACTTGGTGCTCACGCCACGTCGGTGGAATTTGGTTTCTTGTACAAGCTTATGGTAATAATATAATCATGGTGAGCAATGAGTGTAATTTATCTTGTTACTCCACTAAAAATGAGTGATTGAGTGAATTATATTTCGTTCCTTTTTAGTGAGGTGTTTTGAAATGTTAATCATGCAAGAAAATCATTGGATATTGTCAAACATCTTGAAAGTTTCGTTCTTAAAGTATAATTGATGAATCTTTTCTCGTACTTGTACTTGGTAGATTTGCATCACATTTTTAAGTAATCATGATCTTGTACCGGTGGATATTTTTCCTAGATTTGCTTAAGGGCAAGCAAAGTTTAAGTGTGGGAGAATTTGATAACGCCGGATTGTACATGTTTTTAGTAGCGTTATATGTGCTTTTGTATATGTTATTTGGTTATATTTGTATTATTTCAGTGCTTTATCGCATCAAAAGACGTTTGTCTAGTGTTTATAACCAAGTATAGGGAAACGGAAGGAAAAGTAAAGGAATGTTTAACAATTGGAAGATTCCCGTTTCAGTATAGCATGTCAAGCACAAATCAATGTTTCTAGTACCATAGAAGACCTAGATGATTGAAGAACCAAGTTATACAAGTCAAAACGGAGTAAAGATCAATTTTCCGTAACTCAGGAAGACCAACCAGATCGGTTGCAACTGGATCGGTTGGAAGATGACCAAAAAGTGCCAAAGACACCAACCCAATCGTTCGGTTTCCGCCCGCAATCGATACAGTTGGAGCCCTTGTAGAAGACCAACATGATCGGTTGGTCATATGACCGATCCGGTTGGAGAGCCTGTTTCTGCCAAATCTTCATCACTAAGTTCCTCCTTTGCATCTAAACGATTCTAGGTCCTTCCCTTGGTATATTCTAGTCCCTTCCTAACTCCTTGGAGGCCAAGTTCAGCAATTAATACCCTAGGACTTGGAACTAGTATAAATAGAGACCTCTTGTGAGCATATGAGACACACACTTCAATACAACTCTCTCTACTCATCAAACAAAGCTCTTAAGCTCTCAAATTCATCCTTAGAAGTCCAGGAAAGTTTGGATTTCCAGAAGTTCCACATTTGGAGGCCAAAACACCAAGGAGTCTACCCCAATACTTTGGGAATCATTACTTCACCATCTGTAATCTTATTCCAAGCATTGTAAGACTCTTAATCATGTTTTCTAATGTTCAAAGTTCTGATTTTATGTTTATGTTTGCTATGAGTGGCTAGTTTCTTAATACACATGCTTAAATGATGTTGATTATCATATGATTAGTTAGTGATCGTGTTAACATGTTTTAATTCAATTTCAAGTTGATTCTAAGATCCAATTGTGCTAAATTTTCATAGTGACATTTGTTAATCAAGTTTGACTAGTTGATAGTAATTGTAAAGGTCGAAAGAACTTATTGTTATTCAACTAGTTATAATCATTTTGTCTATGGATGATTGTTTTTACCCATTATTCTTGATTAAACAAAGGAACTAAGGTGTGGTTGTAATAAAAACGCTTTTTGATTATCAAGTTGGATTGATTGGAAACATCTAAAAGTTCGTAAGATTAGTTGTTGACAATCAATTGTAGCCTTTTGTCTATAATCAGTTACCTTATGTATTGACCATTTTTTAAGCAATTTGATAAAGCAAGTGGATGTTTTTGTGTTTAGGTTTATGAAAGTAAACTTATGTAACTTGAATTGATCTTGAATTGATTGGTTAAACTTAATGCTTTTTTTTATGAACTAAAATCTTGACGAAGGTTTAACTTGTAAGAACAATAGATTAGTACACCAACTAATTATTATAACCAAAATGTTAAGAAGAGGTTGACACAATCATACTAATCAATGATAGGAAACTAGTTTAAGCAAGTGTAGCTTTTAATCATCTGAATTTCATTATATCTATTTGCGTTGTTATATGTTTTGGATAAACTTAGTTGATTCAAACTTGTTAATCAAATTCACTCAAATCCCTGCGAACGATCCCAACTTACCTTCATAATCTTGCTATAACGGACGAGTGCACTTGCTCGTATGTGTTATTGGTAAAATTGGTAATTCGTATTTTATAAATTTAAAACTTGTACACACGGACACATCAAGTTTTTGGCGCGTTCTTAGGGAATTGATTGTGTTTGACAAGTTTTGAATCCATCATCGATAGATTTATTCCAATTTTTTTTCGAAACTTCAACAGATCCGGTTGCCTCATAACCGATTTGGTTGCACCAAAATCAAACCAAATTGATCTAACCGATCGGTCGCTCCTCATGACCGATCCGGTTACCCTTTTACATCGAAAACTGTTTTCGTTGTTTGTCCGTGTGTTTAGATATTGTCTGGATTCCCTAGGACATTGTATGAACACTCGTGCAATGGGAATAGAACCAATTTCACCTCTTACCAACCCCGAACGTTTGATTCGAAGAAGGAGAAGAACACATTTCATACCTTTAGAAAATCGTGTACCTAGAACACCAAACCCACCATTTGATAACCTCATAGAAGCCAATGTCGTCTACAACCCATTCACCAATTTACCTTTTCCCATGGCGGACGATCAACCCATGTGGGGAACCAACCGAGCCGTAGCACCAACCCCAGGGAGTGCTATTGTTGCTGTCAACCTTGGTAACAACTTCACCATGAAGGGTCATCATCTTTCCATGATCAAAGACCGTCAATCTGATGGCCGTGCGCGGGCTGATCCGCATAAGCACATTTCCGAATTCATCAAAATTTGCGGCATGTTCCGTTATGGCGACACCGATGTCAATGCCATCAAACTCAAACTTTTTCCATCATCACACGCCGGAGATGCTAAAGTATGGTACAATAAATTAACCCCAGGAATTATCAACACATGGGAGGAGATGAGGCAAGCCTTTGTGAGCCGATTCTTTCCACCTGCCATGTTTGATCGATTAATGGGAGAAATTCGTGCTTTCACACAAAATCCCAATGAATCACTTGTCGAAGCTTGGCTTTGGATAAAAGATTTGCTTTGTAGTTGTCATGGACAT
The DNA here is from genome assembly GCA_022545495.1 of Chrysanthemum lavandulifolium. Lineage (NCBI taxonomy): Eukaryota > Viridiplantae > Streptophyta > Magnoliopsida > Asterales > Asteraceae > Chrysanthemum > Chrysanthemum lavandulifolium. The sequence continues at coordinate 183,121,267 of CM040238.1, forward strand.
GGATTATCCAAAGGAACCATTATCCAAATCTTTTACCATGGACTAGATGAAATCTCTCAAGGCATCCTTGATCTTTGGAGGAATTTTCTCTATAAGACTCTAACGATGCACACCAATTACTCGAAGATCGAGTACTTCTCAAACTCGATTGGTCTAAAGATTCCAAAACCAAACCTCTTGAAAAACCGTTGCTTTTGTTGAAAACACGATACCTCAAAACTCATGGAGAAAATGGAAGCCTTAACCTCAAAAATCGACTACAATACAAACACATCAAAGAAAAAATGAAGAAATGCGAGACGGATGCAACAATTGTGGAGAAATCACCCATCATCTGAGTGCGACGATAAGCCTATGGGTGGACTTAGCGAAGGAGAAGCGAATTATGTCCAAGGAGGATATCGTGGAGGAGGATATCGTAGTAATTATTACGGTCAAAATTCTGGAAATTGGCAAGACCGCCGACCAAGGGATGACAACCGTGATTCTCAACCTCGAACTGACAATCCGCCACCACAAAACTCTGGCAAAAAGATGGAAGAATCCGAATTCAAAAAAACCATGAGAGAATTCATGGCCCTCAAAAATCTGCAAATGATTTTATCAAAATCAATTTTTCAATCTCAAAGCCAAAGTTGAGCGAGGACGGAAAAATCATCAAGCATCTATCCAAGATCTTGAAAACAAATTTAGCGATTTTCGACCAACATTCCTCTCGACCATCCGGTTCGTTACAAGTAACACCCAATCCAACCCAAAACCATCAAATGATAAAGCGTAAGTCCACCACAAGCGAGAAATGAGCATATCAATGTTGTCTTCACGGGAAGTGGTCTCGTGACGATCCACCAAAATCCTAATGAAAATGTTCCTATCACCCAAGATAGCGAGGATGAAATTGAGGAACCAACACAACTCAAACCACCAAAAGAAAACCACCCCATATGTCAAGGCATACACAAAAATTCCATATCCTCAACACCTTAAGAAAGAAAAAATGGAAGGCGTTATAAAAGTTCATTGAAATACTCAAAGAGGTTAGAATCAACGTTCCTCTCATTGATGTCTTAGCGGAATGCCCAATTACGGAAATTCTTGAAAGAACTTCTTAATAACAAAAGCAAGCTAGAGCAAATATCAGCTAGTTTCTTAATGAAGAATGCTCAGTCATTGTTCAAAACAAAATCCCACCAAAGCTCGGAGATCCTGGGAGCTTTCTTATTCCATGTACTTTCGGGAATAATATTCAATGCGATGCTTTAGCCGATCTTTACGCAAGTATCAATTTGATGCCTTATTCGCTGTATTCCAAGTTATGCAATAACAGCCTTAAACCAACAAAAATGAGCATTCGATTAGAAAATCATTCTTATCAATATCCTATTGGTATTGCCGAGAATATGCTTATTCAAGTCGGTAAATTCATTTTTCCCGTGGACTTTGTAATCTTAGAAATGGAAGAAGATAGTAAATTCCCACTCATTTTGGAAGACCTTTCCTAAATACCGATGGAATCATCAAAGTGAAAGGAAAAGAACTCAACCTTGAGTTGGAGAAGATCGAATCACTTTTCTAATCGATAAAGCGATCGCTATCCACGTTCGGTGATGACACTTGTTTCAACATCGATGTTGTCGATGAAGTCAGCGACAAAGAATTGGATGCATTGCTTAACGAATTCGATCCATTCATGACTACTTCTGAAAAAATCAATGAAACAGACTTTGACAAAGAGTTTGATGATTTCATGAAAGTAGAATTTGAAGGAGATAACACGGAGGAAGAAGAAAGGAGGAAGAAAACTTTGAAGAAATAACTTTCAGTGACGAGATGAGAATAAAATCCTCTATCGAAGAGCCACCAACAGATCTCGTGATCAAACCTCTCCCTGACCATCTTGAATATGCTTACTCGGAGGACAACTCACTTCTTCCATTAGTCATATCTTCATTACTCGAGGCCAATGAGAAAGAAAGCTTAGTTTCTATCCTCAAAAACCACAAAAAGCTTTCGCTTGGAAAACATCGACATCCATGAATTAGTCCCAATTTACGCAAACACAAAATCAATTTGAAGATGAAGTCAAACACATTGTTGAGCGTCAACGTCGACTCAATCCCAACATGAAAGAAGTTGTCAAAAGGAAATCATAAAACTTCTCAATGCTGGCATAATTTACCCAATCGAAGATAGTCCTTAGGTGAGTCCGTTCCTTTGTGTTCCCGAAATGAGGATGGCGGTAATGACTAATGAGCGGAATGAACTAGTTCAACTAGAGCATCCTTTGGTGATGCGTTTGTATTGACTATCGGAAATTAAACAAAGCCACTAGAAAAGATCACTTTCCACTCCGTTCATGGATCAAATGCTTGAAAGACTAGCGGGAATAAATTCTTTTGTTTCCTCGATGGATTTTCGGTATTTCAAATTCAATCCATCCTAATGACCAAGAAAAGACCACTTTCACTTGTCCTTTTGGAACCTCGCATATCGACTTATGCCTTTTGGTCTTTGTAATGCACTGCGACTTTTCAACGATTGTATGATAGCCATATTCAAGACATGCTCGAAACCTCCATGGAAGTTTTTATGGATGACTTTTCGGTCTTGAAAACTCATTTGAAGCTTGTCTTTCCAATCTTGATAAAATACTCAAAAGATGCGGTTGCATCTTGTCCTTAAGCGGGAGAAATGTCACTTCATGGTGACCAGAAGGAATTGTGCTTGGCATAAGATCTCTAGTGCGAGCATGGAAGTAGATAAAGAAAAATCGACATTATCACGAAACTACCACCACCAACTAACGTTAAAGCCGTTAGAAGTTTTTAGGACATGCCGGTTTCTACCGCCGCTTTATTAAAGATTTTCAAAATATCCCGTCCGATGACAAAACTTCTAGAAAGATTCTATCTTTGACTTCAATCTTGATTGCATAAAAGCTTTGAAATGTTGAAATCTCAACTAATTAATGCTCGATCATGGTTTCACCTGGTTGGTCACTACCCTTGAGCTTATGTGCGATGCGGCAATTTCTTTGTTGGAGCCGTCTTAGGCCAGCGAGAAGGAAAGCACTTCGGCCCATATATTTTGCTAGCAAGACACTAAATAGTGCTCGACAAAATTATCTGATCATCGAGAATTAATGGTCGGCGTCGTTTCGCATTCAATAAATTTCGATCCTACCTTGTGCTTCAAAAACAGTCGTGTTCACTGATCACTCGGCACTCAAATATCTGTTCACCAAGCAAGATGCTAAACCGCGTCTTATTTGATGGATCCTGCTACTCCAAGAATTTGACATCAAAATCAAAGATAAGAAAGGAGCATTGAATCTAGCCGTTGATCATTTATCACGTCTTGAAAATCCAGATCTTGAGGAGTTAAAGGAAGAAGAAATCGATGATTACTTCCCCGATGAAACATTCATGACCGTCGATGGAAATGACGATCCTTGGTTTTCTGACTTTGCAAACTATCTCGCTGGAGGAATTCTAAGAAAAGGTTTAACCCACGCTCAAAGGAGCAAATTCTTTTCGGAACCTAAATACTACTTTTGGGAAGAACCATATCTTTTCAAAATGTGTCCTGACGGAATGATCCGAAGAAGTGTTTTTGGTTCCAAAACCCGCAAGATTCTTGACGAATGTCATCACATTGCTTGGTTCCAAAACTCGCAAGATTATTCAACATGAAATTCAAATTCAAAGCTCTAAATTACAACCAAGAAGGTTTGGACCATATATCGTTAAACATGGATATCCATCCGGCTATATAGAACTTTATGACAAAGCGGTGGAAGTTTCATTGTTAATGGGCACCGAATCAAGTTATACTATGATAAGGAGAAATGGATGAAATATCGGTTGAGACAGTTTCCCACGAAAATGAATTTGAAACCATCACCTTCGTAGCACCTTTTCCAGGAAGGATCCCATGAATTGTTCCGTGGAAACCATCTACTGAGTTCATCTGGAACGATATTGGTGCTACTGGCGAAGAATTCATGTATATCCCGGAACTTTTCAAAATGTTCAAGGCTGCATCTGTGGCTAAGTAAATTCGGGAAGATTCGAGTCAGGCTGAGGACTCGGTAATAAAACAAGCGCTTCTCGGGAGGCAACCGTGTGTTTCGATTTGATTTTATGTAGTTCGCCCAAATTTTGAACCTTTGGTTGAACTTAAGTGTGGGGTGCCTGACTTAATAAAACTCTTTTGTTTGTATATAAGATTTTGTGCGGTAATGATTACTCGATGGGCGCTAGGAATGAAGAAAAATTAAGTGACAAACTCATTGAAATAACGGTTTCATCTCTATTATCCCTATTTCTATACTTTGAAGTATGTTTTTCACATTAGGACAATGTTTAACTTAAGTGTGGGTGGGTGAATAGGAAAATTAGAGTTTTAAGCTTAAAATTAAAATTTTGTTTGCCCTTTTGATCTAGTTATTTTTCACGCTTTTAGGATAATATATTAGAATAACTGGATCAAACCACTGGTAAAACTGATAATATTTGAAACTTTGAGATGTGTTCCGATTAATAATGACTGAGCAATGAGTGTAATTTATCTTGTTACTCCACTAAAAATGAGTGATTGAGTGAATTATATTTTGTTCCTTTTTCGTGAGGTGTTTTGAAATGTTAATCCTGCAAGAAAATCATTGGATATTGTCAAACATCTTGAAAGTTTCGTTCTTAAAAAGTATAATTGATGAATCTTCTCTCGTACTTGTACTTGGTAGATTTGCATCACATTTTTCGTAATCATGATCTTGTACCAGTAGATGTTTTTCCTAGATTTGCTTGATGGAAGCAAAGTTTAAGTGTGGGAGAATTTGATAACGCTCAGATTTTACATGTTTTTAGTAGCGTTATATGTGCTTTTGTATATGTTATTTGGTTATATTTGTATGATTTTAGTGCTTTATCGCATCAAAAGATATTTGTCTAGTGTTTATAACCAAGTGCAGGGAAACGGAAGGAAAAGTAAAGGAATGTTTAAGAATTGGAAGATTCCCGTTTCAGTATAGCATGTCAAGCACAAATCAGTGTTTCTAGTACCATAGAAGACCTAGATGATTGAAGAACCAAGTTCTACAAGTCAAAACGGAGTAAAGATCAATTTTCCGTAACTCAGGAAGACCAACCAGATCGGTTGCAACAGCAACAGGATCGGTTGGAAGATGACAAAAAGTGCCAAAGACACCAACCCAACTGTTCGGTTGCCGCCCGCAACCGATCGGTTGAGACCTATAGAAGACCAACGGATCGGTTGGTCATATGACCGATCGGTTGGAGAGCTGTTACGCCAAATCTTCATCACTAAGTTTCCCTTTGCATCCAAGCGATTCTAGGTCCTTCCCTTGGTGTATTCTAGTCCTTCCTAACTCCTTGGAGGCCAAGTTCAACAATTAATACCCTAGGCCTTGGAAGTAGTATAAATAGAGACCTCTTGTGAGCATATGAGACACACACTTCAATACAACTCTCTCTACTCATCAAACAAAGCTCTTAATCTCTCAAATTCGTCTTTAGAAGTCCATGAAAGTTTGGAGTTTCAGAAGTTCCACATTTGGAGGCCAAAATACCAAGGAGTCTACCCCAATACTTTGGGAATCATTACTTCACCATTTGTAATCTTATTCCAAGCATTGTAAGACTCTTAATCATGTTTTCTAATGTTCAAAGTTCTGAGTTTATGTTTATGTTTGCCATGAGTGGCTAGTTTCTTAATACACTTGCTTAAATGATGTTGATTATCATATGATTAGTTAGTGATTGTGTTAACATGTTTTAATTCAATTTCAAGTTGATTCTAAGATCCAATTGTGCTAAAGTTTCATAGTGACATTTGTTAATCATGTTTGACTAGTTGATAGTAATTGTAGAGGTCGAAAGAACTTATTGTTATTCAACTAGTTATAATCATTTTGTCTATGGATGATTGTTTTTACCCATTATTCTTGATTAAACAACGGAACTAAGGTGTGTTTGTAATAAAAACGCTTTTTGATTATCAAGTTGGATTGATTAGAAACATCTAAAAGGTCGTAAGATTAGTTGTTGACAATCAATTGTAGCCTTTTGTCTATAATCGGTTACCTTCTGTATTGACCATTTCTTAAGCAATTTGATAAAGTAAGTGGATGTTTTTGTGTTTAAGTTTATGAAAGTAAACTTATGAAAATTGAATTGATCTTGAATTGATTGGTTAAACTTAATGCTTGTTTTTATGAACTAAAATCTTGACGAAGGTTTAACTTGTAAGAACAATAGATTATTACACCAACTAATTTATATAACCAACATGTTAAGAAGAGGTTAACACAATCATACTAATCAATGATAGGAAACTAGTTTAAGCAAGTGTAGTTTTTAATCATCTGAATTTCATTATATCTATTTGTGTTGTTATATGTTTTGGATAATCTTAGTTGACTCAAACTTGTTAATCAGATTCACTCAAATCCCTGTGAACGATCCCGACTTACCTTCATAATCTTGCTATAACGGACGAGTGCACTTGCTCGTATGTGTTATTAGTAAAATTGGTAATTAGTCTTTTATAAATTTAAAACTTGTACACACGGACACATCGAGTTACATCCGGAAAAACTTCTCCTAAAGATCTACTTATATCACGCACAAAATCAAATATGTTTCTTTCTGCTTTCAAAAGCAGAGAGTTAAATTCATGGACAGTTAAGGGAGTACCTTTTCCATGTCGAGTAATAAAAGTTATGCTTGCGATTGGCTCAAGTTCTATATCATCGGATAAAAATGAAGAAACCAAGTCCATGATCCTGTGTTTCGATTCAATAAAAGCATAAGCTAAAGGGTATATACCATTGTTGCTATCAATTCCACATTTGTCATTAGTTGGCCATTCAAGGACCATGAATTGGAAAAGCACCCACCCCAACAACGATCTCCCACACGCTTTAAATCCTTCGTCGGTGCACCTAAACAAACATACACTCTTGAATTCTACGGTTGGAAGAGCCTCATCCGGAGGTCGTTCCACATTCATCACGATTGTTGTATTAGGGTTTGTCTTCGCAACTTTTGAACATAATCTCTCAACATGGTAAATTGTAGCTTGAATTGACCCTTGATGGTCATTATTGCTAGGTTTTGGCCCTAAAACCTTGAGAGGACACTTGAAGCTCGTATTGGTTGGTAAGTTGATTATGCATGACTTAACAGAACCGATGGATTGGTTTGAATTTGTGCTATAATTTTTTATGAGATATAGCGAAGGTCAAAAGCTCGATCGCCTTGATTGCAAACAAGTTTGTTGCTCATTATATGTTACGGTGACTAGATACATGTCTCACCATTCATGCCGACAAACAATAGCCATGGGCAGAGTATTTTTGAAGGGTTCTTTTTACCAGAAAGAAATGCATTTATACCCCTTCTGTTTAATGGACTTCTAGATGGACCTATATCCATTCCAGGACCTTCACTTGGGCCTGAAAGTGGAACACAACCTTTACATATGACCCTTATTCTTGTTTTGTCATTCTTCAGAAAAAACAACTCCCTCCTAGTTTCTATTAAATGCTCTCTTACTAGGTTTTTAACTTTCCCTGCAGTAGCAAACTCCTTACCAGAATAGAAGAATGTGGTATAGACTCCATTTGTAAAGTTTGCCTGTTGGAAAGAAACATAGTCACTACAAAAGACATCATCAACCATCACAGGTAAATCATTTTCCAACTGCGTGTCATCACTTATATTATTGGTTGTTCCTGCTTCACCTAACTCATTACTTTGACCTACTTGGACTATAGCAAATTGTGCATCATTCTCCTGACAAGTGTTCTCTTCATTTGCTTGAATTGAATCATCAACTGCATTGCCTAAGTCACTAGTGTCACACACTTGTAACAGAGTAACATCAACAACAGGATCCTCTTCCATGTTATCCTGAGTCAATTGAAGCGAGTTGCATCCACATCGGGCTCCTCAAACTGTTATTGACATCAACTAGTGCTCTTCTGCTTTGTCTAAGTGCTTCTCCTTAGTCAATTGAAGCAGATTAACCTCAAAATTATCGGGCTCCTCAAACACATTATTGACATCAACTAGTGCTCTTCTACTTTGTCTAAGTGCTTCCCACAGAGTCACTCGGAGCAGTTAACCTCAAAATTATCGGGCTCCTTAATAGCATTGTCCTCATCAATAAGTACTAAAGCACGCTCACCGTTATGAATAGGTTGGCTAGCAAATGATGTTTCTATGGTGTAAAATACAGACTCAATGTTTGGCAAATTGCTAGATTCACCAATATCATTGACGTCCATAGGCACTTGTGTAAGTTGGATAGAAGGATCTAGGGCTGGTTCATTATCACGATCATCTAACACCAATCGACAAGATTGAATAGCCGCAGTAGCAACTTTTCTCCTATCTTCATCCATCTCCTAAAACACACTCTTAATTGATTGTGGGGACATTTCAGAAAGTTCTAATCTTGTCTTCCTTATTTCCACACAGACATCTATCAGCTTATGCTCTATGACAACATCTTTCAACAACTCAACATTAGCATCTTTACGCCAAGAAAACAAACCGTCGCCCAATGTACAACCAGGCTTAAGAAAGTAGTAATAACTGGTTTGTCCAATCTCATAACCGATTTGGGTCATGAGAGCATCCATTTCATCAAAGGATACCTCTTTTATTTCCACATGATCAACAATAAGGATTTAAAAGGTATACTTTTAAGGGGTCATTTAAGCCCTTAATCGATTACTTTTTGTATCCGTTACTGTTTAATTTCGTTCCTTTTCACTTTTTAGGTCTCTTGAAGGCAAATTGCTGGAATGACACCTATTCGGATGAAAAGGCGTGAATATATGAAGAAAATGGCCAAAGTCAAGAATCAAGGCACTCAAGCTGCTGGAATTGAATGTGACGACGTCACAGCCAAATGGCGACGCCGTCGCAACACACTTTGTGACGACTCAGTAGCCAAATTGCTATTTTGCACTTGACGGCATCAGGTTTTAAAGAGTATGGCGTCATGCCGTCATCAGATGGCCTAGATTTGGATCCCGACGGCGTCAGAAGATAAAGCCGGCGGCGTCACAACAATAATGTGACGCCGTCACAAAGTTGACGTGGCCAAGATGAAAACCTAATGGCGGTGATCTGACGGCGTCACAAATAAAGAGTGCGTTGTCGCATGTTGTAACTCTATATATAGAATTAGAATTTTTAGAATTTTAGAGAGGTAGTTTTGTGGAGTAAAATCTAAACCGAACTTTGGCTATCTTGGGCAGTATCTTAAGGTTACATACCCTATTTTACAACAAGATAAGTGATTCACTTCATTAATTCAATTATGTCTTCAATTTTTTGTGTGTATGCTTGTATGTTTTCCATGTCCGGCTAATTTACTTGTGTAATGCTTGTATGTTTTAATGCTTGAGTAATCTTTATGAACATTATTTTATAATCACCTAGAGTTATTGTAAGCTAAACATCCAAAGATAACCTTAGAGTTAGTTTATGAATCCTAGAGATTTCGTGAGGCAATAACCTTAAGGTAGTCTCGAAGAGTTAGGGAAACGTATACCCTACGACCTTAGAAGACACAACGTTAAGAATAAGGGCGTGACAATTCAACCATCAATAGGAGATAACTAGGGAGTAAGAGCATCTAGGCAAACACAATTTAAATCATCATAAGAGCACATAACAATAGACATAGACTACCCTCACCTTAGCTTAGTTAATTAGATAGATAAGTAGAGTAATCGGTGAAATACCACCCCCAAATCCAATACCACGAGATTCGTACCTTTCAATTTTCTAAAAATATAAAAAGAATAAAAATAATCTTCCTCAACCCCAACCTTAGCGTAGTAATTTCTCACTAGCATTCCTATTCCCTAGAGAATGATATCAATTCCCGAGGCTTACCTAATACTACACTACAACGATTAGGTTCACTACATTTGAAAAACTTGCTCGACAAAAGGAAGTTCCTTTGACCCCGAGCGCGTTGTGCAGCGTATTAAGTTTTAGTACGCTGCGGGAATAGAATAGCTAGTTAGAATTCCACCTCATTTAGGTTCCTTGCTTGATTCCTATCAAGTAAGCTTTATTCTCAATTTTTAGGTTCCTCATAGTCTATCCCCCTTCTTCGTGACCTTTGCTAGTAATCCTATCACTTTTCATCATGGAAGGTGATAATCAACCACCACTCATCAACCCACCCCCAAATGACCCGCCAAGAGGCCGTACTCTTCGTGAATAATCAAGACCAAGCCACCTAGGCTATAGAAACACCATTGAGCTTCCCGACCAAGCCCAAACTATGGCCTTTCGATCCGACACCATCCGGTTGGTGCAAAAAGGATGTGCATTCCATGGACTTCATTCCTAAGATCCTAATCAGCATCTTAAGGATTTCCTTAAAATCGTCGATTCCATCGACCTCGATGCTACTACTCAAGAGACCACGCGCTTGCGTCTCTTCCAATTCTCTATACGGAACCAAGCTAGTAATTGGCTTGAGCGACTTCCCGCCGACTCCATCTCAAGTTGGGATGATCTCACCTCTCGTTTCCTTACCCAGTTTTTCCCACCGGGGAGAACTACTAAGCTTAGGAATGAATTCTTGATGTTCCAACAACATCAAGGTGAATCTCTCTACGAAGCATGGACTCGATTCAAGGACTTACTCCATAGAGTCCCTCATCACGGCATTGATCTTTGGCTTCAAGTCCAACACTTTTATGATCATGTCAACTTCCCAACTAAGCGGTCCATTGACCAAGCGGCCGGTGGTAAACTTAGTGATCTCACCGCGGAAGAATCATGGGGTATAATAGAGGACCTTGCCCTCTATGACAACGAAAGTTGGAATGACCCCCGTGAGTTTCCCAAAACCGTAAAGGCAATCTCCTTGCCTCCCATTGACTCACAACCTTCCGATCGTAGGATGCTCGAGCTTGAAGATCAAGTCAAATTCCTAATGAGCTCCTACGAAAATCCTAAGTCTTCACGCCAAGTGAACAAATTTTCTTCCTTGTGTGAGCTATGTAGTGGTCTTCATGACACTCGCACTTGCACAAGACTCCCCGAACAAGCTTCCGTTGACTACGCATCCTCGTGTACCAATGGAACGGGAGGAAGATTCCCTACAACACCCGGACCTAGGACTTTCAATGATGCCCGAGAAGCATGGAAGGGCAAACCCGACTTCTATTGGGGACAAACCAAAGAATTCACATCTAATGATTTCTCATGGCCCTCATCTTACGGCCTTAGCCAACAAAACGTAGAAGGGATGTTGCAACACCTAGTTACATCCCAAGAAGTGCAAATAGCTAAGCTCTCGGACCGCTCTAACAAACAACAAGCCGAGATGGATAGGAAGATAGATAACCTTTTGAAAGCCATGACCAATAGTGATAGGAAGGTTAATGCTATCTCAACTCCCGAAGCTTCCGGTTTAGAGATTAAGGACCCAAGTAAGTTAGCTAAGCACGTTCAATTCATCAATACCATCACCTTAATGAAACCTAATAGGACAAATGACGAAGCGAACCATGAGACGGTACTTGAGGTTAGTGAAACTCCTAGGAATGAAACAACCGAGGAAGTAGATGAAGTAGGCAATGACTATTTCAATAAGTTTCCTACGGAAGAAGAACTCTCTCCACCCACACTTAGTCTGTGACCTCTGTCACATGTATGTTACGAGAAGCCCAAGAATCAAGTTTGGGAACCCTTGTAATCTTAACATACCATGTTGCATAGGACACCTTTTTTGTGGCAAATTCCTACATTGATCGCAAGTCCCCAATAAATATCATGACTAGCACCTACTATAATTGGGTAATGAAGAAGCCTATCCCAACTAGGCAAGATCCCGATAATCCTAGGGTTAGTTGCAATTTTCTTGGTAGAGTTAAGGGATTGCCCGTCTATGTAGGTAGTTTCACGTTTCCTACGGATTTCATAGTTGTGAATGATATTAGTACGGCCATAGATCCTAGCTTGTCCCACGTTATTCTAGGAAAGCCTTTCATAGAAAACATTGGGATGACTTATGATTCGTCGTTAGGAATAGTGAGATTCAAGGATGAGACCAATGATGTAGCTTACCAAATGCCCTCTAAGATTGAGAAATTTTCATCATTATCCAATGATGAAAAAGAACTTAAGCTATCGGTCTACTATAGGAATGACGAAGATAAGGAGAAGGGAGTTGATTATGTGATGAATAAGATTTTGGGGTTCTATAAGGATTGCTTGAAACTAGGACCGAATATAGAGCAGTTGGGGAAGATGATGACTTAGAAAGATGCATAATAGGGCATTACTATAACATGGAAAACCCCAATAGAGACCGTCATGAGGAAGAAGGTGGCGAGTAATGAAGTCACGTAGGGCACGACTTGAGTCTAGCTACAAGACTTACAAATAAAGAAAAGCGCTTAGTGGGAGGTAACCCATGCTTAATTGTTTGCTTGTTTGTGTGTCGTATATCTTTTATTGATAGTTTATTCTCATGTTTGAATTTGTAAAAATGCGTTCTTTTGTTTTTAACCTCGTCTTAATTACATATAAAAGTATTTTACAAAATGGATAAGTGTAGGGAGGATTACACACGTTTAAAAAAAAGAGAACGTGAACATGAGAATTACGATTATTAATAAGATATACATGTGTGTTTGTTAGAGTCAAATGCTTATATCGAGTCATAATGGATGTTTTGCGAAATTTTCCGATTCTAAAGATATAAATTTTTAGAATTTTTCTGAAAATCGAGACCGGTTTACATCGGGATAACTGGACGATCAAGATCGCGAACTTGACGTCGTGGAGGAGTAGAAACATCTTCTAACTTTTTCTCGTTTTTGTGCTACTTATAAATTTTTGAAATTTCTCGTGTCTTAATTTTTGAAAATCAGAAACATCCATTCCACAAGCATTATATCCTAGTTTACTAGAGTCATATATAGTGTTACCGCCAATTTCTGTGAAGGTTTCGTTTGTTTTCTTCAAGTGTGCGGGTTTTATTTATCAAGAAGAAGATACATAAGATTGGATGGAGCTTTTCACGCATACGTTCTTCTTGGGGAAGAATTTAACCATTACTTCACACGGATCCTACCGAGCTAATCGGGGAGTATTAGTTTCTTTCGTTTTAATTACCTTCCATTATCATAACTTTGATACTTTCGAGAACAATGAGGACAATGTTCGGTTTAAGTGTAGGGAGGAAAATAAAGCGGAACTTTGAAACTATGTTTATCCTTGACTATTTGCCTTGTCAATTTCAATTGTGTAAAAACCATGAGAAATATCGGTTAGGGTAATTTTGGCACCAAATTTAAAATTTTCATGACATGTAGGAGTAGGCCATTAGTCTTAATAAAGCGTCTCATGGATAGGAAGTTATATGACTAGCACAAACCCTTTACCACTTAAATTCTACCCAAATGTGAGGATCTCCTTAGATTTGTAGGAATTAAAGCATTCCACTTTAATGCTTGAGAGTGTACCGTAGTATAATAGATTCTAGAACTTGTTTTGTGATGCATTCGAGATCGCTAGTGAGACTACACTTGTGTAGTTAGGAATAACTAAATGATAAGAGGCATTAGGATAACCCTTGTTTGATACCCGTATTATAATTACTTCTTCCACATCGGTTGAGTAATTCCCCACACCCTCGTTGTATTCATCTTTAGTACACAATACCCTAGTTAACCCTCGAGCCTATCCTTTCGCGGTTCTCGTGATGTTTCGGTTTTCCGTAATATCAATGAAGAGCATTGTTTACAATCTACCCCCAAATGTACACCCAAATCGCCTTAGCCTACCTTGTATGCACTCACTTTTAGTGCATTATTGTTATCATACTAAACCATGTGTTCAATTATCTAGTTACTTCCATAAGTTGCTAAGTCGAGTCATATCCTTTGTACACATTTTTGGGACGATTGGGACTCATGGGAAAAGTTAAATTTTAAGGAGTGACGGGAAGGAACGTTAAATTCAAATTCCCTTTATTTACGTGATAATGTACTCCAAGTGTTTTGATCTTTTCAATTCGGGACAAATTAGTGTTAGAGTAATAAAAACTCAAGCGTAGGGATGTGCCTATAAATCCCTATTATTTTGATATTATCGTAGAGGATGGTAGAGTAAAAGTGTATGAAAATAAAATCGAAAAAATAGAAAAATGAGAAAAGAAAAAAAGTGTTGAAAAAAGTTTTAAAAAAATTAATAAAAATGAAAAAATGAAAAAAAAACATACGGGCTACCATCCTACATCTATCATTAAATTTATGTTTGTTTGTTTCAAGTTATCTAGAGTTTAGAGTGTCGAGTCTTGGCTTAGCAACGCCATTCTTCTCATGCTTGTAACATAAAGATTTTGACTTGCCACCACTAAATCGCCTATCCCACCAAACCCTTTGTTTCCTACAGTAAGCCTAACGTTACAACCCTTTAAAAGACCTCTTGGATAGTTTTCCTAGGTGCTTATGCCAAAGATGGAGGTTTGATCTAGTCTCAAGCCTATGGTAATCTATGTACTAGGACCGGTTAATGAGTGTTTATCTTCCATTTCCAACTTGATATATTTCATATACACCGAGAGATGAGAGTATCAAACACCACTTGTGAGGTGCTAGTATATAATTTCCGTGCTTGTTATGACTTTTACGGGGCTTATACGCGTTGTGAATTATTCTAAACTAATGCTTCATGACCCCAACTTATAAATTAATTGGCTAAAAGCACATTTGCTTGAGGACAAGCAAATACCAAGTGTAGGGATATTTGATAAGGATTTAAAAGATACACTTTTGAGGGTCATTTAAGCCCTTAATCGACCAATTTTATATCTGTTACTTCTTAATTTCGTTCCTTTTCACTTTTAGGTCTCTTGAAGGCAAATTCTTTGGAATGACACCTATTCGACGAAAAGGCGAATATATGAAGAAAGTGGCCAAATTCAAGAATCAAGGCACTTTCAGTGCTGGAATTGAAGGTGGCGTCACCTGACCTAAAATGGCGACGCCGTCATAACACACTTTGTGACGACTCGAGCCAAATTGCTATTTTGCACTTGACGGCATCGGGTTTTAAAATGTAGCGTCCACAACTTAGACGACCTAGATTTGGGTCCCGACGACGTCAGAAGATGAAGCCTACGGCGTCACAACCATAAGGTGACACCGTCACAAAGTTGACGTAGCCAAGACGAAAACCTAATGGCGGCGATCTGACGACGTCACAAATAAAGAGTGGCGATAAATGCATGTTGTAACTCTATATATAGAATTCGAATTTTCAGACTTTTAGAGAATTAGCTTTGTGGAGTAAAACCTAAACCGAACTTTGGCTGTCTTGGGCAGTATCTTAGGTTCCATACCCTATTTTACAACAAGATAAGTGATTTACTTCATTAATTCAATTATGTCTTCAATTGTTTGTGTGTATGCTTGCATGTTTTTCATGTCCGGCTAATTTACTTGTGTGTTTGCTTAGATCTATGAAACCTAGGTATTAAATATTGATTGGTTGTCTCTTATCTTAATTGTGATTGACCTAGTATTGCGATAGGTCATTCGTTGTGTTTTTAATGCTTGAGTAATCTTTGTGAACATTAGTTTATAATCACCTAGAGTTATTGTAGGCTAAACATCCAAAAATAACCTTAGAGTTAGTTTATGAATCCTAGAGATTTCGTGGCAATAACCTTAAGGTAGTCTCGAAGAGTTAGAGAAAACGCATACCTACGACCTTAGAAGACACAACGCGTTAAGAATTAGGACATGACAATTCAACCATCAATAAGAGCACACAACAATAGACATAGACTACCCTCACCTTGGCTTAGTTAATTAGATAAGTAGAGTTATCGATAGAAATACCACCCCCAAATCCAATACCCCGAGATTCGTACCTTTCAATTTTCTAAAAATATAAAAAGAATAAAAATAATCTTCCTCAACCCCAACCTTAGCGTAGTAATTTCTCACTAGCATTCCTATTCCCCTTAGAGAACGATATCAATTCCGAGGCTTACCCTAATACTACACTACAGCGATTAGGTTCACCGCCTGGGGTGTTGAAAACTTGCTCGACGAAAAAAAGTTCCTTTGACTCGAGCAGCGTTATGCGGCGTATCAATCAACAAGGAATTTCTTGCCTCCTTGATATATTCTACACGAAAAGTATTTGAATGTACCTTCATGATGGAACATCATGCTAAAGGATCTGGTTCACCATTTGTATAAAAATGTACAAAAACAATGTTAAGCTAAAGTTACCTAAAGGGAATAACTTAAACGATCGTACTAACATATGATTGTAATAGGCTATAACCAAAAAAACTTACAATATCTCTTGATTGCGACTTTTTCCTCAATTTCATGATCATCAAAGAAATGATATTCTCTTATTCGCTATAGAGTAAATCCAAGGTTGGTGTTTGTTATTTTCTTACTTAGATTATTTGATTTGATGATTGACATTGCATTAGGGTTTTCTGGGTAGGCTTCCAAAACAAGTTTGGGGATGAGCAATGAGTACACAGCTTTGTTATATTCTACATAATGGCGGAAAATTGGACAAGACATTTGCTATAGTAAAGCAAGTAAAATGACTTTTCTACCCTCAACAGTAACATGATAACGGGGTTTTACGGGTATAGCAGGCGTTGACATCGGCGTTATTGGTCGAGGACAAGTTTGGCATATAAAGCCCATGTTTGGACCTCCTGCTATGATAATGCCCAGGTTTGTCCCAACGCGAAGCGCATTGACAAGTTTAGGGACCAACCGTGTATTTTAGTCTTTATATTATAAAGAGTAAATTGCAAAAATCGTCCTTGTGGTTTTAACAAATTACACGTTTTATCCTTGTGGTTCATTAAGTGCAAAAATGGTACGCATTTTCTACTGCTTAAGTTGCAAACAAATAGTACTTGATGAAAATGACTTCAAAATTAGATTCTTTTTTAAAAAGTTATGAAAATTTATTAGTATTCACATAATGAATGATAATATTTAATTAAATTATTATTAAACAATAATAACTCATTATCTGAATACATAATAACAACATACACATGTATAATCCACACATAGGGCGGTATATATTCATTTAGAACCTATGTGGAATTAAGACCAAGTAATTTTGCATAAAAGAATATAAAAGAGACTCTTGAAGAGGTGATTTAGCACATTTAAAGTTTGATTGGCACATTCTAATATTTGCGGTAAAGTTATACATATATTGCGGGATGCTTATTATCTTATCGTTAGAGTGTCTGATCAAATTTTAAAATGTCAACACCTCTCATTGGAGAGCTGATTTGCTTCATTTGGGGCATCTCCAATTTGGGGGTCTGATCCATGTTTCCAAATGTAATTCTTCATTTTTTTCACTTTTTAAATTTCGGCACAATTTCACTTCTTGTTCCAAAATCATCAATTAGCTGAATGTTATGAAAATGAACAAGTAACGTGAAAAAACTAACCAATAACCATATAAAAACAAATGGTTTTGTCAGGTTAATTAAAAGAAATGTTTGCGTTCATTTAAGAGTAAATTATGTTCAAATATGATAATTTATCAGTTTATTTAATGTGTATTTAATGCATTTTTGTTAAAATAAAAAGTTTATATTTATTAATTACACACTAACGAGTGACCACTTCTAACTTATGCTTATCGCGTTAGCACCAAGACTCAAGCAAAACCCCAAAACAATTTTATGATACAATGCCCAAAATTTAGTAGCATTTTATTTTAGGTCTCATATCACATCCTTGAAGACAATCAATTTAGCATCAAAAGTCAAAGCTTAAGTCTTCACATATTAAATTCTTTGACCTCGTGGTCCAAATAACCTTATTATGTTTCTTCTAGAGGTATATAATGAATTCACTTCCGGAACCTAAAAGGTCCATGAAAGAGCTCATCTTCAATGAGATCAACTCTTCTCCTTCGATTGATTAGTACTAGACATAAGAAGACCTTGAATAATTGGGTGGAGTGGTTTGACAATCCTTATAACACTATCAATTTTATTGTAGTTATTTCTTCTCCTTCGATTTATATCATTATTTGTATTCAATGACGAATTAGAGATTAAATTTATATATTCAAAGAGCATTTAAATTTATATCATTATAATCTCTAAGCAGTAGGGTTGGATCGGTTGGTGGCCGCTATAATCGTGGTTCGATCTCATCCCTCAGGTCCTTTCTACCTGAGTAGAATTGAGCACTCTCGCTTGGTGTAGGGTAAAATTGTGTCTACATCTTAACATTTGGTATTGAGTTCATAACCATGAAAGCAAGTTGGGCGTTCTTTATCATTATAATCTCTAATTGGTTTAATCTCTAATTTAACCTAAGTGGTTTTATGAAATATTGAATTGGTTTCACAACAATTTAAATTCACTCAAAACTAAGTTTGAGGCCCAACACAATTCTTGCAAATATAAGAGAGGACGGAGTGGTCATCGGGTAGTGGTTCGAGTACCAAGTACTCGATGCGGAGTCTGTGCCCGCCTAGCTCTGATACATGGTTCGAGTATGTAATTCGAGCTCCGAACTACGCAAGAGTATCCGTGTGAAACAAGGGTTGTGTGTCTTTGTGTTTTGCGTGTCTTTTTTTTTTTTTTTTTTTTTCTTCATTTTGGTCTTTTTTTTTTTTTTTTTTTTTTTTCATTTCGGTCTTGCAGGTAGCTAGGAAGAAGAAGAAGATAATGGTTTGGATTTTTGCGCTTAAAAAAAAAAAAAAAAAAAAATCGAAATCGACATTGGCTCACCCTGGCAGGGTAGTGTTAGGGTGAATTAAGGTAGTTTTGAGTTGGAAGGTTTTATTGGATAGAGGTGGTGACACTCCAGGGACATTAAGTCTGGCTCACTCCTCCCTAAGTGGATACAATTTTAATCTATAGATAGTCATGATTTTGTTAAGTATTTGAAGTTGCTTGCGCGCACTAATAACAAACCACAGTGCGTAACCAAGGCTTATGCAGAGAGCGTTAAGATGAGACGAAACATAGAATAAAAGATACAAGAAGCAAACATGAAGGTTCAAAACTGAATTAAACAAAATTCTAAACATCCCTTTAATCCACTGTAGAAGGTCAAACACAGGCTCCTAATAACCAACACTGGTCTACTCAACAACAATTCAAAAGAATAGTGCACCAAAATCTTATGCAGTCTCCTTCTTAAGCTTGGCTAGCTCTTGCCTAACAACTCCCGCTTGCAAGATCAATAAAACAAATATAAAGTGAGAATAATAAGTTGCAAAGCAAAACAAATTAACCACTCAAATAGCAAAAGAAGACTACAATCTCAGTTTCTTACAAATAGGCTTATCTGGGCGTGTATTTAGCTGAAACTTAGAAGGCAAAAAGTGTATTTTGAATGTGCATATACACTACACTATATGGGAAAAAGTTGCAATAATTCACTATGATTTTATAGTTTTGCTGGAAATTTCAATGCAGTTAATATTTACAAAAGCAGACAAAACGGTTTTATGGGGTTGGGAAAAACCGGACGGTCCAGATTGATACCAAAAGCATTTTTTTCTTCTAGAACACCCGTTGTTAATTCTGCGCGTGGAAGTAGGTCTCATGTACGTGAAGTGCACACTGACTCAAACGTGGAGCAAGGGAGAAAGTCAAGCTTGGAGCTAGTCACATGAAGAGAGGGTCCAGGTGGGCCCAAAACCTACTTAACCCATTTTTCACTCAAAAGGCTTGATCATAAAAGTTTTGAAAATCGCTGATATTTTTATCCCAAATTCATAAAACCTTTAAACTTAGTTGATAATCAATGTTTTTAAATAAATAAGTTGTAAGAATCCAAAAATTTAAGTTTTTTTAGGGACCATTCGGCATTTTAGTAACCTGTCAAGTTTTGTAATACATTATTTCGTTGGTTTTTTTAAGTTTTACATTTGACCATTTAAATTTATATAAACACTTTCATTTTGAGTTTTAACTTCGAGTTATAGGGGTATGGCAATACACTCGCTGATTATTTGAGTGATAGCATACCCAACGCTTTTACTCCAACTAGCTAGAGCATCATGTATGCTATCATCCAATTACTAATTGACAGCTTGCCACAAACAACCACATCACTATCTCTCAAACCCATAATCTATCTCTTACTCTCAGTGAAATCACCCAGAATCCATAAAATGCTAAAGTTTCATAAAAACTAAAAGGGCTGAATTAACAGCTAAGATGTTTAACAAGATTAAGTTAATAAAAACAAACATATTATTAGTTTTATGAAAAGTTCATGAAACACTAGAATTGATAAAAAAAAAATTGAAACTTGATTGTTATATAATATCAAAAAACATATAATAAAATTTAGACAACAAGAATTAATTATAAACTATTTTCAAACCCGATATGAGCAAGCCTGATAAATAAGAAAAATGGGGCTCCGGCCCCACCTGACCCCTCTCTCATATGACTCCCTTTCTCTCAATTGTTTCACGCATCAACTCATATAGTATTACAAATGTTGGACCCGACCATCACACGTGAAAAGGGTTAAATACCAAGTGCTCTTAGAGAATCTATAACTTGTAGAAATAAAGTGCACATGAAGGTCATTAATTGGAAGTAAGAAGTAGTGCTGACCTTGATCTTAGCCAACATAATCTTGAACCTGTCGAAATCGTTAAGTGAGGCTCTCTTCTTTTGAACAATGAGTTTTCTTCCCCATGAGCTGCTTTCCCATTTGTTCTTGACATCTACACATAAATCAAACACTTAGTGATCAAACCCGTAACAGCCATAGAAACCACCACTACTCTACCAGCAAGATACATACCAGCGGTTTCCAAAGCAGCAACAAGAGTCTTCTTGTTTGGAACTCTTTTGATGTCAATTTTGATGTCTGTGAGTGTTAGCCTCTTGAAGTTCATTTGACACCTCACCATGTCGGGAGCATCAACAAGAGCCTGCCAATAAAAAAAGAATGTGTAAATAACATAAGACATTGTTGATAATATATCAGTACATAATCTTATATTCAGTAAAGGTGAACAGAAAATAGCAAAGATAAATTAACGAAAATACAGGACTAAATAAACAATGTCTGTCATTCCAAGTTGAGACGCACTGCTATATAATATTACTTACATTATAAAAACAAAAGAATGGTTATTCAAGAATTTTGTTTCTAGTTGACATAAAGACGCATGTCTAACATAGTCATTGGTATCTCCAAATCCTAATATGAAGCTACTATTTGTATCAGATGAATTTAGAAATACATCTAAACTAAATAGTAACCAAAATGTAGGGACCCTAGAATGTGACTTCTGAAATTGATTACTACAAAAACCTGAAGAATAAAAAGTGTGCAACAAGCTGACAATAAACCATGACATGTATCTTGATGTACATTTTCTAGAGAATAGTTTTCTTCCTATAACTTAGGGAGTGTTTGGATTGGTTATATGAAGGGTAAACTTGTACTTTTGAATTCGCCAAAAATAATTTGCTCGAGAAAAGTAACCTTTAGCTAAGTCGTGAGACAATCTTAATCCCTAAGGGAAATCAAAAAGCATTTGCGGATTTGCCCTTCTCTTCATGAAAACATTCAAATGCACAATCTACTTTCACCATTGTTTAAAACGGAAGAAAACTACAACATTTTAAATGTTTTCCATATTTTACAGTTTCCTTAAAAATGTTTTCCCAGACAAAGATACTCATATTTTCACAACTAAACACACACACAGTTTCCAGGGTGTTTGATTAAGCTTAATTTTGGGCTTACGAGCTTATTTGGTTTCGGCTTATGTTTCATAAGCTCATTTTTTCCAGCTTATTCAAAAACTAGTAATCCCATATAACCTTACCATATCATGGTAAGCTTATATAACCCCACAATTTCAAAAATAAGCCGGAAAAAAGGGGGCTTAAAAAACAAACGCCGAAACCAAAAGCTCATAAGCCCAAAAATAAGCTAATAGTACATTTCTAAAAACACCCAAACATGTAACAAAACAACAACAATAAATAAATAAATTAACATAAATAGTACCCTGTTTTGATCGATGACGTCAACGATGACAACAAGCTTTCCATAATCTGGACCATAGTTCACAAGTGCAATTCTTCCTATCTCAACGTACCTCTTGAACGGCTACATTTATATACAAAATTAAAACATTGTTATTATATAACAAGCTTTAAGATAATTAAAGTAGCTAAAAATATATGAAAAGTTATTTACTGTACCATTTTTGTGTTTTTAGGTGAGTGTTTGCAGAGCGCCGATGGGAGAGAGTTCAAGTGGCTATTGGAGATGAAGAGATGTTGTAGGGTTTTGATGTGGTTGATTTTTGGGTCTTTTCTTTGGGCTTCTTTCTTGTTTTTGTGTTTATCATTTTGGCCCAAACATTTGTCTAATGCCCGTTGAGGTGCACAAACAAGTTTTTCTTTTCAAAACCGAACCAGTTTAAAAACCGGTTTTGATTTTAGTTGACTAGTCAAAAACCGTTTTTGCCTAAAAACTTAATATATGTCACAAGAAGTGTATTGACTATTATTATAACGTCGTCTTCGTCACTTTTCAGTGGGCCCATGGGTATTTCGTCTTCGTCAAGAGATTGGAACATACCAAACGCTATTTCTTCCGCGTGTATATTTTCTTCAACTCGGGTCAAATTCGCCTTCAAGTGGTGATATATGTTGAATCATTTCCATGCTATCGAGATGGTCTTTTAGACAAATGCAAGTTTCCACCGCCGTCGGAGTGAGTTTTGATCTTCTCGGTGATATAACCCTCCCACTAACCGAAAAGGCGGATTCTGAAGCTTGCTTGGACCGTTAGTAGGTCACGGGCCATAACGGCTAGAACCGTAAATTGGGATTCCCGTTCTTTCCACCAATCCAAATTTTCAAACTCTTCAATGGTCATTTGAGACAAAGAAATCGAATCCTTGGTACCTTCTGAGCTCGCTCCTAGGAGTGCTACCTCGAGCTCGTTTTGTATTCTCACTTCTTAAAATATTATACATTCGAATTGTCTCGTCATTACCATGAGAACTCGAACCCGCCTCTTGTTATTACCGATTCTAAAATCGGCAGTTCGGTTCAAGGGAAGCTGGTTTTTCCTGAACCAGTTTTTAGAGAAACCGGTTTTTTATTTTTAGTGGATCATATCGATTTTGGTTACCTTTTAATGCCCGTTCGTTGCAGCTAGTTGCTTTTGTAAGCCATGATTTTATAACTTTTAGCGGTATTATTTATTTTATTTTAGCGTTAGTTATAAGATTATGAGTAATGTGTGGTCAAAGCTAAAAATCAAACAATACGGTAAAAATGATTAAGTATTGTGTTAGATTGAACGGACACAAATTTTTATACGGTTAGTTGGATGCTAAAGCATAGACTTTAACGATTCTAGTGGTTAATTTGTTGTTTTACTAGAGTTAAAGGGTGTTAAAATATAAAGTAAATTCACTTACATTAATTTAAGGCTAAATTTTTATTTCACTAATTTAAAAGGTGGTTTTTTTGAAGTGTCCTCAAAGTCTAATATTCATGAACAATAAGACTTGAAGTTAATAAATATTATTAATGTAATTCCAAAAAATGACATATTGGAGTTCATTGTTTTCATATTGCGGCGAAAATAAATCAACATGATATGAGCAAAAGGTATTTGTTAAGTGTTGGCACATGAGGGGCATGTGTGTGGTTTTAAAATGCTCACATGAGGTGCATTTGTGTTCTCTAGACTACTCACATATCCAATAATAGGATTTGACGCCCTTTTATCCCTTTAAATATCTGATGTACTCTTTCATTTCATTTTAGTCTGAATTTGATATTTCTCTCTATATTCTCTCTGTAACAAACATTCATTCACTGTAACAAATCATTCAACCACTGTTCCCACCATTAATAACAAACACCTTTGATTCTCATTCTTTCTCATTGAGTAATCCAAGATTGTTATTGCCTTCTAACGACTCTTAAGTGAATCCTAGAAGTGTTGATATCAATTGGTATCAGAGCCCTTTCCTTGCTCTATATCATCTTCTCCGACGAAGATTCTGGCGAAAGTTGTTAGTCCTCCAATCAAGAAATTGAAGAAATCAAAAGTACTACACTGGTACTCTGATTTTAATCAATTGCACTACAATGGTACATTGATTAGTCGTGTACTATTTATTCAGAAACAAGACTACTTGTCAAGTACTCATCGCGATCACAAGAGCAATGGCGTAGGATTAAATCCTCTACTTTTGGTTGAATGATCAGTTTGGTTGACTTGAAGGTATCCAAGAAACGGTTAAAGTTGTTAGTTATTTCTCACTATAAGATGAAGGAGTGATAACTAGTAACAATTACAATCAAAATCAAGAAATAGTACACGTGACATATCATGGCACTTGCTACTAGACCTAATGTTGCATCTGGTAGCAATGAAGATGATTTTTCCAAACAATATGTAGATCAGGTTATGGCTCAACTCAGGGAATTGATCACCATTTTGAGTATGCAGAACACTATGGTGAATCATAACATGGGAAGGCAAGCTACTCAGTTTGGGCGTTTGGCTTAAGTGGAATTCCCAAAATTCCAAGGAGATGATGTGAGAGGCTGAGTATTTAAGTATGATTAGTTCTTCCTTATTGACAACACATCGGAGGATGAAAAGGTAAAATTGTGTCACCATTTTTCCGATAAAGCTTTGTTATGGCTAGGCAATTTGTTAACATCAATGGTGATAATGTGGGGTGGGAAGTGTATAAAACTGCTATTATTCAAAGATTTGGCTTTGTGTTTGAAGACCCCTTATATGCCTTGAAAAAATGCCAATTATGAAAAGAATGCAATGGAATATGAGGATTTGTTTGATACACTGTTATGTAGGGTGGATATTATTGAAGAGCATGCTATAAGTTTGTACTTGGGGGTTTACCAATTGAGTTAGAAATGTGTTTAAGAATGCTCAAACCAAGAACCTTATATGATGCTTATTCACTAACCAATTTGCGGGAGGCTACCATAGAAGTTGTAAAGAAGAAGGGTAGGCCTTTTGTGAATACAAATAGTGGTCGGTATGGTGTAGAAGGTGGTTTGGGAGTCAGTAATAAACCACCATTGTTGCCTTTACCTGCTCCAAACAATGGTTGGAAGAATAAGCCAAACACCCTTACAAGAACACCAATGAGGAAGCAATTGACACAAAGAGAATATGAGGAGAATTTGTGCTTCTATTTTGATCATAAGTTTGTGCCTAGACATAAATGTGGAGGGCATTTTTTCTCTATTGTGGTGTTAGGTGTTGGGGAAGAGCCTGAAGAGGAGTTTGTGGATGCAAAAGAAGATTTAATGGAAATAGTTCAGGATTTGCAGCCTCACATATCATTGAATTCTTTCACTGGTGTAATTTTCTATCAAACCATGAGAGTGATTGGAATTGTGGCTAATAAGTACAAGTTTCATATTTTGGTAGACTCAGGCTCCACCAATAACTTCCTTGATATTAATGTAGCAAAAGGAATGGGTTGTAACATTAAGGAGACAAGACCATTGAGTGTGTCTGTGGCTAGTGGTAAACAACTCATAAGTGTCGGTGAGTGTAAGAATTTCACTTGGAAAATTAAGGGGGAGACTTTTGTTACTGATATCATGCTATTACCACTTGGGGGTTGTGAAATGGTATTGGGCATATAGTGGTTAGCTACATTGGGTAACATCAAATGCAACTTTAAGGAATTGAGAATGGAGTTTGAGTACAACCATAACAAGACGTTACTCAGGGGTACCACTAAACCACCAGTACAATAGGTTGATGGTAAGAGGCAAGTACAAGCAATGGAGCATAAGGCACAAGCTGAAATCATGAAGTTGAGTGTTTACCTAAACACTAGTTTAGAGTTGTGGTCAGTAGACAAAAGTGAGCCCAAAAATATAGTGCCGGAATTGCAGGCTGTGGTACACACTTTTGCTTATGTGTTTGAAGTACCTAACCTTACCACCATACAGAACTCATGATCATAAGATACTGTTGGTTGAAGGGGTGGTGATTAAGCACAACCAAAGTCCATTTGCTTCTCCTGTAGTTATGGTCAAAAAGAAGGAAAACACATGGAGAATGTGTATTGATTATAGACAATTGAACAAAAGCACCATCAAAGATAAGTTTCCCATTCTCATTATTGAAGAATTAATAGATAAATTGCATGGATCATCTGTTTTTTCTAAATTGGACTTGAGATCGTGCTACCATCAAATCGGGATGTTTGATGATGATTTAACCAAGAATGCTTTCAAAACTCATGAGGTCAATATTAATTTCTAGTGATGTCCTTTGGGCAACCAATGCACCTCCACTTTTCATCCCTAATGAATGAAGTTTTCAAGCCATTTTTAAGGAAATTCACATTGATGTTTTTTGATGATATACTGGTCTGCAACAAGTTTTTGGAAGATCATGTAAGTCATCTTACTCAAGTCCTTAATACCATGAGACAACACAATTTGTATGCCAAGATGAGCAAATGTATGTTTAGAACAAGCCAAGTAGAATATTTAAGTCATGTTATTTTTGCCCAAGGAGTGGCCATTGATTTCACTAAGATTTAAGCAATGGTATTCGCCACAACCCAATACCATCAAGAAATTTAGGGGTTTTAAGGGTTAACATGTTATTACAAAAGGTTCATCAAAAACTATGACATCCTGAGTAGAACTTTGACACAATTATTGAAGAAAAATGGCTATAAGTGGAATGAAGAGGCCCAAAAAGCATTTGAAGTGTTAAAAAAAGCCATGATGGAAACTCTTGTATTGAGTTTGCTTGATTTTAGTAAGACATTTGTGGTGTAGACTGATGCTTCAGGTATAGGTATTGGGGCTGTGTTGATGCAAGAAAGTCATCCAATAGCCTATCTCAGTAAGGCATTATCTCCCAAACACCAATCTATGTCCACTAGTTCTTTTAGCTTTGAAGAAATGGAAGGGCTATTTGTTGGATAGACATTTTGTAATCAAAACTTACCATTTCAGTTTGAAATACTTGTTAGATCAAAGGATCACCACTCCTACTCAGATGAAATGGCTTCCCAAATTAATGGGCTTTGACTATGAAGTTGTGTATAAGAAAGGGAGTGACAATGTGGCAGCTGATGCACTCTCTAGGGTAGAAGGCGATGGTGAATTGCTATCTATTGATGTTTCTACTATTACTATTGAGCTCTTTAGGAAGATAAAGCACAGTTGGGAGTCTGATACACAATCCAAAGAGATCATTCTCAACCTGCAAAATGACAAGCCTACAAAGAAACATTATGTTTGGGTAAATGGACAGTTGTTGAGGAAAAATAAGCTGGTGGTTGGCAACGACAAGGAACTAAGAATTGAATTGATTAGACACATTCATGAAGGGGTTAGGGAGTGTTTGGTTTGCCAAAGTAATAAACCAGACTCAGCAAGTTACCCTGGTATTTTGCAACCATTACCTATCCTATAAGGAGTATGGAAGAGTATCTCAATGGATTTTATTGAAGCCCTCCCAAAGTCACAAGGCAAAGATACAATTTTGGTGGTGGTAGACAGATTGAGCAAGTATGCTCACTTCATTCCTCTTTCCTACCCATTTACTACTGCGCAAGCAGCTCAGTCCTTCTTAGATACAGTGTACAGGCTCCAAGGACTGCCTGAAAGCATTGTGTCTGATAGAGACAAAATTCTTATGAGTAGGTTTTGGAAGGAGCTTTTCAAACTAATACAAGTTAAGATTTTGATGTCCACCTCTTATCACCCCAAACTGGTGGGCAAACAGAGGTGGTGAATAGATGCTTGGAAGGCTATCTGAGGTGTATGGTTGGTGAGCAGCCCAAAGAATGATCAAAATGGTTAGCCTTGGCAGAACTTTGGTATAACACCAACTATCATTATTCCATTAACACCACCCCTTTTGAAGTACTTTATGTGCAATCACCACCCATCCATGTCCCTTATTTGGGTGGTAAGAGCAGGGTGGAAGTTGTTGATGGGTCACTCAAGGCTAGAGAGGAGGTTGTCCAAGTACTTAAGTTTCATCTTGGGAGATCTCATAATAGGATGAAACAAGCAGACAAGAAAGGGACTAAGAGGATCTTCAAAGTGGGTGATTGGGTCTTACTCAAACTACAGCCGCACATGCAGGTGTCCATAGGACAAGGCAAATAGAACAAGTTCTCTCCAAAGTATTATGGGCCATTTGAGGTGATTAAGAAGATTGGTGCAGTGGCTTATAGATTGTCCTTTCTTGAACAGTCCCAAATTCATAATGTCTTTCATGTTTTCTTTTTTTTAGTGGGGAGGAATAGTGCGTGAATGAAGATTCTCAGACGAGAGAATCGTTCCTCTCTAAATAAAAAGAGGAGTGCATGGGTGAAAGACCAGTTAGCCAACAACCAGTGGTTCTCCCTAATTGTGATCAAAATGGAGTGCTAATGATTCCTCCCATTGCTATACTTGATAGAAAGATAGTGAAGAAGAACAATGCGGTTGCAGTATATGGATTGGTACAGTGGGCTAATAGTGATAAAGATGAGGCAACATGGGAGTTGTTGGAAGATCTTGTCAAACGTTTTCCAACATTTGATCTCAGCTCTTGAGGAGAATAACAGTTTAAGGGATGGGGATTGATATAAGCAAAAGGTATGTGTGAAGTGATGGCACGTGAGGGCGTGCGTGTGGTTTTAAACTGCTCACGTGAGGTGCACGTGTGTTCTCCACACTACTCACATATCCAATAACAGAATTTGGCGCCCTTTTCTCCCTCTAAATATCTGATGTACTCTTTCATTTCATTTTAGTCTGAATTTGATATTTCTCTTTGTATTCTCTCTGTAACAAACATTCATTCACCTTAACATATCCATTGTAATCATTCAACCACTTTCCCCACCATTATTAACAAACACATTTGATTCTCATTCCTTCTCATTGAGTAATTCAGGATTGTTGATTGTTATTGCCTTCTAACGAGTCTTAAGTGAATCCTAGAAGTGTTGCTATCACAAGATTGTAAGGAACATTATACATACTAGGCGGGTACCCGCGCCTAGCGACAACGATTTCTAGCGTCAGATAATTAATGATTTGTGATATTGTGGTGAGTGTTTCGTGTAGCGTTTAAAATAGAACGTAAACCGATGAAATTGCAATTGCAAACGGTCGTATTATACAATAACTAAAGTCTAGACAAAATTCTTAACATCTATCAAACAACATATAAAAAACGTTTAATGAAAATGAAATTAAACATTACATCAGTTATGAGATAAAAAATAACAACACACGTTACTTGTCGCGTAAAAACTAACAATGATGGGATTAATGGTGTCGTTGTTAAGAAGAACGCAAGTACCAAAATTAGCATGAATGCGATTAGCCCAAAATAAAAATAGAATGGGCTAATTTTAGCTATTTTGTAAAAGATTTTGGCACATTTAGCCCCATATTTTTTTTGAAATGTGCGTATTTAGCTTATTGAAATGTTAAATGTGTACTAAATGTGCGTATTTATATAGCGACAGATCGTTTTGTGTTAAAAAAAGTTTATGGGTTATAAACGAAAAATAATAAAAGTTTGAAGATTTGGGATTAAACATAATGTTTTGAAACCCATTTCGACCCGGGTGGTTCAAACGGTTGAACCGTTCCCGTCGAAAAACAGGTCGATTTAAACCGAGTCAACCCGACAGGGTGGGTCAAAGCGGGTCAAATTAAACAGGGTCAACCCACCGGGTTTGAAGCGTCCCGGGTCAACCCGGTTTTCGATATGTATTAATAGTTTCAAATTTTCGCTTTTTTACTTTTTGGTTTTCTTTTATATATAGTATAGCGAGGTACTACCGCGTTGCGGAGGGTACCGCGACGATTAACCGGAGAAATAGATCTCGATGAGACCTGATTCACCAGTTTGTATCGGTTTCAACGGGTCTTCTCTAGTTCGTTTTCGAATGGCTGTTATTGGTTAACCGAACCGGTGGCAACACCGGTTTTCGGTTGAACCCATTGGTCCGGTCCGATTTTCAAAACTATATGTACCATCAACTTGTTAGCTTGTATGAAGTTTTGTGTGTTTTATTAATTTGTATAATGTGTATAATAACATGTACTTTTCATTTTAGTGTGTTTTAAAAATAACATTAATTAGCGTGTTTAATTATTTTATATTTAGATTTATGTTCTAGCTTGTTTAAATTGTACATTGTGAAAATTTTATTGTACTTTTTAGTAAATGGTGTTTTAATTGGTTGTTATTAATTTGGTGGATATGTTTTTAATTGGTTGTACAATGTGAATATATTATTGTACTTTTAAGTAATGAGGCGTTTTAATAAGAAAATTAATTACACAATACAAATTTCTCACCTTTGACTTTCAACTTTCAACTTTTCACTTTTCATGGTTTGACCTTTTTCTATGTAGTATAGATAAATTTATGTATTTAAGTAATAGTTGAGCAAAATTGAAGAGAAAAAGTAAAATTACTAATATTTTATATCATAGACGAGTACCCGCGCCTAGCGGCAACGGGGTTTAGTATTCTGCAAAATTTTATATCATAGACTGTATTTGTAGCGTCAGAGAATCATTTTCGAATAACTATAATTCTTATGTGTGGTTGCATACCAGCAGAAATATACAGTTTTCAAGAAAATTATGTGGATTCGATCTAAGTGTGGGAGTATATTTCTAATAAAAATTTTTAACTTTTAAGTTATTAAGATTTTAGTAATAATAAATTCAAGCATTACAAAAAGCAACAGTATTATGTAGTTGACAATATTATATTGTAGTTTAGAGGTATAGCCAACGTGGGGGACCGCATTTTCTTGTTTTGTCAGTAATTTAGGCAGTGATAACTATTTTTATTTTATTTTTTACATGTGTAGCGTTTATTATTTGATGTGTGGCTTTTAAACTTGTATCCTTACAAATTTAATATCACCATAATAAAATTATCTTGTAGTATCAATTTGTATAGATATTTAAGCATTGTTCAAAGCTATTTGTTTGGGGTACAAATAATTATGGCTAAAGATAACAATACTATTTAATTTTTGTGATTCTAATAAACTTACATAACATTATTGATATACCGAACAAAGGGCAATACAATATATATTAACTTTTAAAGGCGATTCATATATCTTTAGTCCTTAAGTGGTGCAAGACCAACATTTTTCAAAATAATATTATACAAATGACAACGTACATGTGTCAAAGCAAAATAAACAACAAAAAACTACAATTACTTAATTTGTCATGGGCTCCACAATTATTTCATCATTTCTCATATAATTTTGTCAAATTTGAAACTTGGTTCGACTCGGGTGGTTCAACCGGTTGAACCGTTCCGGTCAACCCGACAGGTTGGGTCGAAAACAAGTCAAATTAAATCGGGTTAACCCACCGGGTTTGAAGCGTCCCGGGTCAACCCGGTTTTGAAATTTATGTCTTCAACATTTCCACTTTTAGTTTCAACTTTTCACTTTTTTACTTTTTGGTTTTTCCTTTATATATAGTATATAGCATGGTACCCCCGCGTTTTGGCGGCGGGTACCCTGTGACGATTAACCGCATAAATAGATCTCGATGAGACCTGATTCACAAGTTTGTATCGGTTTCAAAGAGTCATCTCTGGTTCGTTTTCGGATGGCTTTAATTGGTTAGTCGAACCGGTGGCGACACCGGTTCCCGGTTGAACACGTTAGTCCGGTCCGATCTAGTTTTCAAAACTATATGTAACATCAACTTGTTAGCTTGTATGAAGTTTTGCGTGTTTTATTAATGTGTATAATGCGTATAATAACATGTACTTTTTATTTTAGGGTGTTTTAAAAATATTATTAATTAGTGTGTTTAATTATTTTATATTTTGGATTATGTTGTAGCTTCTTTAAATTGTATGTTATGAAAATTTTATTGTCCTTTTTAGTAAGGTGTGTTTTAATTGGTTGTTTTTAATTTGGTATATGTATTTTTAGTTGGTTGTACAATGTGAATAAATTATTGTACCTTTAAGTAATTGGGTGTTTTAATAAGAGTATTAATTACAATATGCATTTCTCTCTCATTTGACCAATTTCAATAATTCAACTTTTTAATTTTTTCACCTTTGACCGTTTTTCTATTATATGTAGTATAGATAATATAATGAATATTCACTCTATTAGATGTCTAGTATGTGATGTGGAATTGTGGGTCATTAAAAAAGGACAACACCTCTTTCTTAGTTTGAGAAATTTGGTAAAATCTTTGCTTTAATGTGATTATCCAAGCAACCATGTTTATCACTTGGAGATTTAGAAATATGTTTTGTTTTGAGCTCAAATAACCAATTAAAGACACTTTTGTAAGGGATTAAGGTTGATATGAACTTGTGGAAAATTCACAAAAAATTGGTTTGATTGGATCCTTGATCCAAATACAAAATAAAAAATTAAACAAAGCTGCGAGACGAAAATGAAAAATATTAAATGAATCAAAAGTTGAACTCATAACGACATGGTTGAAATTAGTTTACACACTATGTGTAGCAGCCAATAATGAATTTTCACTCTTATCTCAAAAGGCTGCTTAGTTTATGCAACACATATCATATACCATGCCAAATGGATGGATTTCTCCATATATCTGGAAATGGAAATGGGATTTGTGTGTTGAACAAGTCCTGCCTATCTGGTTCCAGAGATAGATTATAGATGTATATCACCCCGTCTAAAGGGTCTACAGTCTACACTACTATTATCTACCGGTTTCTGCACTACTATTATCTACCGGTTTCTGCATGGCGGCTTACTCAAGCTCGCAAATAATACGAGTAACCTGTTTGTATCAAATCATCCAAAGTTGCTATAACATCCACAGAGTAGCTTGTCTTGAACGAGCTCTGGACAACAGTGTTCCATGCGATTTCCAATTCTCCTACCCAAACAATACTAAGCTTTTGATTAAGTCGGTTATGCAACCATGCTTGGTAATCTGGTAAGCATGCCCTTGTGTCACATTTCCAATCTTGTAAGTATGCAATGCCACTATGCATTGAAAACTTGAATAATACAGTTTCACTGCACCACAAGGGAAGATCTTATGGGAATCACCAAACCATCAAATTCCCAAAAATGAAAAAATCGAGGAAATAACAGCCATTGTATTCAAGTATACACATACAAGAGTGTTTATAACGACAATAAGTAACACGAGTCAAAAGCGACCCATTTTTCTGAAAAACACGAATTACAAAACCGAAAAAACATATATTCCCTGTTTTACAAGAAATAACGGTAATCTTATAAAACCTTTACTTCCTGATATGGAGGAACTCAAAGCTCCGGAGCGGATCTTCCCGGTGCCCCTTTGTTGTACGAGAAAAAGCTGAGGGTTTGGTCTCGTGGCCATGTTGTGCTCTTTGAGTAGTAGACGTGCGGCCCCCGGCACTTGAGACAATTCGACTCGAAGACTGGCCTTCTGTAGCTTCACCTGATGAACCCGGTCTAGCATATCTTGATGAGCTCCCGTTTCGAGACGATCGGACTTTTTCAGAGTCGGCGTGCTGTAAATACAATACAAGTACATTTTTAAACTTACTGAAAGTATATATGAATAGTTAACACCATATATACAAATGTTTTATAAATATATCCTTACCACATCCTTTGACGAAGGCACATCTTCAGAAGGCCGCTGTCTGGAATGTTCATAACGGCCACCCGTTATTGGATTTCTTCTCGCGAATGCTTCTAACCCACGGGCATCTTGTCCACCTGTTAAACAGAAAAAAGGCGCATTTATAACTATATATGTGTACGTACATATTAGCAAACTTAAAGATGATTATAACTAATACCCGATGTTCTTCCTGGCTTTTCTGCCGATGTTCCAGCATTTAACCCTGCAGTACCACTAAGATGCTGCAAAAACAACACCAATGATGAACATATACTCTTACAAAGATGACAAAAATAGATTATAAATATGGAGAAATTCATCAAAATATCCATATTATAAAAGGTTTTTAACAAAATGTCGTCAAGGTTGTGTTTATACCATAATGACCACTAATTGCGCAAACTACTTTTCTTTTATCTTTTTGCAAACTTTAACTTTGTTATTATGTATTGAGAAATTATGCGGAAAAAAAACAAATTTATTTAGCATACAGAAAAGGTAGTTTGCAAAGTAAGTGCAAAATCGGTGGTCTGTTTGGTACACATTTTGTCTCAGACACATTTGTAATGTGGCTATTCTCTTGAATTTCCTAAATAATATATATAAAAAAATTATGGCACTGACCCGTCCTCTGGAGCTGGAACCTATTTGAGGATACTTTAATACAGTCCAATCGAAAACATAGTCAAATTGATAGCCTGCAAATAAACAAAAATGAAAAGTTATATTACTATGACTTCAATAAATCAGCTCTTTGAGAGAATTTGAGTGTATAGAGATCAAAAAGAGCACCTTCACGAATAAATAAGTCACGGAAAAGCCTCTTCAAGTACGAATAATCCGGTTTATCCTCAAATCTCAACGATCGACAATAGTGAAAGTATGAAATGAACTCTGATGGATATGATTTACACAGTACCTATCAAACAAAGAATTAGATACTCAAAATCACTTTATCCAACACTGGAAAATGATAATTGCGACTTCAAGTCAATAATCAGATAACTAGTAGTAATTGTCAAACAGAATATATGCATTCGTAATACCTCTATCGGAGTCAACATCTTCTTTTCACTGATCCTGTCATATTTCTGTTTCTTGTTTCCCGCTTTCAGTCCCTGCCATGGAAGGCTAATACAAGACATGATTAGAAAGCAACCACAAGTTAAGAAAAACGAGTGACAATAAAAACCACTTATCTGATCCTCACCTTCCTCTTATAAAATACATCAGAACATAACCAAGAGATTCAAGATCATCCCGCCTACTTTGTTCTACAGGTTCAAAAAAGATGATTTTTAAGATGGTATTAAAGCTTAGAGAGCCCGTCTTCAAAAGAAGCATGATTGAAATATTTGAAGTGATGAACTGCTTACCGACTCCAAGATGTGTGTTGACACTAGCATAACGAGCTGTGCCTGTGAGATTCTTGTTTTCCCTGAGAAAACATTTAATTTTATTCAACTATAGATGCAAAAGGGGGCGTTGTTGGATAATATGTCTAAACGGGAAACAGGTTTGGGAAAATTAGGTTGACCCTACTGTCCTTTTTTATGAGATACATAGAGTTGCTCAGTTTAGTATATGAAATTTGATTATAAAGCTATTACCAAAATAATCATCCAATTTTTCTAATTAAACAATCTAGGAGGTTGTAAATACTTGAGAACATGTTAGGCAAATCTGACTTGTTTCTCTTTAAGCTAAATTTTGAAAGTTAACCCATTCGACTCGTTAACAATAATATATGGCCAACTTGACCCGTTTTCACATAAATCAATCACAGTCTGGATCAACAATCAACGCAAGAGAAAGTGTTAATAACTCTATACGTTAACTTTTTACATCACATTAAACAACTCACATGAGGACAATATGGGCCAAACACGTTCAACCCATTTGCTTATAGATTCAGGTTTATTGTTATCTGCAGTAGTCCAAGCTGGGTCAAATGTAGAAACTTGGTTTATAATTAATATGGGTCGAATGAATCAGATGGGTCAAAAGTTGCTCAAAGTGTATTCGCCTAAAACATACTGAATTGTTTTGATTCATTAACAAAAATGAGTGTTACAGGTTCAAACCCGAGAAGATTCATTTTGACCTGTCTCGAGTCTATTAACAGATCCGGTTTAACAACCCATAATACAGCCCTACGGACTCTAGTCTATATGCCAAGGAAAAAAGTTGCAATTTCATGACGAACAAAGAACCTTCAAGAAAGAAAAGCTACCTATACGGTATGTGTTTATGTGTTTGAAGATCCCTATACTTTTTTGCAAGCCCAAAATCAATTGCGTACACCTGTCATAGGAATAATATTGAAAATATGCTTAGCTTGCACCAAACATAAGGACAATCAAATATTACAATTCTACAAAATTATTAGAAACTCAATAATGTTAGGAACAACACTAGGAAGTTTGGAAATCACCTGATTAGCCTTACGCCCAAGGCCCATGAGAAAATTGTCAGGCTTCAAGTCACGGTGAAGAAAACCTCTAGCATGCATGTACTCAACTCTATTTATCTGATATAACATGAACATGAATGAGAAATGATTAAAAAATTGTAAGTTTTACATTTTAAAGATGAATGACCACAAACACTTACTAATTGATCCGCGAGCATTAGGACAGTTTTCAAAGTAAATTTTCTATTGCAATAGTTGAAAAGGTCTTCGAGGCTTGGTCCAAGAAGGTCAATAACCATGATATTGTACTCGCCCTCAACGCCAAACCACTTGAGGTTTGGTATTCCCGCTTCATTGACAAGACAAATATATAATCCAGTTAATCAGCAAGAAAGCACCAAAATGGGCAGGGTAGATAATGGACCAAATAGTGCTTGAGTGAAATTGTTCAGCTTTTTATAGAGGGTCTGAACAGGGTAGATCAAATGTGTCCAGTTGGCGTGTTCATTTTTTTTACCTTTATTATAAATTCATAAGTAACCATAGTATTGAGCATGTCTGTATCATCTATTACGAAGTGTTTAGAAATATAAGAATATGACTCTGTGAACAACTTTTTCCATCAAAATCATTACTGTGATTGTTACTAACAATTGATAAGCATTTACAAAAATCTATGGAAAAAAATATACTTCAAAGATTGCAGAGCTGAATATACATAATTTTCATAAATATAACAGACCTCAAAAGTTACAAAATATGTGGTTAATGATAACTTATTATAGTGTTTCAAGTCGGAGACCAACTCAACCACTTCAGTTGAATTTGAATCGTACCCATTTGAACCAGTTTGAATTATTTATGGGTTTAAGGCACCCACTGCGACCAGTAAAGCACATTCTTATGTCCAATAGTTACCCAAATCATAAAAGCAGAACAGGTTGTTTGGGTTGCTTATGATGCGTTTAGGTTGGGATTGCCTATTCTAAAGATCAACATAAAAAGAAACATCTACGATATATAACCTTGTGAAACTAATACGAATACATAGGGGGTGTTTACATGTAGTCTAAAGGGTTTATAATTGTGATTCTCTGATTAGTCACATAGATGTAAACCAAAGATACAAGAGAGACTCACTTCCTCCTTGGAGAAGCCTATATATTTTCGATTCATAGTGAAGTTGAGGATGTCTCGTCTTCACGGATTCCTGTATAGTGCAATAACAAAGAAACATGAGTTGCTATAAGAAAAGTTGTTTTTTTTTTGCAATCAAAAAATTCAAACTTTGGTAGATTTATGTGCATTTTAAGAGCCCTGTCTAAATAAATGGTCCATTACGCTCCTAATAATTGAACATTGAAATAAAAGTTGAAAGCTTCATATCAACAATTGCTACACTCTGTGCGACTTTTAAGACAAAAAATATCAAGATATAAACTAGACAACTACATGTGTGCATCAAGCTGAGTAGTCAGATATATAAATTAAATTAACTGAACAGGTAGAAACCATGATTAGCCCAAAACTGTATATATGTTACAGTTAAAACGTGAAACAGAAACCCTACAGAACATCCATATGCCTTGACTAACATATCGACATCACTCCCTATTTGCTGTTTCCAAATGAAGTTTTACAGGAACAAAAAACAATACACTAATATAGAACCTAGTCTACAAACTAACATACTGATCAATCACTTATGAATTACTCCCATAGTCATGTGATAAGCTTTCTGAATCAGTGCGCCTCGTTTTTCTTGCAAACTAGCACAATTCTTTAACAAAATTGAGGGGATTGTGACACGATATTATCATAAATGCAATGATTGTTCTAGTCCATAGTATCTAAGAATAGCAATATTGGAAAAACTGTAACATCATAAATGCAATTGTACTTCAAACCTCTTGCAAAGAACAATTGTCAAATTACTATTTCCACCCCAAGATAACAGAATCCACATGGATACTGATCATTGAAATCAGTTGCAAAAACGGACATCCAACCACCCTTATAGACTCATAGTGCATTTTTATAGCAAAATCCAATTGTTCAAAACAATAATTCCACATGCCGATAACTCATAATTAATCAAACAACCATAAAAGGTAAGTGAACAATACCAGTTTAATAGCTACTTCTTCACCACTTGAGATATTAACACCTGAAAACATGATCAAGCAATGTTATTATCAACAACCGCAAATACAAAAACATACAAATTTACTAACAACACCATCATTAATAATCCTAAAAAACACATTTTACCTAAATAAAGTTCACCAAATGATCCACTCCCAATTTTCCTTCCAATCTTAAACTTTCCACCAACAATATGATCCATTATTACTTCTTTAATTAATTTCAACCCAAAATCAGATCTACAAAATAACTTTTTTAAGCCTCACTTAAGGTCTCATAACATTTATCCCCACTTTTCAACAATTAGCCCAAAATTCAAAATACCCAATTCATAAAAACAACAATCTAATCAAACCCTAATATTGATTTCCATTAAAAATCAAAACTTTAACCAAATTAGACCAAAATTAAACATACCCAATTCATAAAAGCAAGATTAAACACAAACCCTAATCTTAATTTCCATTAAAAATAAAAATTCAAGATACCCAATTGAAAAAACCAAGAAATTAATCAAACCCTAATCTTGAATTTGAAAAAGCTACATAATTTAACAACAAAATTGAACACCAAATTTAATGAAATGATCAAGAATTACAAATGAGTTCATCATATTTGGCTGTTTAATTCTAAATTTTATAAATATGATGAATGAAAACAGTAGTTTTTATGATATAATTTTTTATAAAAATGAGAATGTGAAAAACAAGGAAACAAGAATGGGAGAGAGAGAAAGAAGAGGTGAAAAAAGAACGATGGATATCAACAACAAGAAGAAAAAAAGCAGGCAGGCGTCTATTTTTTTCCTTTCTTTTTTTCACTTTTCTATTTTTTTGAACTTTTTGTCTCCATGTTTTGAAATGTTTTTATTTTTTTTACACTCGTGTTATTTATTGGATTATCGTGCTTTTGAAAGTTATCTTGACTAGTTTCAATATAGTTTGTTTGTTCTAACTATATGGAAAAAGTACTCAAAGGTTGTTTAACCGGAGCCTCATGCAGGGCCGTTTCATGAATTGACGAAATTTTTGAAGGCTTTATACGAAATTATATAATGAGGCCTTTCGTTAAGCAATTACATATAAATAAAGTGTCACCGTTTATAAGATATAATACAATTAGGTATCTAAACGTTTTAACATATTACTCATTTAAAATATTTTTCCATCTAAATATTTTTTTCTTCGTAAAAACATGTCTACACATGTATATAATTATTAACGGGATAAATTTTGGTACCTAAAATTATAGAGACAGAATGGACGCCACCTCAGACACCTCAAAGACAAATTTCGCTTGTTAGAGCATCTCAAATAGATGTTTATGTAACATGAAGCCTACGTAAAGTTCATGTAATTAAACTTCAAGTAAAGTTCATGTAATTAAACTTCAAGTTTATATAGTTGTTCATATGTAAGTTCATGTGTATGAATTAAAGAAAAGAGTTTAACCGACTTATTAACCAATAATATAAAGTTAAATCGGCTACTTAAGATGTTTTATGGACTAGAAGTTCATAGCATTGTAAAAGCAAGTTTATATGTTTTGTAATTTATTAAAGAAATGACCTAAAATACTATAAACTTGGTAAAACCAATAACATTGTAGATGCTCTTAATCATGTTACTAGTGATGCAGTTTAGGCTTTAAATTTAAATCTATGTTGTTGATTGTCAAATAGTCGATAATGTTAATACGGTTAATGATTATGTGCTTGTGGTGTAAAAGAGAGTGATGAGATTGGTGTGTTATATTATTATGTTGGTGGTGGATCACCTCCACCACACCACCACGAATGGTCCCCATTAAAGTGGGACACTACCGCACGTGATCGGGTCTTTTTGGTTGGGGTTTGGTTGTGGCCAGCACATAACACTTTGATAAGGATTTAAAACGTACGATTTTAGGTGGTCATTTAAGCCCTATTTTGACACATTTTATATCCATTACTGCTTAATTTCGTTCCTTTTTTACTTTTATGTCTTTTGGAAGCAAAATGCTGGAATGAAGCATATTTGGACGAAAAAGAGCAAATACATGAAGAAAACGGCAAAGTCAAGATCAAAAACTCACAAAACTGATCAACAGTACGTGACGGCGTCCCATCCAAAGGGCGACGCCGTCCCTCTATGAAGACTTGATCAAAACATGCACGCGACGGCTCAGTGGAAATTCTGGTCACATAACCTGACGGTGTCACGCTTTAAAGATGGAGGGCGTCACTCACAGTTTTCACCTCAGACGGCCTAGATCTAGAATCAAGACGACGTCCCAACTGAAGACCGACGGCGTCACAACTCTAAAGTGACGTCGTCCCATCGATGACTTGGCCCAAACAAAACCCTAATGACGGCGAGATGACGACGTCCCATGCAAAAGGTGACGCCGTCACAGTTGTAAATCTATATATTGAATTCGATTTTTATGTATTTTAGGAGGTAGACTTTTGGAGAAAAAATCCTAAATCATTTGTAGTCCGAATTGGACAGTATCGTAGGGTCCCATACCCTATTTTACACATCGAGATAAGTTTATGTATCCAAATTATCATTATGTCTATCCCATATTCGATTGATTGTGTGTATGCTTGCTTGTCTATCATATCTAGCTAAATTTCTTGTGTGTTTGCTTAGATCTATGAAACCTAGTTATTGATTATTGTTAGGTTGTTTCTTATCTTAATTGCAATTGGCTTAGGAGTGCAACTAGGCATCTTCGTTGTATTTAATGCTTGAGTATGCTTTATGATGATATGGTTTATTGATGAAATAGCCAAGGCTTGCCGATTCCGTAGGTTGTATACGAGAGATAACCTCAAAGAACTAGGGACCACGCATACCCTATGACCTTTAGGAATACAACGCGTTAAGATAAAGGACGTGACAACTCAACCGACCAATAAAAGATAACTATGGAGTAATAGTATCTAGGTGAACACATTTTTAATCATCATATGAACACACCTCACTTAGATATAAGCTACCCGTAGTAATTAGATAATTAGACAATTAGATAAAGTAGAGTAATCAGTAGAAGTACCACCCCCAAACCAATTGCCCCGAGATTTTACCTTAGCTTTCTAAAAACCATAAAAAATAAATAAATAAATAAATTATCCTCAACCCCACCTTCTCGTCATATATTTCTTACTAGCATTCCTATTCCCTTAGAGAACGATATCAATCCCCAAGGCTTACCCCATACTACACTACAACGATTAGGTTCATCGCTTGGAGTTTGAAAACTTGCTCAAGAAAAGGAAGTTTCCTTTGACCCCAACGCGCCTTCTCGCAAGATCAAGTTTTTGGCGCCACGGGAATAGAATAGCTAGTTAGATCTCTATCTCGTTTAGGTTCCCTTACTTGATTCCTACCAAGTAAGATTTTTTCTCATTTTCATTAGCTTCCTTGTAGTCTATCCCCCTTCTTCGTGTCTTTGTTCGTAACCTTGTCACTTTTCATCATGGAAGGTGATAACCCACCAAATCAACCACTTCCACCACCAATTGACCCGCCAAGAGGTCGTACTCTTGGTGAATACTCTAAACCGAGCCATCAAGGCTATAAGAACACCATTGAGCTCCCCGATCAAGCTCAAACTACGGCCCTGCGATCCGACACCATCTGGTTGGTGCAAAACGGATGTGCATTCCATGGACTTCGTTCCGAAGATCCTAATCAGCATCTCAAGGACTTCCTTAAAATCGTTGACTCTATTGACCTTGATGCTACCACACGGGAGACCACGTGTTTGCGTCTCTTCCAATTCTCTCTACGGGACCAAGCTAGTAATTAGGTTGAGCGACTTCCCTTCGGATCCATCTCAAGTTGGGATGATCTCACCACTCGTTTCCTCGCCCAATTTTTCCCACCGGGGAGAACTACCAAACTAAGGAACGACATCTTGATGTTCCAACAACGTCAAGTCGAAACTCCCTACGAGGCGTGGACTCGATTCAAGGACTTGCTCCACAAAGTCCCTCATCATGACATCGATCTTTGGCTTCAAGTCCAAATCTTTTACGATCATGCCAACTTCCTCACCAAGCGATCCATTGACTGAGCGGCCGGTGGAAGGCTTAGTGATCTCAACGCGGAAGAATCATGGGATATTGATAACATCAAATTGTCCTGATATTCTAAGCGTTAATTTCCCCCTTTATCATCACATTATGAGTAAAATATTAGTGAAAACATCCTTATTCCTTATTATTTCATTTCAGGATATATTGCATGCAAGGAAGCACCAAATGGACGTTTTCAGGGCCAAAGATGATGTTATCTCAACTACGGCGTAACCAAGTGATGAAGTTACGCCCTAATCATGATTATGGAATAATACGGCGTAACAATGGAGTATAGTTACGCCGTAACAAGTCTACTGAGCATGATGCAACCAATTCTACAAAGGATATGGCGTAACCTTCAGCTCAGGTTACGCCGTAATAATGGATAAGCATCAATTTTACAAAGGATACGGCGTAACCCTCATCTC
Source organism: Chrysanthemum lavandulifolium (assembly GCA_022545495.1). Taxonomy (NCBI): domain Eukaryota; kingdom Viridiplantae; phylum Streptophyta; class Magnoliopsida; order Asterales; family Asteraceae; genus Chrysanthemum; species Chrysanthemum lavandulifolium. The sequence goes on from CM040238.1 coordinate 183,164,051, forward strand.
AGGTTACGCCGTAACAGAAGATATGAATCAATTTATGAAGATTACGGCGTACCTCTCAGCTAAGGCTACGCCGTAACTATGGATAAGATCATGATTTAGAAGAGTTACGGCGTAACTCATTAATAAATGTTACGCCGTAACTAGTATCCAAGCCTATAAATAGTCGAAGATTTCATCAGTTTTAATTATCTCTCCTTTACCAAACCTTCTAGGGTTTGGGGAGATCAAACACATAAGAAGAAGCATGGCTTAGGAGCATTGAATAACGAAGTTCTCGTCTACGATTTCCTTTGTATTCGAGTTTGAATTCCTTTTATATTTTTCTTGGACTTATACTATGAATTCATGTTATTAATTGAAGTTTGCATTTATGTTATTGATCTTCTCTTTATTTTTTTCCCATTTCGTGAGATTTGAGTGTTTTGTTCCCATTTCGTGAGGTGTTCGGCTTTGTTTTATTCTAGCATAAGGGATTTTTAAACTTATATTTTCCAGATAATGGGAGATATCTTTTTAGAAATCTATCTAATAAGGTCTGCTTGATGGCAAGTAGAATTCAAGTGTGGGATATTTGATAACATCAAATAGTCCTGAATATTAAGTGTCAATTTCCCCCGATAATGCTCGTATTTTATATCATTTATATGGATTTACGCTTGTTAACCTCTATATTTCACTTTCAGGTAAATTACGAGCAATGGAGCTAATGAGACGCGAATTTGGAGAGTTTATTGAAGATATATGATAGTATGCCTATTTTGAAGTAATTACGGCGTAACTCTTCTCACACATTACGCCGTAACAGAAGCGTGACTCAGAAAACCAACTCAACCGAAGATTATGGCGTAACTCCATCTTAGGATTACGCCGTAACTAATTAGGTCAAATGATGTTCCACGCCGCTGCAAGCTACGCCGTAACTCTTCCCATAATTACGGCATAATCATGATTTATTGAAGATACGGCGTAACTCATTCCACGTGTTACGTTGTAACCAGCTTTTCCAGAGCAAAATACGAAAATATTGATGTTACGGCGTAACTATCATCTTAAGTTACACCGTAACTAGATCTGGCCTATAAATACCGCCCAAAATTATGCATTTCTCATCATTCACTCCACACACAAAAGCAGAGAACGTGGGTAGGAGGCTGAAGGCAGATCTTGAGGAGCATACGGAGCCATCTCCAAGGGAGGAATCACTCCATAATGATAAGCATTAGCAATTTATCATTTCTTTTACTTTCAATTCATGTATTTCATTATGCCAAACATTTAATCGATTGTTTCAGTTAATATGAGCGGCAAAGCACCTCTGGTGCTAGCCTAGTTATGATTCCTTAATTGTTTTGTTTATGTTTACATTGCTTCCGTATAACTGTTTCTAGTGTATGCATGCATAGTTTGTTGGTAACTACCCTTATTTCGGTAGTTTTGAATGGCGGTAGTGTCTAGTTGCTTAGAGATATGACCAATCGACCCTAAGTAGGTAGATCGAGTGGGAAGGGTAAGAATTGACCAACCGATGACCTTTCTTCGCCAGTGCGATTGACCAACCGATCACCTACCTTTTGGATGAACTTAAGAAGTTAGGGATGAGTGTTTAAGATGCTAGCGCCCGAGCACTCATTGTTATGAATCTTGCATGTAGCGAAACTTAATTGGCTTAGGGGACTAAAAACAACTGGACTTTCAAGGGTAGTAGCTTGATCTCCTGTGGAAACCTTTGCTGATAGGTTAGGACAAACTGACCAAATGTTGTCCTAGCGACTTAAAACCCCACTTGAAGCAATTGGAAGTAATTAAACATGAACTTAAACATGATAGGATGAGTAACTAGGTTAGCACACTTCTTCTCTATTGATCACAACCCTTGCCTTTATTCGCTTTCTTTATTTTCTTACTTTAGTAGTTAGTCATTTCAATCTTAAAACCAATTAAAATCTGTGACACCTAGACTTAATTAGAATCCGCTCACATAGCTCTTGGACGACCTCGGTTTTACCGAATACTACACTACACACGATCGGGTACACTACCCCGTTAGTGCATTAGGGTAGACCATAGGTATAACGAGACACTAATAAATATTAAAACCTGGTCAGTAAAACTTGCATCACATATATCAACCACGAATGTACCAACCGCAAATGTATCAACCACCGATCCTACATCACCACAAACGTGTCACAATTCTTCATCAAGGCCTCAACCTATTTCTCCCATTTTTCCATTACATCTTGACGATTTTGAGGCTATGCCAAGTTATGAACCTCAATATTATCCATCTAAACCCGTTGATGGTTCTCACGTCAAAGATGTTCCTTCCAAGATAAAACCATAAAAAAGATGTCTAAAAAGACGATGATGAACATTGTAACATTCCATTGACCATTATAGAAGAAATTGTATTGTGCAAATGTCGGAATTGTGTATCCGAAGATAGCCGCAAAGGTAATACGAAGAAAGTAAATGGCTTTTGGACAAAGGTATTAGCTTAAATTGAAATCAATGAAGGTAATCGTGTTTTGTTTGGAGTACCTTTCTCACTTCTTTATGCGTGGAGAATTTTAGAAACGTGTCCAAAAGAAGAGAGGTGGAAGTTCTGAGATTTGAAGAAGCAAAACAACAAGCTTTTAAAAAAGTTAAGCCATTGGGGTCTACCTTGTCAAACACATAGGAGTCAGCAGAAGGTGGTTTTAATCTAATTGAAAGGCCGCAGATGAGGAGGAAGAGGAGTTGCAGGAAGTTCGACCAATGGGCAGGGACAAAGCGAAGAAGAAAGTGTCGGCATCCAACGTCACATCGACATCGTCAACAACGGACAGTGATGAAGCGCTGGCTAAGTTGTTGGTGAACAAATTTACAAGTCAAACATCGTCGTTATGACAACTGATGAAAAAACATACCACAACGCTTTTTTGAAGATCAAGAGGAGGAAATCAAAATGTAACAAAAGAAGTTCGAACTACAACAACAAAAACAACGTCAAGAAGACACATTATTTTATATGAGTTCTGTTTATCACTTGAGTGAAATCCACCTCCAAAAAGTGTTGTAGATGATCAAAGAGAAATATAATTTAGATTATAAGTTTATGAAATCCACCTTAAAAAGTGTTGTTTTATTATTATGAATGATGATCAAAGAAGTATAAATATTAAGAAATCTAATATAATTTAGATTATAAGTTTATGTTTATAATTTCGTAAGTTTAAGTTTTAATTATGAATGTAATGTTTTATTATTATGAATGAAAGTTTAATTTAGCTTTTAATTAGAAAATAATAATAATAAGTTGGTTTGATAGCGTGTTGAATAATAATGTAGCTATGATGTAAAACAATAAGTTCGATGACCATCACACCACATGAATATGCACAAACTTAAAAAGTTATATAAATTGATTATAAATAGATGCCATTTGAATATAGTTTGTTAGTTCTGAACTACTAAGACACAAAAGGTGTTTACAACCAGAAACTTGTTAATCATAATAATATCAGTAAAGCAAGTATTTTAGGTTCTTTGTTTAAAAAGTATTTTAGGTTCTAAATTTTGGAAAACACAGATATCTATAATTTTAATTGTTAAATAGTGGATAACATGCAATTGTTAAGTAACTGAAAAATAAGTGTCAGAAAGTTCATTGTAATTTTTCAACGGCCCTATTATAAATTTTGCTTTAGGCCTCTCAAAAGGTAGAGAAGATCCTGTATACAACCCGAAAAATATAACCCAGACTGAAACAAGTAAAACTAGTTTGGTCTATGAACAAACTATGAATGAGACGATCCTATTCAATAACCACTAATACCAACTGCACGTCTGTACCAACCACTAATCATATACACAGTGCAAAAATTTTGACCTCCACAAACTTCTCAGAAGCCAAACAAACCCTATTCCACCAATAGCTGAAACCACTCAACTGCTGTAGCAGAGAAAACTAGATCATTCATTATGTTTACTAACTGTAGCAAGAATCAGAATCCTTGGCTCTTTGGCATATGTCTATATGAAATCATCATCAGCATCAGGCAATCGTTGCTTCTTTGCAGCCTCATACAACTCGTGTAAATCACTGCAATTTGACCATATATAATCCTATTAACCACCACATAAAACAGTAATCTAAAATTTCAACACAATCATTAAAGATTTAAATCTAAACAAAGAAACCATATCCATGGCAAAATATAAGTGATACGTACTTGCAGCTGAAAATAAAGTAACTGCATTTTTTAGGATCATTTTAAGGTGATTCAGTAATCAGTCCCAAAGGTTAATGTCTAATTATAATGAGACTATCAAAATGATAATTTGATTAAAAAATTAAAACTGATGCTGCAATTGTAAAATCGCACCGATCAGTTTTAATTCACAGCCACACACCCTTTAAATAAAAAAAAACAAGTCTGTATAAGTCAGTACTCTCGTATTCCCATCGACATAAATCACCTAATGCTAAAAGAAAATATAAAATCTGAAATCAATGTATACTAATGATAAAACTTACTATTCTTCCATGTCGGGCATAACATGTGGAGGATACACAGCAGGCAACTCCAAAAAACAAATATCAGGAAAGCTGCCAAAATGAGACCCATGTCAGTAAAGGCAACTCCCATTTATGAGATATTAAGTCGAATAAGATTCTATTTCAATAAAGATGAATAAGATGGGTAAAACATTAAAAAAACAAATAATTGGTAACTACCCAGTAAGTATCCTAGCCAGGGACAAAAACGGCATTTCCAGGTTCTGCATGTTTTTTACAGAGATCTCAAAGTACTCCAAATTATTCTTCTTGTGGAATTGAATCTTCTTGCCGTTAATGGCTCTTTTCTTCGTTTCCGCCTTGTTTCCACAAAGTACAATCGGGATATTTTTACAGACACTGATTTTAAAAGATAAATATCGGTTAGACTCCCCAAATGTAGATAAATACTACAATTTTAAAGAGTGGAAAGTAGCAAACCTGCACAGATCTCGATGCCAATTTGGGATATTATCGTAAGACACCTTTGAAGTAAAATCAAACAAAAGTATAGCACACTGACCTTCGATGCTGCAATCATAAATGGCATTTCATTAGTACACTTTATAAGATAAAACTAAAGCATAACACGTGAAACATTCAGTTATGGACACTGTATAAGAAAACACTGAGCATGAAAGTTATACAGATACTTAGGCTAAAGGTAACTTACTAATAACGATGACCCTCATTGACATCTTTATGCTTCTTTTGACCCGCCAGGTCCCAGCAATAGAAGCGAAGCATCCCATGGTTTGTATAGAAGTCCCATGGTTGAAGTTCTACTTGAATTGTCGCTGTTTCAAACACAGATACATTACTAGTTGGTTACCTGTGTAGCAGCGGTGAAAATAGTATTTGAAAAGCAATGATCAACCGTTACTAAATTATAGCGAGTGTCATGGCTTTATGACAAGCAATGTTATAAAGGTTAGATCACAATAATGGTGGTTAGTTGTTGTGGCAATAAGCAATTATTAGTCATTTCTTCTTACTTTTTTCATATGCATGAGGAAATTGGCATGCATCAAAAGAGCGTAAGTTCATGATAAGGTATTTTGTTTGTCGATTGTTGTTTCATACATCATGAATAGTGTCAATATCATTAATTATGTTTTTCTCTAATTAATTATTGTAAGGTTCTCAAATAAAAAAATCACAATCAGCTAATACTTTATATTATAGTTTTTTCATCTAGTTAATTCTTACAGGAAGTTAATTATTCTATTTTACTTTTTCTTTTTTATCAATATTTCGGGGCAATTTCATATGTACCCTTCCAAAAATTGAAAATTTCATCCTTACCTGAAACATACTTTTGAAATACTATAGACTATGCATAGAGTGATTATATTTCAAATAAAGTATATTTTAATGTGTTTTGAGGTATGAAATTCCCCTTAGAAAAAATATTAACTGAAAAGTACGCATCTTTTTTGGAGGATAAATATTTATTGAGCTTAAAGATAAATATTTGTGCAAAAATTCAACATGCATGGCTGTGTGCATTGTAAAAATGTAGTAATTAGTCTCCAAAAATAAAGAAGACGCATTTCTTTCTAAAACCAAACGTATTACACTATTTTAGACATTTCTTTTTACCACTGGTCATCCACAGAAAATATATTTTCTTTCGAGACTTTTGTTCAAATATTCCATTATTACATCGTACCTGAAATCAGTTTTATATATGTGTGTTTTCTCAACTGTTGTAGGCTCCCTTATTCTTTAGTTGAGCACGAGTGCACAACTACCTAAAGTCAAATAAAAACTCACTCCAAATCTAAAACCCAAACACCAAATATTTGTAATCACAAATAAAAAAATACTGAACTATTTCTTTGAGCTTATTGATTTTCAATTTAAGAATATAAAGTTACAGATCTCAATTAGCCCAAGTTAACATAAACAAACCCACAAAAACCCAAACACAAAGATAATTACCCCGAGCACCAAGCAAGCACGAATCAACCAAAGAATCTAGATCTCTTTTCAGAACCCACACACTCAAACTCCAATCAACTAAACCTACAAGGAAATACTCGCTAACCATAATTAACAAGAAAATATTAACAAAAAAAATTGGATAACAAGTAAGAAAACATGTGTTTCTGTTATATGTTACTTCCCGTTTTCCGGCGGTGGTCCGTCGGATTTTGGCACTGGCGGTAAAGGTTTCAGTTGTTTTGATTGCCTTAAGGTTGAAGGTGATGGCGGTTACAGAATGTTACGTAACAATAAATGACTGAGATCATAATGATCCAACGGCTGATAATTGAGCTCCTTATCTTAGTTTTTATGGGTCCCACATTTTTAAATGCATTATAATATGGTATATAGATATATATAAACACTATTCCAGAACAGATACTAAATATGCATTGCTAAAGATGGACATTGGAACAACTTACGTTCATAAGACTTCTTAAATTCCCGGTGAGATGCCTTTTCAAGAAGGTGGTTTTCCCTGCAAGATGCAAACGTGAGGAGCAGGGACAAAAAGTTAATAAATCAAACACTTTAGTATGAAATTGCTCGAGATAGCTGAAACATAATGTCAATCCGAATCATACAAACATGCATACAGAACAGCCTGTTCTATTTTCATAGTCCTATAAGAAACTCTTCAAAGAAAAGATAAAGTTATCGTGGTGATAATCCTGACTTAAAGACTGATTTGCTAAAAAAAATTCATGTGAGTTCTATGGGAGGTCATTCAGGGGTCCATGCTACCTACCAAAGATTAGCTCACGTGGTTTATAGAAAGGGTTGCAGGCTGCAGTGAGGTTTTTGGTCCAAAAAGTCACATGTGTCAGCAGTGTAAGTATGATACTGCAGTTTATCCTTGCTTACTAATGTATTTTTAATATTTTTCGTTTTTATAAAAGTTCAATGCCTTACCAGTTGCTCCGTCACCCGCCAAAAGAAGCTTAAAGCTTGGATAGGCAACAGTCATTTGATGTGGTAGATCCTGCAAACATCAGACGCATAATTATAAACGAGAGTCAATCCATAAAAATAAAAACAAATCAAAATAGATATATAACACATTACTTACACTCTCTGATTGCTTAAGAAGTGCCAATGCATCTTCTGCCCAGTTCTTATACTTACGGGCCTTTTCCACATCGTCATCATTATAATCAAGTTTGGCTGCTGGAGGTGCCTCCTTGCAGACTTTTCCTGTTCGAGCTGTATCTGACATGGTTCCCCAATCTTGGATAAAACCAGGCATCCACGAATCAATTGTTTGATTACTTCCAATCACCTCCATTAAGCTTTTAAGCTTAGGATACAGCCATTTAAATCTGCCACATTCAATTAACATGACAAGTAAGGTAGCAAAGGAACTCGCTATTCGGGATGCCCAGGCTGATCTTTCTTTGCCTTTCTTTAAACCCTCGCCACTCATGATAGCTTCAACTGCCCCCCTTAGAGCTCCATGCCCAATCCGTACGTGCCTTAAGCCACCCATATCTTTGTATGATTCTCCATAACCAAGAAAATTTGAACGATACCCAAAAACAAGTTCACCAGACTTCCCAAATTCATAAGTGGTCCCGTCTCTAAACCTAAATCCAATTAAGTAAAGATCTCTACGCCTCAGTAAAAGAGTAAATGTTTCTTTTCCATCCAAAGTTATCTTCCCTTGAACATTTTCACTGCCTGTGCGATTAATCATTATTGTTCTGAGTTGAACGATTCCGCCTGCCCAACCTTGGAGAGTTCCAACCTCGAACCAAAACACATCCTTCTCTGATACTTTCTCAGATGTCCCCACCGGACTTGCCTCCTCCGATTCCTCTGTTACTTGCCTAGATTTCCCCACCGAACTTACCTCCTCTGGTGAGACTGTGGTTATGTTTAAGAATGGCATTTCCTGTTTCGGTAAATTTTTTGATTTCAGTTTAGCCTTACCAAAATCCTTTTGTTTACCCATATCAAGATCTGATACGAGTCACCTACAAAGAGAACAAAAGGTGAGATAAACATTTCGCATAACGAACTGCTTCATTTCGTTAACATAACCAGTACATATAAATAACAATTACACTTAAAATAATCAGACCAAAGATCCTTACCAAAAAATGTTGTTACTGCAATCAACTATGTAGAATCATCTTTAGTTCATTGTATAATATATACAGTAGCAAAAGTCACAATGACAATTACGCTACATTCAAATACTATACATACATCTAAATCCTAATTTATGTTTCCAGTGGTCACAAATACTTAAAAAACAACCTCTTAAGTCAGGATCAGACACAAAAGTCGAAAATTAACACAAACATGTCAAGAATGTCACCAAACACACAATATAACACCCAATAATAATAAAATATTTATGATCCCAGATAAAAATACTTCAAATCAAATAAAATAACTTGAATGACAACATACATTTACATAATATACACAAAATGATAGTTACAATACGAACAAAATATACCTTTTGATGATAGGGATGCAGTTTTGAGTTACTGTGTGTGTGTGTGTGATGGAGATGGGTTTTGAGTTATTGTGTCTTTGTTAATGTTGGGTGTTTGGAATTAGGGCACCTGAGGCTTTTATAGAAATATTATGAATAAGCCATTGAATAAGCTTATAGGCTTAGGCTTATGAGCTTATATAAGGAAGATTGGTTTTAATAAATCCTTTTTTTCCTGTGGCTTATAAGCTGATATAACCTTTTAACCATTTTCTTTCTATCTTTTTATCATAAGCCAATCCAAACACTTAAACTTGGCATATGAGCTTATTTATCTTAAGCTATAAGCAGTTGGCTCAAAGGTAAAACTAATAAAGCCATTGCTTTAGGCCCCCGAATATTTAAGGCCCCCGATTTTCTAACACCGTCTATAAATATATAGTCGGTCACATATTTTCTTGGGCATCATCGAGGTCTCGATATATAAAAAGTCCCGGTTACTAACGAACGAACAAGAATAAACTATTTTTCAATGAACAAACATGAAGGTCAATGTCCATATGTTTAAGCGTTCATATTAGTTCGTTTGTTCGGTTAAACCTACAATGCACATTGTCTTTATATTACGTTTGTTTGGTAGAGAGAATTTCAGATAATAGAAATTCAGATAAATGAAATTGAGTGAGAAATTTGTTAAATTCTAGAATTTAAATAAAAAACAGTCACAAACTTTTTCCATTAAAAAATCATCTAAATAAAAAGTGATTGTACTATGATATTGTCACGATTTTTTTTTTTTTTTTTTTTTTTTTTTTAATGTTTTAAGCACCAAATGTTGCACGTAATTTGTTTATACAATTTTTTTTTAACAAAGTTCATTCTTTAATAAAATTATAATTGGAAAATATTTCAAGAAAATTTATAAAAAAACATTTTTTCAAAAAAATAATAATAATCCATTTCTCCAATTTCTCCACCAAAATAATGGAAATGGAGCTATCTAACTTACACTACCCATTTGTCTCTATTTCTCCACCAAAATCTTTTTAATTCTCCACTTTTTTATTTCTCTCTACTGCTCAAACATGTACATATACAAGTAAATCTAGTATAGATATGCATATGATTTTTGTATACTCTTACACTATAAAGATCGGGGTCGGGTTTGAGAATTTATGTTATCCACATCCCCGGTTTCTCAATGTGGGGATTCCCCATCTCCATCCCCGGTCAACTCGGGATTCCCCAATCAAATCGGGTTTGGGGATCGGGTCCCCATCAATTTTTACTTTTAGCACATAATTTAGGGTTTAGATCATTAAATAGCAACAAACTTTCTTTAAGACACCGTTTTAGTGCGTGAACTAAAAAGTGATACACTAAATGTACAAATAACCAATAAGTGTTCCAATATACACATTTGGATGACGGGTCAGAAATGTGCATATTAAAACATTATCTGAAAGTTTATAGGATTTAAATTGCACTTTTTAGTTCGCTTACTAAGACGGTACTATGAAGAAAGTATGTTGATATTCACAATGGCCCTAAACCCTATAATTTATGATACCAAGTTTGTATGCCTAATATTTCTTGTTCTCATATATTTGCTAAAATATTAAAAGTATCCAACATATCAAGTTTACTATAAATCAATTTATGTTGCTATATTATGAATACCGTGAACTTATTATTATATTACCTATCAAAAAGTTTATTGAAATTTCCTTTACTTATGTAAGTTATAAAGAAAACAAGGAACATATGTACGTGACGTCATTAAGTTGCGACACAAAGCAACTCAAAAACCGCATTTGGAGAAAAAAGATGGTAAAAAATTTATCCTATTAGTTTATTATTCTGAAGATTATTGCGTGTGTTTCCAAAAGTATCAAGGTCAAGACTCTCTAGTTTTATAAAGTGATCTCTTCTATAGAATGAGGCTAACAACTCACGCTTTGCTTGCAGATACAAATAAGAGGTGATGGGCCATATAAATCCCCATTGGAATACAAGAAAAAGCTGCATTAACCCTTATGATTTTCAAACTTAAATGTATAATTTATAGGTAAATGAGTCAATTTGGATATACCTTATTCTTAACGTAACTAATGAGTTTAACTTTTATAACCAGATAAAACAGGTAAAAATAGTAGAAGGTGGCCCAAAACGGAGTCAAAATACATAAAACGACGACAATCATTTTAATAGAAAACATTGTATAAGTAATTATAAAATAGTTTGGATAAAAATATTGGACACATGAGAGAAAAGTAAGAATAAATACATTGCCATTATACAAAGTAGGTTAATAAGGTACCTGTTGCTCACATTCATGAACAGTTGCTCATCAGCTAGACGATGCTGGAATGCAGCTTCAATCAAAGGTGCTGCCTCTTCCCTCTTTTCTCTTTCAAAGTGATCCATTATTTTTATTAGTTTTTGCTTTTCTTTTCCGTTTCCTGCCCCGCTCTAACTGTTCTTGCTTTGCTAACTCCATCAAAGCCTGCTCTGTCACATTCTCCTGTGAACTAAAACCGGTGGTTAACCTCATGAATCGACTTAAAGCCCCTTACTTATAGCTTGTGCTTTCCTTTCTTTTCAATACGCTTTCCAACTTCATTGATTATAGCTTGTGCTTCCTCACGCTCACGCTCCTCAATTTCCTTACGAATGTGTTCATGCTTCCTTTCTTCAAATCCAGTTGCAAGTCGTTTCTTTTCTGCTTCTTCAGTTTTCTTCCGAAGTCTCAACCTTTTTGTCTCTTCTTCTCGTTCCTTCAAAGTAAACAGAGTTCAAAATCAGGGGAGAACATTATTTGCAAGTTAGAAAAGTAGCTAACAACAAAACGGGTTTAATAGATCAAAGTGTGTTTCATATCTATTGAAGTAAATATAGTTCTCTTGTCATCTTATGAAATTATATATTTACAATATCTAGGTTTGGACACAGTAGACTAGGTGGGTCCTACCCAACCTGACCCTAGTCAACTATTAGCCAGCACACTGATTCTGCCATCTCCACAAAAAGTAAAATGATATTTCAAAATGTAAATGCATGAATACCATTTCAAGCAGGTGATGTTCCCGTTCTTCCTTGCGTTTTCGATAATAGACTTCGGAGCAAGAAGCTTTTTATGCTCTCTATCTACAATATCTGCCAAACTTGGATGCATAGCACTCGATTTGATGATTTTGTTTGATCATTGACCTTGATTTATTCAAGTTCAAAGCCAAAAAACTCAAGTGATCTTGGAAAATGTCATATTCAAATCCCTGAAACATAGAGGTACAACGTTAGTCTGAGAATATAAGACAGATTAAAAACTATGTACATCAGTGTATTATAAAAAGGCATACCAAGTCACCAAATATAATTGCACCCTAAATGGCCAACTTTCATAGAAATGAGACTGTTTGACAGCATCAACAGAGATATTCTCCACAGCCGAGAAGTCAAAGAAAGGAACCATCTTTGACAAAGTTTCAACTTTCAACGTCTGATACACTTGTGACAGCTGGAACAATAACCGTAATCGGAATTTCTTTTTCATATGAAAAAAAAGCAAACAAAATTACCAATGAATAATACAATAAAACCAATCATTTACCTGGTGCAGCTGTCTTAAAGGTAGCTAATTTTTCCAGCAGCATTCCAGACCCTCCAAAATGGCTGAGAGACATTTCAGGAATAGGTTTAAAAATAATTTAAACGGAGTAAATACATAACCAAGAAAAAAGTACACACTGTCTATTCATACCTCAATGAGCCGATTCTTATGTTATACATTAAATCCTTGAGCATCAATATGGTCCTTTGCATCTTTGACAAAGCCAATGGTCACATCAGCATACATTTGCTGCAGAACGAGAGTTACCAATGAGATACATAATTTAAAAAGTGCAGATACTAATGCTAAGCTAATAAAGTTGATTTAAAGTCCATACATTTTTATCGTTCTTTGTCTCCCCATCAGCAGCTGGTTTCGCTGGCTTATACGTGATCTTCTGACCGACATCATATCATTAACTATATTATGTTGGATAACATCTTTTCCACGAAGGATCATTCTAAAATCATCTGGAATTCTCAGGTATAAAATTGAGGCATAACTCTGTAGAATTAAAAAATATATTCAGTCAGAAACAAGATGTTGAATACTTGAACTATTTCATGCCTTAAAATTTGCAAAGAATGAACTATACCCTCAAGGAGTGGCGATAGGTTAGAAAATGGCGAATGTTGGGATAATCTTTTGCCATCTCTATCTTCTTTGGGTTCCGGGCCCTCTAATTTGAATGTCCTGTCATCATTGAGCAAGCCAATCTAAACATAAGTAGCTCCAGTGCGCACCTGAGGTCAGGATGACATTAATTGTTAAAACATAAAACAGGGGAAATTTGCAGATGTTGCACCACTAACAAGTTTAAAATCACTCTAAAAGTGGCAAATGATGCTCATCAATTTCTATATGGTCAAACCTGCTAACCAGTAACATTTGATATCATTTAACTATTACATTTTCTAAAATACAAAACCACTGAAAAACATAGCTTAATTTTTTACTATCTAACCACATGTTTATTTGATACGCAAACAAAGAAGATTTTACCAATTAGATGTTGTGTCGTCTTAAGGTAACAACTTATCTGATAGTCAACAGATAATTTAGCATATGAATCATTTACATATTTCTTGCTCTCAAGTAAGTCTGAATGGGTTTCGAGTCATTTTTAAGTAAAGGTCAAATGATCCAGGTTAGCGTGGCTTGGCCCATGAACACTTCCGTTTATCTTATATGTTTATTAATAGTTAATTCCTAATTATAATCATAAAGTTCTTTTGTTAGTATTAATATCTTATGAACCTTTGCATAAGTACTTTTTTTCCTTCTTATTCTTTGCATAAAAATGATTTAAGCTGTTAGGCGCTTTATATTAGTATTCACCAAAATAAGACATTGGGCGACTTTCAACCCATTTGACCCATTTTACTACCACCTTTAAATGATCTTCTTGGACTAATAAAATGATTTAGATTATTATATATTATTCCTTCTAAAAAGAGGTACGATTCATTTGTATGTCTCTTAAAACTTGCAAACGTAACTGCTAATGTGCTGATAATACATTTGTGGTTTCAATGACATCGTAGAAGCGAAATACATTCATCATTGTTGTCTTTGTACCAATCTGATGCACTCTTTAGTCTGCCATAATTTTTATTAATGAAAATGTTAGAGCACATTGCATTCTCAGTTTTGACATGTGTCGACTTTTTTAGCATGGCATCGCAATTCACGAATGTAGATTGTTGAGTTAAAATTTATCTTACAGTTAAAACTTGGTCTTACATGTTTTGGATATTGATTTTCAGGGGACTATATGTGATGTAACGTTGTTAAATTTCACAACTGTACAAGAATGTCTTGCTAACGATTCTGATTTTAGCTTGGGCATGGGGACGAACCTATGGAATTTTAGCTGGTGATGGCTAAATTTTTCCTTCACGTACCTTTGACCTTTCTTTTATTTTTTACCGTCTTAAAATAAGGTTTAGATTAGTTGGGTCAAATTATGTTTTCCTAGTATGTTGTAATAATATGGAGAGTACTGGTATGGCAGCTTATAGTTGTTGTCAGCATCATATTTTGTATATAGGTTAATTGTCACCAAAGTGACACGGTTAGCATTAGCAATAACATGAATAACACTAAAGAATGACGAAAAATAGCGACAGAAGGAGATATATATTCTACAAGTCTAGCTACAAATAAATGTCACTAAAAAAATGCCATTTTCTTGTACTAGGAATGAAAAACTGGTTGAAAGATTCATACCTACGACAATATATCCAGACAGATTCCTAAGATGGATATGTTTGATGTTCGAGAGGAGATCATCGAGCAAAACTATATATGCTCGGCCAGATCTACATCGGCATGTAAGAACCACAAGATGTGTGTTTGACATCATCTGTTTCATTCGCTCTCTCAGTACACACAATCATCAAGCATATATACAGATCGATCTATATCCTGTGTGTTGCTTGTAATCATGATCAGCCGCTCCAGCAAAACTGTCTATATTCGGCCGTATATAAATCTCACTCTCTTTATCTCTCAGCTAGTAAACACAAGGCTCAAGCATATAGAATTATAGATCCATCTATTTACAGTGTGTTACTTGTCATCCATGAGCCGATACAAACTATGTGTGTTTTTCTCATAGTCTCCATATATATCTGTCTCTTTCATTTGTTCATTCTCTCTATCTATGAGACAAGTAAATCGATGATGGTCGTTAGATCTCAACCTTTGCCTCTTTCGTCTTCTTTTCCGGTGTACGGCGTATGTTGTATTATCATACAACCCTTGTTTTGTTTTTTTACTATATATAAATATAAAATGTATAATGCTAGCTTTTGTACGTCCTTCTACACACCCATTTTAAGTACAGTAGGTCTGAGCCCATAACATGTTTTTTAGTGGCTGCTGATTTGATTGATGCCTTTCTTTATTAAATCTCATGCCAACTAATGGCAATTATAAATAGGGTTTAAATCATAATAAAGAACGAACGTTTTCAACTTTGTTCCATTTTAAGACGCGACTTTTTTCGTCCCACTTAACGAACGTCTTTCAAGTTTTGTTCCATTTTAAGACGTCAAAGATGACCACCGGTTAAGAAAATGAGTTTTACTGGGCTTAAACGACCACGTGGTTTTTAGCACATAAATAGTCAAGTTAATGCAACGACTTCACGCTTTGTGCCACTTTAGACCTCAAAGCACGGCCACCGATAAAAAGTCATTTTGTCCGCTTTTTACGCTTTCACCTTTTTACGATTCCATTTTACGTCATCCGCTTTTACGCCAATATTTTTCTTCGTTTTCTTACTTTTTACTTTTACGCCGTTCGTGGTTTTACATTTTCTTCGCTTTTACGCTTCATCCTTTTTACGCTTTCATCTTTTTACGATTTCCTCCGTTTTTCGTTTTCGTCCGCTTTTACGCTTTTTCTTTTTTACGCCACGCTTTTGCGCCGTGTTTTCGTTTTACTGCTTTTACGTTTTTGCTTTTTTATCCATCCATATTTTATGTTTCGCTTGACTAAAACGTAAAACGGATGAAACATAGAAAAACAGACGAAAACATAAAAAAACGAAACATAAAAACGAAGAAAACAAATAAAATAAACGAAAAAATAGGCGAAAACGTAAAAACTAAACGAAACGTAAAAAGTAAAATGGAAAAAAAAAACATACGAAAACGTAAAAATCGATTTAAAACGAAAACCAAACGAAACGTAAAACGAAAAATAGCAAAAACGAAAAAGAAGTAAAACGGAAAAATGTAAAATCGACGAAAACGAAAACGAAAAAGTAAAAACGAAAAAGAAGTAAAAAGCGAAAAAAGTAGAGAAACGAAAAAGGTAAAAAGACGTAAACGTAAAAATCGACGAAAACGAAAACCAAACGAAAACAAAAACGAAAAAAAGTAAAAACGAAAAATCGACGAAAACATAAAAATCGACGAAACGTAAAACCAAACGAAAACGTAAAACGAAAAACGGTAGGACTAAATTCGTGATACTCCACAAATCACGTGGACCATTCATGTAATTAAATCAAACAAAATAGGTTGTTTTCGCTCATTATCCGGTAAATCAAACTTGCACGCATTTAAAGTAGACAAAACCCGAAAGACGTTACATTGTGACAAAAAAAGTACACGTACTAAAATGGAACAAAGTTCGAAAGACGTCATATCAGTATGCACTAAACCTTACAAATATTGTAGTTACCCTTTGCTATATTAGCATCACATTATCTTTCTTTTTTTAAGACTACACTCAACCACAATTTGCTAATAATGCGACCACAACCACAATCAAAAATATACCCCACAAAAACAAATAAATAAAAGAGAAAATTATCAAAATAGGCCAAATATCCAAGGTTGGTCCATTTTTTAGACATTTTTATCATCTCTTTCCCATTTAGGCCACGCTCAATTGCTCAACTGCTCGACTCCACCCAAATTTTGACACGTGTCATTCCTTTGACTTCTCAACTGCTGATTGATCGCCGATTTCACCTGGGTTTTGACATGTGTCATTCCTTTGTACTTTTTCAGAAAAAGTACAAAGGAATGACACGTGTCAAAATTTGGTGGATTCGAGCAGTTGAGCGTGGCCTAAATGGGAAAAAGATGATAAAAGTGTCTAGAAAATTGACTAACCTTGAATATTTGGCCTCTTTTGGTAATTTTCTCTAAATAAGAATCTACACACACAAAACAATTAAAAGTTGTGGTTGCCTATCCAACCGAAACAATTGAAAGGTTGGGGTGACTGGTCACCAATTCGGTTGAGCTACTGGTAGAAATGTGGTTGCATATGAACTCACCAACCTCGTGTTGACACTTTTTAGCATGTATTTTCAGGTTTTGAGGTGATAGCTTATATTTGAAGGCGCAAGACAAATGCATGGCATGGTCATAGATTCCTTGATAAACATAAATGTGGACCACTTTATTATGGGCCTATTTTCCGCACTTAATCAATAATGTAAACATTGTTTTCAAGAATGAATAAAAGTCTTTTTTTATGAAAATCAGTTGTTTTATGCTTATGTTGTGATATTAATTTAGTAGCACCCCAAGAGTTGTGTGCTTTCGCTGAGCCATTTTGGGGGTGTTACAATATGTGAACTCATTTCCTTTGGGACTTATAATCATTAGTCCTGCTCCAGAGTCATCAAAGCTTGAGGCTCCATCGGTGTATAGCTTTTAGATGTCTTCAAGCTTAGTAGTGTTGTGTTTGCTTCATGATTCTCTATATTCCTCTTCCTTATTATCTTCGGAGGGAGTTTCGGCAAGAAAGTCAGCTAAAATTTGTCATTTTACAGAGTTGCGACCTCGAACTCGATATCATGCTCTCCTAATTCAATTGCCCATTTAGCGACCCTTCTAGATTTCTCCTGATTGCTAGTACTTATTTTATGGGCTTATCTGTTAGGATTTGAATCATATGTGCTTGAAAATACCTTCGAAGCCTTCTTGAGGCATATATGAGAGCTAGAACTAATTTTTCTAACCTATGGTAACTGAGTTTTGCCCCCTGCAAAACTCTGCTGACGAAGTAGATAGGTATATGTCTTTTGCTTTTTTCTGCAAGTAATACCGCACTAATGCTTGCTTCGGAGGCTGCGAGATACATCACCAGCGTTTCGCCTTTGATTGAGGATGTAAGTGTTCGTAATGTTTCCATAAAACTCTTCATATTTTTTAAGGCTTCCTCTGACTATGTACTCCATTGTACAGTTTTCTTTCCCTTGTCATTATTGAGAGCTTTGAAGAAACGTAAGGATTTTTCCACACCCTTTAAGAGAAAGCAACTTAGGGCTTCCAACTTCCCGTTCATTCTTTGAATCTCTTTTAGTGTTTTCAAGAGTTCAAATATGTGACGGCCTTTACCTTTGAAGGGTTCGCCTTTATTCCCTGCTTTGTAATTAGGTGTCCAAGGAATTTCCCTTCTTCGACCCTGAACAAACACTTATTTCGGTTTAGTTTCTTGTTTATTGATCGAATCTTGTCGAAGGTCTCTTGGATGTCTAGCAACATTGCCTCTTCAAAAGTACTTTTAATCACCATATCATCTATGTATGCCTTCAAATTCCTTCCAATTTGATCATCGGATATTTTTTCGACGAGTCTTTGATATGTGGCCCTTGTGTTTTTTAGTCCGAAAGGCATCTTTTTGTAGCAAAAGACTCTTTTCCTCGTAAAAATTTTGTCTTGTCCTCATCGGTTTCCGCCATCTTTATTTGATGATAGCCTTTGTAGGTGTCTAAAAAGCACTTAAAGCGGAAGCCAGAAAAGGATTCCATCTTTCAGTTGATTTCGGGTAGGGGTAACAGTCTTTATGGCATGTTTGTTGATGTCTATGAAGTCTATACACATTCTCCATCCTCCGTCACTTTTCTTTACCATTATTAGGTTTTCTACCCGTGTCCGATACTTAACTTCTCTAAGGATTCATGCTTTTGTTAACTCATCGACTTCTTTATAGGTTGCTTTGTTTCTTTCCGAGGCTAAACTCCGTTTCTTCTGTTTTGATATGTTTGTATTCGTTGAGCTTGTGCTCTGTGTTGAAAGACTTGCCATTGATTGTAATAGTTCTTGGGATCCCCGTCATGTCTGCATATGTCCATGCAAACACATCTGCGTTTGCTCAAAGAAGCTCTTGCAACTTCTTCTTAAAATTTTCTAGAAGTTGCTTCCCTACTGTTTGGTCCGGATATGTGTTCCGGCTCCTCCGGAGGATATTCTCTTACCTTTTTATAGCATCCTTCTGCCCTACTTGATTTGTTACTTGACAACACGATTCCTACGCCATATGGTGTATGAAATTTGATTGCGGCATGGATTGTCAAACGACCATCCCTATTTTTTGCATTGTTTTCCTTCCCAGTAGTAAATTGTAAGGTGATTCGGACCTTCCAATGACAAAATCAAGAACCTATGTTCTGGTGTAAGGCTTTTCGCCAATGGTAATTTTGAGAGGTATTTCTCCCAAGGGCCACAAATGCCCCCTTGAAAAACCTATGAGGGGTGTTTTAGAATACATCCTTCGAGATTGGATCATAGGACTTAACTTGAGGAAACAGTTCGTAGATAACTTCACACGCACTTCCCCATCCAAGTATACACGGTTGACTTATTTTTCGAAAACCTTTACATTGATGATGACAGATCCGAACGTGGCTCGAGTTGATTACTTAAGGAAAGTTATTTCTTCAACTTCTCCTCTAACATCCTTCCTTTTCTTGTTTTTGTTTGGATCATGAGGATAGTGGTTTTGGTAGCTGCCGCATTCTTGCTTTTTCTTGCTGTTCATTTAATGATGTGTCCGATGTTTTGGACTTTCCATCACTTGCGCCTTTTTTCAGGTGAGTGAGTTGTCCAAATTCTATGGCTACCTTTATTTGATTCCGCAATTTCCTATATTGGTTTGTTTCGTGCCCCCTTATCTTTTTGAAATGGCAATATTTGGACATGTCTCGGGAGTGCATGTTGCCCACCATCCGCGGGGATGATTCAAAGGTTGTCGCGCCTTCTCGGTTGCTAGAATTTCCCTTGGGGTCTTTGATAAAAATCCATGAGGTTGACGTTTGGACCGTCGTTGATATATTCTAATTATCCCCGCTATTCCTATTATGGTCCTTATCGTGGTGTTGATGCTTTCCTTGTTCCAGAAATTTGGGTGAAGGGTATCCTTCGATCCATTGGACGAAGGTTGTTGTATATCCGGTGGATTTAGGATATTGGGCTGTAGGGCTGAAAGGCATGTTCGTTGTTTGGTTTATAAGTTGTGAGTGCATAAGAGGGTCATAAAGGTATGCTGATGCAAGATTAATAAGCTCTACATCATCATTACGCCTTGGTTCCTTTTGAACATATTACCCAAAAGGATAACCATAGTTGGTTCCTTCAATAAGGTAACTTCCCCTTGGCTTGTACTAGGGAAATCGATAGGTTGGTAGTAGTGGAATAGTATGGTGTTTGTTTTAGTGGTTACAAGCTTTGGTTATAACGAGACCAATTGTAGCGGTCCCACAGATGGCGTCACTGATTGAGCAATAATCAGCACGACCAGGCTGCGATGGCGATCGAAGAGTTTGCTGATGATGGTTGAGTTGCCGAGTTGTAAGTAACATGGTCAACACAAATAGAAACACTACGTTAAGTGAAGCGCATGGGTTGGACCCTGCAAATCACCTCCAGCGTGAGAGTAAGTATGTGAATATGATAGTAAGTATGAAGTATGTATGTGTAAAAGTTTTGTTCATACTTGAGTGTCCTGCCAATCTATTTATAGGTGATAAAAATGGGCAGTTACTCGTCTCTCATGATAACCACTGAACGTGGGTGAGTCCCACGCTTTTAGGGGGATTGCGGGGGTTGTGTACCATGATCCATGTCTTGGATGGAACGCTTTGACATATTTAAACGTAGGTTTGACTTAGTCAGAGTTGTTATTTGGACTAGTCTTTATGAATGGTACACCCCGTAGGGCGTTGTGCTTCGGTTGGCAGATTACCATACTGGTAACCATCGTAAAGATAATTTTACACCAAGAGGACCTTTTTGAAGGCCTATGTAAGTTTAGTGGGAGGAGATCCCAGCGAACTCAGAGGGGTAGCCTCCGAGCCAATTCGGAGGGTATGTCATCAACCAACATACTTATACTTGATGTCATCTTGAAAGCAGATACTCCTCCTCTTGTGGGGTGGTTAGTTTGTATATCTTGATGACTAACAATCTCCCCTAAACTAATAGTCTTAATTCAAACATTGAGGAAGGTCTTTGTCTTTGTACGTTCTGAGCTTTCAGGATTTCTTGAACTTTTAATGCCAATAGTGTGTCTTTAACACTTGTGTATGAGTATGTGGTAATGAGTCTGACGGTGTTGGATCTGAGGTTGTTACTTCTTAAGTTACCTGCACATATAAGGGTTAGAAAATAATAATAGATACTGAAGAATGTCTTGTCATTCCTCGAAGTTCGGTAACATTAACCTCCAGTTCGTGAGGACGGTTTTATGTATAAATACTTACCCATATCTTCATTGCCATTAATGACAAATCAACATGTTATCCAAATCTAAGTGTAAAATTATCTCAAACTGATGCATCAAAAGATCCTAACAACATTTTCTGAATATACCACTTGTCGTTCCTGAATCCGGATGCCCAAGTAGGCTAACAAAACAATTCAGGTGAGCCGTTGGAGTACACTTAAGTATTACTCCATGACTTTAGACCGTTTGAGACATAATATCCACCATAAAGAACAACCATGCTTAATCCGTAAAGGATTAACTAGGAGACCTACTATCAGTGTTGTTTAATGTTGACACTGGCGAGGTTTCCATTCAATCATCGTGGGTCACTCTGTGATTAATAATATGAATGTTCTGGAAAGATTGCTAAGATATGCGAAGGACTCTTGTACAACTTGTTTTCTAATTGTTGAAAATCAAGTGTATGTAATTACTTGTGTCATAAGAAGATTTTATATTTGTTTTCTTGGCTCTAGACTCAATTACCGTTTTGGTTTTAGTGATCGGAGGCTGGAGCGGATTGCCACCTTTTCAATATCAATGTTTCTCGGAGTGAGAGGTCGATAGATAACGTGTTTAATCTCCATGAGAAATGAGAAAAAGACCTTTTTAGAGGAACTTGAATGGCCGGGAGGGGTTTGTGCATGCGTCACTGGGTTCATGATGTCATGTCTTCAATATCGTAATCATCTTTATTATTAATGATACCATATGTATTGACCCATTATCTGCCCCAAGTGTATGGAGGGGTTTCATTTCTTTTAACCCTTTCATAACTTATTCTTTTTCATTCTTCAACCCTTTCAATGCACATCATGTCGTGTTGACTATCACCTTGTTGTAATTGTTCCAATGACAGCCCTGAAAATGAAAACATTATTTCCTTTCTTATTCATCTCTAGTACCTATGGATATCTATTCTATCTATTGGAGTGTCCCTAGGTAGATCCCTCCGGTTCTGGCTGGTTCATTAGACAATATCTAACCTTAACCACCTTATGACTTTATTAATTGTCGTGAATTAGTTGGTTATAGGGTATTTGACGTAACCATAAAACTTTTGAAAATCAATCAAAGTGTTTGAGAAATTAATCACATTCTTTTGAAACTTTGAGAGTTTCCTTTTATGAAATACTCCCCCTACATATGTACATCGATATTTGAAAGTGTTTCGCGAGTAAGAGATCACACTTGAGTCAAACTATGATCAAATTTTAATCACATTTTCTCCCCTTATAAAAAATAGAAAATCTCTTGATATTGTTGATACCAATTGATTAAAATCCGTATGTTTTGAAAAGAATACAGGGAGAAAAGTGTTTATTTTTTTAGCATGATATTATGGAAGTATCTTCCATCGTTCCTTTTTTTCATTTATACTCCCCCTCAACAATACATTTATGTGACACCATAGGAAATTATTGTGAAACAACATTTAATTTATGTGAAATCAAATGTAATTAAAGAGCACATGTTGGCGCCACATTTGTATATGAGGCATAGAGTGAGTTTTGAGCATACAATTTTGAAAGATTTTGAATTATCTTTGAAATATTATTGAAAAATTGTACTCAGACACCACATGTATCGAACACATCTTTTTGTAAAAGTCTTGAAATTTATTGTTCAATAATTTAAACTTTGGTTTTGAGAAACTCCCCCTCAAAAATAAATTTAAGTCAAACAAGTTAGTGAGGAAGGGAGTACTGAACACAAAATTTTGAAAGATTTAGAAAAATCTTATTAAGAAATTCTTGAAAAATTGTATTCAACATTTTTGAAAACCATGTGTACTTAAGCGCAAAAACTTTTAGTGTCTTAATGAAATGGCTCAAGTTTAAGAAGATTTTGGCAATTTGGAAGGGAAATTTCTTTTGTTGAGGATAAGCGCGCTAAAGCGTACACTAATAAAAACTGAGTTATGTATTGAAATTGTACATGTGTCATTTTGTTGAGCACATATTTTAATAGATATTAAAAATCTTTTTGAAAAAACTTGAAGAATTTTGTGATCATGATGTAAGAAAACTTATTTTCTTATCCTTTAGGGTTGTCGCACTGAAACGTACAATGAATCCTTTCTTTGAAAAACGGGTTATACACTGATAAGTGTGCATAAGTCATAAGAAAATTTTAGAAGAAGACATGTTTTGAAAATCATTTTGTTGATGAACTCTCGCTCAATGTATATTTACACTTTCGTATCATTATTTAATGAAATTTCTAGAAACGTAAATGAAATTGAAATTTTTTGACGAGAGACATATCATGAAAATAATATTCTTTTGGTATTTTCTGATTTTATAAATTTGTGTTTGCTTTTATAGGTTTTATATTTTTTTTTTTTTTTGAGGATTTTCTAAAATAATCAAATATTGAAGTTTGAAGAAGTGAAGATGGTGATAAAATATTTGCAGATTTTGAACCTTATGAAACAAGTGAAGATGGTGATAAAATATTTGCAGATTTTGAACCTTATGAAACAATGGATTCTGAGATCGTTGAGGTACCTGCAGTCAAACACAAAGTGTTTTCACAAATAACAGTGTTAGTAGTACATGTTTCCTGTCTTTGAGGTTTTGCACTATCATTTGTATTAATGCGAGTTGCAAACAATCTTCCTTGTAGGAATCCATCTAAGACCAACAATTTTGAAAATTCTACTCGTGGGTTTCCACCTAAGACAAGATCTAGGAGTCGTTGTTTTCTCATGCACAATGGAAGTCTTATTGGGAGAAAACCTATATCCTATATAGATTCGCCTTTCAGGTTTCTTATCAATGCTTTTCTGTTCTACAGGTTTGTTTTTGCTTGTTGTCTTATGGGATTGTGCCTTAGCATGTAAATTCTTTTCTTTCAGGAATTGTGTTATACAAGCATCATGATTTTCATTAAAGACACATTTCTTACATGTTGAACAAATAAAGTGTTTGGAGTCCGATAAAGGTATAATGTTCCTAAAGTGTTCTACTATGTGCACAACATTTGTCGTTACGCAACTACTCTTAGATGTAGGCCAATACGTAGACGTTTGAATATTGCTCTTACGTTTTGGTTTGCTACCACTAGCAGTGTTTTGTGATCTACCAGAGGGCAACACACTAGGTTTGTATTTCAACGGTTCCTTTAGAGTCGGAGTTGACACTCTCTTTGAACTACTCCAAGATGAGCCAGATACAATTACGTGGCGAGATTTAGTAAAATCGATTCTTTTTCCTTAGGCCAAGAATGTGGAATGGCTGGTTTTGTCAAATCATTTTTCACAACAACTTGGGAGGCAAACCGTGCTTTTGAAAATTGAGGTCGTTTAGATTTAATGCTGATGAGTGTCTAAATACTCATCATTTTTGTACCAATTAAACTGCAAAAACATCTGAAAACACTCGAAATGCATCAAAATGATAAAATATCACAAATAAGTGTTTTATGTGTTTTAAATGCAAAATATCAAAATCGGTGAAAAGCATATCAAGTTTGCATAATTGGCGGTTTTAGTCCCCAAGTTTCAAAGTTGTCAAAAGCAGTCCTGGTAAAACCAAATAATGAAAAATATCATTTCAAGCCCTAGGGATTCCTAAGTTGTCAAAATTGGTCCTTGAGATTTAAATTTACAAATTTACAACTTAGGTCCTTTAACTTTCAAAATTACAAGTTAGGTCCTAAACTTTCAAAGATTGTCAAGTTTGGCCCTTGGGTTATAAATTCGAGAATGTGCAAGTTTGGTCCACGGAAAATCGAAAATGGCGAATGGTCCTCATCTTTCGAGAAAAGTGCAAAACAAGCCCTTGTAATAATACTAAGCAATTGACCCCTTTGATACAATTGTGACCTGCCAAAACCCTTGACCCTTCCATTTTGGACCTTTGGTCAACTATCGATCAAATAGCCAAAAGCCCGCCCGGCTTATCCTCTTCAACCTCACAACTTGTGCCTGCAACTCAGGCAATATTCCCATCATATCACCTCAAACCACCCCCCTCACCAACTTTACCCACTACAATAAATGCCACCCCCCCTAGTGCTATATCAGAGCCCACAAGGTCAAATTGCATTTCCCGCCAAAAAAAGATCAAATGGCCAATATGAATTCTACTGATCCAATGGTTGAGAAAAGAGCTGGGATTCACTCAGAGGAAAGAGAAAAAGAAGTTTGGTGTATAAAAGTGGAAGAAGAAGGCAAGAGAAAGGAGTAGTTAGTTTTTCATATTTTTGTATGTCGTTTTTATTAGCAATGTCTTAATTTAAGTTTGAAATTGTAATTCTCTGTTTTTATGCACTTACTTAAAGTTATTTTATCATTATAAACCATTCTCAAGCAGCAATTTAAGTTCTTATTCACATTACAGATTTTATGCTTACTGTTGAAAATTTCCACTTCAAGTTCTTATGTACAAGGTCTTATTAGCTTATCTATAAGCTAAAACAAGCTTACATAAGCTAATTATAGCTTTTTGCAAGTTTGTACTTAGGGTTCAAGCAGTTTTGGAAACTGGTCAACAAAAGTCAAACATGGTTCATTTGGTCTTGGAAATGGAGATGGGTTGAAGCAGAAATGTAAATGGGGTGATTTAGCATTCATTGGGTTGGTTTTTATAGATTAGTAGTTCTGGTTTCATTCAGTTTCAAGCCAAAGTGGCTAGGACCCTTTAGAAGTGTAATTTCAAGGTTTTCATTGCATAATCTGTTTTTTTTGTAGTTATAATCATCAAACCTATTCAATTAGTGTTAATTAAGTTAGCTTAACATAGTTTGATCATTAATGTTAGCTAGGTAAGAGATTAGACCAGTTTTATTTGCAAATCAATTGTTAAAGAGTGTTTGGATCTGTTGTACTAAGCTGTCCTAAAGGTTTAGACGGTGGTAGACTCTTGTTGTCTTTGGTTTATTTAGTTCTAATATACTCATAGATGTCTCAAAATTGTGCTGCAAATCTCATTAGTCAACTTTTCATGTTAACTGTCCTAACCACTTAACTTGTTAAGATTTGGAAAAAGCAAAGGCTTGTTTTGTGTTTAAAATTGAGAGACATTATGCGCAATAGTATCATTTCATCATATAACATCCATTTCAATCCACAAAATGATTGCTAAGTTCATAAAGTCAACCGATCAAGTTTGTTTCAAAAGTCAAAACTTGAAAAACTTGTTTTAGCCAAACCGGAGTGATTTTCATTGCTACATTTCTAGATCAATTGCGGTGAAATTTGTTGTTACAAAAACTTGGTTGGTCTATTATATTATTATCATTTTGTGGAATTTTACAATTTTTCTTAAGCTCCATTTGAGCTTGTCAAAGCAGGCTTAAGTGCCACATTCATAAACTCGATTAAAGGCGAGTTTTCTCGACTATTCGAGCTTACCCAAAGCTCATAAGAGCTTGTCTTGGTCTGAGATTTGGTTTAAAGATACTTGGCAGTCTAGTGTTAGTTCCAACTTTTGTTTTCCTTTCCGACTTATTGTGTTGCTTGTACTTAAGCTCAAAAGTAGATCACTCAATGTTTTGCACCTATACTCAATCAAGCCAAATCATTGCAACTTGCATTCCAGAGGTCAAAGATAGTTGTGATTAGTTGCATTTGGTTATTTTAGCCTATTAGAGCTTACGTGATCGGTTGGTACTCTTTGGCTTTCATTTGGCTTAAAATAAGTGCTTATTTATAAGCACTTATCATAGCGATTGCTTAATCTTACACACAACCATCTGTTTTCCATTTTCCTAGATTCCTAATATTATTTTAGACTTAACTTGAATTTTCACATTTTTCTAGGTCGGTTTAGTATTTTTCTTGATTTAAAAGCAGTTTTAAGTCATTTTAAATAGCTTTTAATACAATTAAATCGAGAAAAGTTCAAAAAATAATTTTTCATTTTCTTAGATTAAGATAAATATAAAAAGTAAAAAATAATTTTCCAGATTTTTCTTAGTTAAATTTGTATTTTTATCAATTTAATTAGTTTTAATAGTTTAAAATCCATAAAAATAGAAAATAATCGGAAAAATATAAAAATAGTTTTGAAAATTCTCTTTTGTTATTTTAGATTTTCTAAGTCTTAATTTTATTTTTCTAGCTTTATTTCCTATTTTCTTGTATTTTAGGTTATTATTAAATAGTTAAAATTATTTTTTAATTAATAATAATTAGATAAATAGTTTTAAAAATAACTTTCTTTTTCTATAAATTTTATTTTATCATTAGGATTGTAAAAATATCATTTTAATATTTTTAGGATTAATATTGTCCCAGTTTCACGTTTTCATTTGTACGTAACGTAGTTTTAAATTCAGTTCTATAAAAACATAAAAACAAAAACATCATTGTAAAAAATAGTGATAGCGTTTATTTAATATTTTTTATCTTTTTAATTTTCTTTAATTTGTATTTTAGCCGTTGCAATTTATACACTTTCTCTGTAGTTATAATCAATCAAATCTCCTTATCTGTTCAAATCTTCTCGATCACTAAGCGTTTGACTATTCTCGCACGGCTCGTTGGGACATAACGACACAGAAACACTATACTCTCTGGACTTCATTGCATTTGTTTCGGTTGTTTTAAGTTTGTTCTGATTAGCCATTCACAGTGGCTAGCTTGCGTGATTAAACTTGACTGTTTGGGACGAATCAAATTTTAGCGCGGCTGCCGGGTGTGCTAATATTCTTACGTTTAGCAGTTAGTGATTTGAATAATCACTCCTTGTTCATACCATCTATCTATATATATATATCTTCTTATAAAAAATCCAAAACCCAAAAACAATCCAAAACGTATAAAACACAAAAATATTTTCCTTTTGTTTCTATATATGTATCAAATATAAAATACAAAAGATTTGTCGTTTTACGAGTTTAATAATAACAACATAAAAGATTACCACATGAAACCAAGGCGTGTACTACCTAACCGGAGTGCGACCATAATAAGTTCGAACCAAAGATTTAAAACTTGCCTTTGTGTCCTTGATAGTGGTGTACCTTTTCAAAAGCCACTCATCTTGTGATTATTGGTTTAAGTTCACATTGTTTTGCCTCGATCTTGTTTTAATTGGATTTGTTGTTATATCTACTTGTCGAACCGAAAACCCAAAAGATTCTTCTTACCCCATTTTCACCAATTTCATAATTCCTTCCTTAACTCGAGATCTCTTAGAGTTAACTCTAGTCATCTTGCTTTTCGTTCTTCTAGATCATTGAGTCCTTTTCGTGATCTAGCGAAATTCCTAGACGACGTTCTCGTGAGCGTCTTGCCCAAATAGTCGAACCCGAGATTCGTACTATTTCAAACAACAATATGGCGAGACGAGCGTACTATGGCGGAAATGCTCAAGCACCCACGAGGGTTATGGAGATGCCATCATTCTACCGATAATCAACTCGATCACTTTGAATTGAAGACACATTTGATCACACTTGTGTCTACAAATCAATTCCACAGGTTTGATCGTGAAGACCCGTATGCACACATCCGTTGGTTTAACAAGTTGACTTCAACTATCAATTTCAAGGATGTGCCACAAAAGTCATCAAGTTGATGCTATTTCCATTCTCACTGAGGGCGGCCGGTTTGGTGGAAAAAGAACCCCTCGATCCATCGAAACTTGGGAGGAACTTGTTCAAAAGTTTGTCAATCATTTCTTTCCTCCATCAAAGGCGACTAATCTTAAAAATGAAATTTCGGATTTCGTCAAAATTTCGATGAAAACTTTGGAGAGGCATGGGAGAGATTCAAGGATCTCCTCGAAATGCCCCATCATGAATTCACGGAGCTTCAACAAGTCAATATCTTTTATAATGGGTTGAGCAGTAGCGATCAAGATTCTTTGAATGCAGCCGCGGTGGCAATATCTTGAATCGTAAGCCTAAAGATGTGATTGAGATTTGCGAGCAAAATCAAAGTTCCTATTTCTCATGAACAAAGTCAATACTCCTAACCCTCCTTCTTCTTCATCCGGTAACTCTTACGAGTTAGCGGCTCAGATAGCGCTCTAACGGATGCCATCCATTGTATGATTAAGGATGTTAAGGAAATCAAAAGCGAGATTCATAAGCGGAACCAATCAAAGCCGTAAACAAGGTGTGTGAAACTTGTAGTGGTCCGCATGCGTATTATGATTGTCAAGCAACCGATGCTTCCTTTACCAAGCTCCGTAGCTTGTAAACCACAATCAATACCGACCACAAGGCGATCCTCATTACTGCATCTAGCGGTATGACACCACCGGTTTTCCTCTGTGCAAAACCATGGCAATCAAAATCGCTTTGTTCCTAATCAAGGACAAAACTTCAATAACTCTCAAAATTTCAATCAAAGCAGAACAATTTCAACCCACCATATCAAGCTCCAATCGGCAAAGTTATCAACAACCTTCTCATGCTCCCCACCAAATGACTTCATGAAAATTCTTGAGTCAAGCATCGTTCAATGCAAACTCGGATCAATAACATGAGGTTGAGCTAAAGAAGGAAATTGATACCACAATGTCTCGGCGGACAAATGAGTTGAAGAATATGATGAGCGGTTTCATGAACATGAATATGAACCAAGCTTCATCATCTTACGGAGGACTCCCAAGCAATACAATTACTAATCCAAATGCCGAGTTGAAATCGTCACCACTCGTAGTGGTAAGGCGCACAATGGACCTTCGACTCCAATGCCTCCTCCACCGGGAGCGGTGAGTCAAGTTACCAAGGATACAACGGACAAGGTGCAATTCTCAAGCCCACAGTACAAGCGTCCCACCTTGTGGTCAAGCTTTAAGTCCGGAACCCGAAGTTCGAAGACAAATCGAGCGAAAAACACTTCCATCCGGCTCAAAAGTCTAGTCGACTTCCTTACCCATCAAGAATGAATGATGAGAAGCTCAAAGACAAAACAAAGAGCAAATGGAAAATTTTTCCAAATCTTCAATGAGCTACACTTTGATATAAGCTTCGTTGATGCTCTCGTTCTAATGCCTAAATTTGCATCCACGCTAAAGGCTTCTTGACCAACAAAGATAAGCTATCGAGATGGCTAAAACCCTCTAAATGAGCAATGCTCGGTCCTTCTCAAAAGCTTCCCAAAGCTTGAAGACCACGGCGATTTCTAATCCGTGTGATTTCTTGGGGATGGTTCAATGCTCCGCCTTGGCGATCTTGGCGCTAGCATTAACCTCATGCCACTCTCGGTATGGAAAAACTGTCTCTTCCTAAACTTTCATCCACTTGTATGACACTCGAGCTAGCGGACCGTACCATAACTCGTCCACTTGGGATAGCAGGGATGTCATGATGAAAGTGGGAAAGTTTCACTTTCCTCCGACTTTGTTGTAGTAGACTTGATGCGGATCCTAGAGTTCCCTCATCTTAGGAGAGCTTTCTTGAGAGCAGTCGTGCTCGATTGATGTGTTTCTTTGAAGAGTTGACCATACGGGTTGACAACGAAGAGCTCACGTTAAAATCAACGAACTCCAAACCTCTGTACAAGCAGTGTTGCCACAATTGATCAAAGATCGAAAGATTCAATGCAACACTCTCAAATTTCACGGTTAAGGCGAGTCACCAAAAGCGTCTTGAGCTAAAAGCTTTGAAAATCAACCTGGTTCAAACAAATGGTTTGAAAGTTGTACCGGGAAGTCAAGTATTCTTGATGATGAATGATCTTGAATCGGAGACTTCATCGGAGTGGTGGAAGCTGCTAGCTCTAAGAGCACACCACTTGTCCCACCTCCGGAATCGGTTTGTCGCATCGAGTTTGTTAACTACGTGGATGAAACCAAACTCTCTTGATTTCATCCGAATTGGATGATGATGTTTGTGATCCAATGGGAGACATCCTTCCCATTGATGAATTGCTCAAAATGATCCATCATCTTCTAGTCTTATTCGACTCTTCCATCCCTTCCTCACTCTCGATGAGGAAGATGACAACTTTGGAATGAAGTCGATGCATTTCTTAGTGATGAGTCAATTCCAGCGGAATTGATAATACTTACTTTGATCCGGAGGGACATCCTTTTTCTAGAAAATCATTGATTGAAGAACCATTTCCCACCCTCCTCCCGGACATCTTATTGACAATCACCATATAAGCTTCAAGTTTAAGCTTAAAATGTCAAAAATGGTGATTTGCTTCTTTACGATGAGGAATGGACTTGCATTCTCATGTCGTCTTTATTCCATTCTTCACGATGGTGTGGTTGCTCTTTCCTTTTCTCTTTCGGAATGAGGACACCATCTTTGACCCGTATCATCCTTTATAGTTTCTACTATTAACAATACCGCGGTTGTATCTCGTCGGTGTGGAACTTTCGATGTTCATATGTTTGTTAACACCGTGAGCGAAAGTCCGATTGAGATTGGTTTTCCGTTACTTTCCCCATGAACAAATGAATTGGGGTCGAGTCAAGCTAGCGACTCGGTAATCAAAAACGATAGCATGCCATATGGGTTGTCACCCATATTTACATTGTCACGAAGTTTGTTACGGTTAGCCATTCACAAGTGGCTAGCTTGTGTGACAAAACTTGCGGTTTAGCTTCTTCTCTACTTTCTACCACCCTAGTGTGGGGAGTTGCCCACATGTTGTGTATATATATAAAGTTTCATAAAAAAAAAAAAAAAAAAAAAAAAAATCTTGCTAAATAATGGCCATAGTATTTCCTTTTCGTTCTATGTTTCGGCATAACCGGCAGGTACTTTGAATATTGAGGGCAATATTCAATTCTAGTGTGGGGGGAATTGTCACGAATTTTATCATGTAATTATACCACCTAATTCCCCATTTTGGCCAAAATTTTTTTGGAGTAAGTGTTCTTCACTTACTCATCATTTGATTATCGATCCGCCTTGTCTAATAAACAAAATGATTGGCTAATCCGAGAGCAAACGGCTCTTGGTAAAGATATCTCAAATCAGTTGACTTGCAATTTGCCCAAAATTGTATGGTATTGACTCACCATATCCTTAAAAGTGAAGAGTTGGCTAGCCCGCAAGTTTATGGCTTGTGGTAAAGGCGATGGAAAAACCATAATTGGTAATCGGCTCACCAAAGATAATATTGATAATTTATCTAAGAGTTGGCTAGTCCAGAGCAAACGGCTTGGTAAAGACAAATCAAATCCGTTGAAAGTCGATGATTTGCTCAAAATCATTTGGTTATCGGTGTACCAAAGTTCTTACTTGAGCTGAAACATTTGGCTACTCGAGTAATGGCTTTTGGTAAAGAGATTGAAATCCATTAATTTTTCTTAAAACATTGCTAGGGACTAGCAATATCTTAGTGTGGGGATTGATGAGTGTCTAAATACTCATCATTTTGTACCAATTAAGCTGCAAAACATCCGAAAACACTCGAAATGCATCAAAATGATAAAAATATCACAAATAAGTGTTTTATGTGTTTTAAATGCAAAATATCAAAATCGGTGAAAAATGTATCAAGTTTGCATAATTGGCGGTTTAGTCCCCAGTTTCAAAAGTTGTCAAAAATAGTCCACTGGTAAAACCAAATAATGAAAAATATCATTTCAAGTCCTTTTAAATCCTAAGTTGTCAAAATTGGTCCTTGAGATTTAAATTTACAAATTTACAACTTAGGTCCTTTAACTTTCAAAAATGACAAGTTAGGTCCTAAACTTTCAAAGATGTCAAGTTTGGTCCTTGGGTTATAAATTGAGAATGTGCAAGTTTGGTCCCTTGAAACAAGTTTGGAAAATGGCGAGGTTTGGTCCTTGGTCTTTCGAGGAAAATACAAAACAAGTCCTTGTATTTAAAACATAAGCCTTGTCCCCTGAATTGATACAATTGTGACCTTTTGAACCCTTGACCCTTCCATTTTGGACCTTTGGTCAACTATCGATCAAATAGCCAAAAGCCCGCCCACTGGCTTATCCTTCAACCTCACAACTTGCACAGCAACTCGAGCAATATTCCCATCATTTCACCTCATCCTCCCCTCATCATCACTTTACCCACTACAATAAATGCCACCCCCTAGTGCTATATCAGGCCCACAGGTCAAATTGCATTTCCGCCAAAAAGATCAAATGGCCAATATGAATTCTCTTGATCCAATGGTTGAGAAAAGTGGGATTCACTCGGAGGAAAGAAAAAGAAGTTTGGTGTATAAAAGTGGAATAAGAAGGCAAGAGAAAGCGAGTAGTTAGTTTTCATATTTTTGTATGTCGTTTTTATTAGCAATGTCTTAATTTAAGTTTGAAATTGTAATTCTCATTTTATATCACTTACTTAAAGTTATTTTATCATTATAAACCATTCTCAGCGACAATTTAAGTTCTTATTCACATTCTGATTTTATGCTTACTTTTGAAAATTTCCACTTCAAGTTCTTATGTACAAGGTCTTATTAGCTTATCTATAAGCTAAAACAAGCTTACATAAGCTAATTATAGCTTTTGCAAGTTTGTACTTAGGTTTCAAGCGTTTTGGGCGGGTCAACAAAAGTCAAACAGGTTCATTTGGTCTTGGAAATGGAGATGGGTTGAAGCAGAAATGGAAATGGGGTGATTTAGCATTCATTGGGTTGGTTTTTATAGATTAGTAGTTCTGGTTTCATTCAGTTTCAAGCCAAAGTGGCTAGGACCCTTTGTAAGTGTAATTTCAAGGTTTTCATTGCATAATCTGTTTTTTGTAGTTATAATCTGTCAAACCTATTCAATTAGTGTTAATTAAGTTAGCTTAACATAGTTTGATCATTAATGTTAGCTAGGTAAGAGATTAGACCGGTTTATTTGCAAATCAATTGTTAAAGAGTGTTTGGATCTGTTGTACTAAGCGTCCTAAAGGTTTAGACAGTGGTAGACTCTTGTTGTCTTTGGTTTATTTAGTTCTAATATACTCATAGATGTCTCAAATTGTGCACTGCAAATCTCATTAGTCAACTTTTCATGTTAACTGTCCTAACCACTTAGCTGTTAAGATTTGGAAAAAGCAAAGGCTTGTTTTGTGTTTAAAATTGAGAGACATTATGCGCAATAGTATCATTTCATCATATAACATCCATTTCAATCCACAAAATGATTGCTAAGTTCATAAAGTCAATGATCAAGTTTGTTTCAAAAGTCAAAACTTGAAAAACTTGTTTTAGCCAAACTGAGTGATTTTTCATTGCTACATTTCTAGATCAATTGCAGTGAAATTTGTTGTTACAAAAACTTCAGCTGGTCTATTATATTATTATCATTTTTGTGGAATTTTACAATTTTTTCTTAAGCTCCATTTGAGCTTGTCAAACAGGGCTTAAGTGCCCTGTTCATAAACTCAGTTAAAGCTGAGTTTTCTCAGCTTATTGCAGAGCTTACCCAAAGCTCATAAGAGCTTGTCTTGGTCTGAGATTTGGTTTAAAGATACTTGGCCAGGTCTAGTGTTAGTTCCAACTTTTTGTTTTCCTTTCCAGCTTATTGTGTTGCTTGTACTTAAGCTCAAAAGTAGATCACTCAAACTGTTTTTGCACCTATACTCAATCAAGCCAAATCCTTGCAAGTTGCAATCCAGAGGTTATAGATAGTTGTTTAGTTGCATTTTGGTTATTTTAGTTAATTAGAGCTTCATTGATCGGTGGGTTGTCTTTGGCTTTCATTTGGCTTATTAAGTGCTTATTTATAAGCACATATCATATGATTGCTATTTCTTGTACACAACCATCTGTTTTCCATTTTCCTAGATTCTAAATATTATTTTAGACTTTTCTTGAATTTTCACATTTTTCTAGGTCTTGTTTAGTATTTTCTTAATTAAAAGCAGTTTTAAGTCATTTTAAATAGCTTTTAATACAATTAAATCGAGAAAAAGTTCAAAAAATAATTTTCATTTTTCTTAGATTAAGATAAATATAAAAGTAAAAAAATATTTTTCAG